>OW240915.1:246310158-246446856 GCA_933207985.1 Pelobates cultripes | reverse complement strand
CTCCATAGATTCCAACAAGAGCTTACACATTTCCACTGTAAATCTTTGGTCATCAATGGAATTGCATCTCCACATCAATTGCTTGGACCGACTGACTGGTTCTTTTGCTTTCTGAAGTTTCTCCAAGGGCTGGGTCAATATCTGTATCAGGCTATGTCTGTCCGATACAACAATCACCTAGGGGGTACCCAGTTGGCTGTCTTGTCAAGCTTAGTCAAGGACTTTTGAGAATTTTGTCTGGCCCCCAACCTTTCCATCCAGGCAGAATATATCCTGGGCTTAAAGTATATGGCGTATACTGTGCCAAGATTTATAGGTACATAGGTCTTCAGGGGGTACAGTACTTTGAACCTCAGAATAATAAAAAAGACAATAATGGTACAGTACAATATGGTAAAGTGCAGATTATACAAATAGCAGCTATATGAAAACCACTCACATTTGATTGAGCTATCTAAGAGCTCCGCTGTATTTCGCGTGGACGATATAATCCCGTCTAAGGATATATGATGGTATAGGTGGTGCTGGTACTCCAGGTGAAAATGCAGGTTTGCGTGGTATATATGGAGGCAAAAAAGCAAGAAAACTCCAATGGTGTAGTAAGTACTAATAGATAAAATAAAAAAAAGTTATGTACTTACATTTTGTAGACTTGCTCTAGTTAAAACGGCATGGGTGGTATAATCCCCACCTATGGATATGCTGGTACCAGGTAGCAAACAAAAAACAAATAGTTATATAAAAAAGTAACTATTTATTTGACAAAGAAATAAGAACAATAAAATAATCTAAAATTAGGTAAAGTTGTCCCACTTGACACGTTTTGCCTATTCAAAGGCTTTTTCAAAAGTGTGGGATAGTCCTCTCGGTGTTCTGTATATATATATATAATGAACTTGATTGAAGATTGCTGCCTGGTGGATCCAATTTCCGGTTTCATGGAACGCACAGCGGCATACCGGAAATGACGCGACGGGCTTGTATACATGTAGATGATAGGATGGCCTCCGAGTTCCTGTGTTTCACTTTTGAACGCACGCCTCACACAGAGTTACGTGGCATAACCTCGTTCATAGTGGTGTGAATGGACTAATGGGTGCACAGTTGGAATGCACCTAACGTCAAAATGGAGTACGTTGCGTTCCAAACGCTGTTCTTAATTAACCCCTTAAGGACACATGATGGAAATATTCCGTCATGATTGCTTTTTATTCCAGAAGTTGCGTCCTTAAGGGGTTAAAGTCTCTTAATAGTCCGTGGGAGAAGAATTCATAGGATCTAAATTAAAATTAGATGCTCTACAGGTATAATGTGACTTCTAGACCTACAGAACATAGTGACTCAAATGGCCATAATGCCGAAAAAGAAATATAAGATTAAAAAATTTAAATTCTGCATTGAAAATCTAATATTCTTTGTATAAAGAAGAATGCTCAATATACTTGGCTATAATTTAATTGATTAAAACGAATAAACATATAAAGGGTTTTGCCAATCACTCTGTTTCATCACATTTCTGTACACATGATAAAAACTCTAAACAACTTGTGTTCATGGGAATAGCAATTGTAAAAAAATATTGGAGAGGAGACATTGTAAAACAAATTGGGAAGACAGAGATGGAATGGGTGTATCACCTAGACACCTTACACCTTAGTATAGTTGGATCTATACAGATTATTTGGTTTATTATAATCTCTAGTTTCAGTTGTTTGCATACTTGTTTTCATATTAGTACGGTGAGGTCAATGTTGGTTTAACTGCCTGATGGATATGCTATATGTGCCTAATATGCCTTCCTCATTAATGTGTAGTTTTTTTGATTTCAGTCTAAACAGCCTTCATCGCTGTTGTGGTTCATCCATTCAGACCTGGTTCAGTTCATTGTATCCTTCTAGTTTGTTGTCTCGTTCTCCTGAAACATTACAGGGAGGTCATATTGAGAGAAGTATGTGGATCATATACGTTTTGTTTTATTTTTGTGTTTTACTTTGTTTCTATGTAAGTGAAGAAAGAGTTATATACATAATATTCTCCTCTGTGTCTGTCTTAAAATCATGACTTTTCATAATTGACTAGCAAAATCATGTAATTCTACAATGGTATATGCATAATATACTCGCATGCTTATTTACTGAACCATGAATAGAGAATTAACAAGGGAATTTCCAACTATATGCAAAAATATTCATGCTAGGGAAACAGCTTCCAATTACATTATTTTGGACTAAATATTTAATTTTCCTGGTCAATTCCCAACAATCCATGGTTTAATTAATAACCTTGATATCGTTTAACATTCTGGAGTTTATTGACTAAATACCAAATTACAGTGAATTTAAAGCCAAACTATTATTGCCTATTTTTGATCATAGTGAACCTGGAGAATATTACCTAAATACTGCAATCTGGTTTTTAATTGACAACAATTCGATGTTTATTGAATAAACCCATTCTACTACTTCAAATTCCCAAGGGCTGCAAGTTGTTCAGATAGATGCATCTTCAGTACAAGGGTGGCATCTTTTCTGATCCTTACCATACAGAATTAATATAGAATTCTTGCATCAAAACAAATCTTGAATAGCTTTCAAGTATCAGCAGTGTTAAAGAAGAGTACTGTTCTCCATAATAGAATCATAGCAAATACATCTGTAATGAAAATGTCTCTTAATCAGCAGAGCATTCATACGATTTACAGGAAAATAATCCCATGATGTCTGCTGCTTTAAAGGTATTGCAACAGATAATCAAAAAAGCTAGTATAAATGGAATTTTAAAAGTAAATTAAAAGGTAGTTCAGTAATGTATGCAATATATGTGGTTAAATGACAACCAAAGTAAAGAATTTACACTAAAATATCCAAACAGTGAAATCTTCTATGTAATTATTTGGCCTTCAGTTTTGCAATTTGGTTATAAATTCACCACATGGGACCACAGCCGAGGATATCAAAAGAAACTAAATAGAAATATGCCTATATGAGACATTCAGTTAGTTCTTAACCCTAACAACCATCTTCAACTGTAAGTCAGCTTAGACTAATGATAGCCAGCTTTGATTTACTGATGATAATATATTAATGTGAGGCACAGGAGACAGGAACAGTATAGATGGCAACAGGAACACAGCAGCCCAATAGAAGCAAGTACTGGAAAAAAGGTAGAAGAAGAACACTGGGAAATATACACAACTCATAATGGAATCCCAGTGCATGGATAAGATAAGAGTGCACCAATGTTCTTATTGTAGAACTACAGTAACATCGAAACATAGAATGTGACGGCAGATTAGAACCATTAAGCACATCTAGTCTGACCAATTTTCTAAATACTTTCATTAGTCCCAGGCCTTATTTTATAGTTAGGATAGCCTTATGCCTATCCCACACATGCTTAAACTCTTTTACTGTGTTAACCTCTACCACTTCATCTGGAAGGCTATTCCATGCATCCACTACCCTCTCAGTAATGTAATACTTCCTGATATTATTTTTAAACCTTTGCCCCTCTAATTTAAGACTATGTCCTCTTGTTTTGGTAGTTGGTCTTCTTTTAAATATGGTCTCCTCCTTTACTGTGTTGATTCCCTTTATGTATTTAAATGTTTGTATCATATTCCCCCTGTCTCATCTTTCCTCCAAGCTATAGATGTTAAGTTCCTTTAACCTTTCCTGGTACATTTTATTCTGCAATCCATCAACCAGTTTAGTAGCCCTTCTCTGAACTCTCTCTAAAGTATCAATATCCTTCTGGAGATACGGTCGCCAGTACTACGTACAATACTTCAAGTGAGGTCTCACCAATGTTCTGTAAAATGGCATGAGCACTTCCCTCTTTCTACTGCTAATACCTCTCCCTAAACAAGCAAGCATTCTCCTAGCATTTCCTGTTGCTCTATTACATTGTCTGCCTACCTTTAAGTCATCAGAAATAATCACCCTTAAATCCCTTTCCTCTGATGTTGAGGTTAGGACTCTATTAAATATTCTGTACTCTGCCCTTGGGTTTTTACGTCCAAGATGAATTATCTTGCACTTATCTACATTAAATGTCAGTTTCCACAACTCTGACCATTTTTCTAGTTTACCTAAATCATTTGCCATTTGGCTTATCCCTCCTGGAACATCAACCCTGTTACATATCTTAGTATCATCAGCAAAAAGACATACCTTAACATCAAGACCTATATCACTAATAAAAATATTAAAGAGAATGGGTCTAAGTACAGATACCTGAGGTACCCCACTAGTGACATGCCTATGCTTCAAATATACTCCATTGACTACAACCCTCTGTTGCCTGTCACTCAGCCTCTGCCTTACCTATTCAACAATATTGGAATCCAAACTTAAATATTGCAGTTTATTGATAAGCCTTCTATGTGCAACAGTGTCAAAAGCCTTACTGAAATCTAGGTAAGCAATGTCTACTACACCACCCTGATCTATTATTTTAGTTACCCAATCAAAAAAATCAATAAGATTAGTTTGGCTTGATCTCCCTGAAGTAAACCCATGTTGTCTCTGATCTTGAAATCCATGTGATTTTAGATGTTCAACAATCCTATCCTGTAACATGGTTTCCATTACTTTCCCCACGACTGAAGTAAGGCTTACTGGCCTATAGTTGCCTGACTCCTCCCTACTACCTTTCTTGTGAATGTGCACAACATTCGCTAACTTCCAATCTTCTGGGACTACTCCTGTTAACAATGATTGGTAAATAAATCTGGTTTTGCTAGTACACCCCTAAGCTCTTTTAATAACTTTGGATGTATTCCATCAGGTCCCACTGACTTATTTGTCTTTACTTTTGACAGTTGAAATAGAACCTCTTCCTCTGTATACTCATGTGTGTCAAATTACCCATTTGTCCTTTTTCCTAACTGAGGCCCTTTCCTTCATTTTCATCTGTAAATATTAAACAAAAATATTAATTGAGGCAGTCAGCTAGATCTGTATTCTCTTCAACATACATTTCTCCTTTTGTTTTTAATCTAACTAATCTTTGTTTTACTTTTCTTTTCTCATTTATGTATCTAAATAATGTGTTGTCCCCTTTTTCTACTGACTGTGCTATTTTCTCTTCTGTGTGTGATTTGGAAGCTCTTATAACTTGCTTAGCCTCTTTCTGCCTACTCTTATAGATCTGTCTATCTTCCTATCTTTATATTTACTAAATGCTAACTTTTTGTTTTTTTACTATTGTGGCCACATCTACAGAGTACCACAGTGGTTTCTTGAATTTTTTTCTTTTACTGGCAAGCCTAATGCAATTTTCTGTTGCCTTCAGCAGTGCAACTTTTAAATAATCCAGTTTCTCTTGGACTCCATTCAAATTCTTCCAGTCTAATAATAACTCCTTTACACATATTCTAATATTAGAAAAGTCTGTTTTTTTAAAGTCTAAAACTTTTGTTTTTGTGTGGTGTGACTCAATCACTGTTCTTATATTAAACCACACTGATTGATGATCACTGGATCCTAAACTTTCACTTACAGTAATATCTGATACCAAATCTCCATTTGTTAACACTAAATCTAGTATGGCATCTTTACGAGTTGGCTCCTCAACGACTTGTTTTAGAGACAATACCAGTAGGGAGTTTAAAATATGTGTGCTCCTGGCACAAGCAGCTATTTTGTTTTTCCAGTTCACATCAGGCAGATTAAAGTCACCTGTAGCGCCACCCCGATAGAGTGAGGGGTTTTCGCCGACAAGCGATATCCCTTCTCCCCTGTTGTGAGAGGGAGGCTGTAGAGTAGAGCAGGAACATCTCTTAAAAGAGCTAGTGATTATAATACACCAAAGAGAAATCCCCAGAGCAGGGATTGCAGCAGGTATAGATTTTCCCTACAAGCACAAGACAAGGCTCTGTGTTAAGGGTAAATCGGGAACTGAAGGTTTAATGGGTCACACTGGCTTTTTATACAATTTTCCCAACCACACTTGACGACAAAACACCGCTGGACGTTTGACATTTTAAGATGGCTGCCGCCACGTGTTGGTGCATACGAATGACGACCACCCAGCCGACCGCTCAGAACGTTGATGTGTTTGTGGTTTCCCAAAGTGTTAGAAAGGTTAAAAGGATCAATAGGCAGCACACTCCACTACTGGGTGTTCGGTTGTTCGATAATTAGTTCAGTTTTTCGAACAAGATATGAATGTACATAGGGGAAGTTAAAACCACCGAACAAACCATGGGGGGCCTATAAATCACACCTGCACGAGTTACTGTGTGATTACCAAATTCTAACGTAACCCAAATGGACTCTATGTTCACCTCACTAGCTTTTATTAGGTTGGATTTTATGCTATCCTTCACATACAGGGCCACCGCTCCCCCTTTCTTGCCTTTCCTGTCATTTTTCTCATTATATCATGTCTCAGTAACAGCGACTAAATCTACATTATCAGTTGCCATTATTGCCACATGGATCTTATTCCCTAAACTGCATTTGTATACATGACTTAAAGCTTATCATTTTTTAACACACTTGCTACAGGCACCTTCTGTCCTTGTTTTGGGGGGCAATTGGATTGATGTTTTATCACCCTTTTGCCCCCCCCTCCTAGTTTAAATACATCCTAGCAAAACCTCTGAACTGCTCACTGGGAACATTTGTTCCTTTTTGAGAAAGATGCAAACTATCTTTTTTGTACATTTTATTTCCATTCCAAACAGAGTTACCATGAGAAATGAAGCCAAATCCTTGCTCCCGACACCATTTTACCAAGCCACAAGTTAAAGTCCCTAATACGCATTCGCTTGTCGTTGTGAGTGTAATGCACAGGCAGAACTTCAGAGAATGACAGTGTGGAAGCAACCTGCCATATATCACTGGCAAAACACAAGAAACTTCCTTTACCTCTGAAACCTCATTGCAAGCCAAGTCATTTGTCCCTAGATGAACAAGTACATCCAATTCCTCTTCCTGCTTTGCTCACTTAACAATATTACAAATACGTTTCCTGTCTCTGTGAGCAGTAGCTCCGGGAAGCCATCTCACAAGACCATTATTGTCCATCTCCACACCTCTTATGACAGAATCCCCCAACAACAACTGCTTTCTATTAGGCCTCACCACAGTCTCCAAGCCTGTCTCCATAATACCACTACACTCGGTGCCTGAGCGTGCCTCCATAATACCACTACACTCGGTGCTTGAGCGTGTCTCCATAACACCACTACACTCAGTATGTATCCGTTTTTTTTTTTTTAAGGTTTTATTTTATTACTTCCTACTATCATCACGCTTGTACTGTGTCCCAATAAAGTAATCTTCACATGATGCCTGTGGCACTGAAACTAATATGGCTTCTTAAAGCAGCGGGTGGGTACGTCAGGAGTTGTGATATGTTTTATTCAGCTGTGTCTTTTAGCATATGCTGTAGAAAACTCAGATGGATTAAAATTGAAATGGTTTATTTAGAGTAAAAAATAAAAATTAAAAAATATAGAAAAACATTTTTTTTTAAATTAATTGCAGTCAAGCATCCATGACTTTTGGTTAAGCACTTGAGAGCATGAAATAGCATTTTTTTTTATATTTATTTATTTATTTATTTTCTACAAATGTACATCTATTTTTTACGATCTTGCAATAAATTAAGTTTTTTTATGTATTCAATATATTTGCTAGACAAACAGGACACTGCTACTTTTTACTCCCTGTGTAATTTTCCTTGAATTGGCATAGACAGATAACATGCATAGTACCATTTAATTGCTTCTGATAGATTACATTTATATTACTAATATTGTCTATAGATTTTTTTCTGCAGATGTATGCTTTACTTGCAGATTTCACATTTAATAATATACATCAACTAACTAGTAAAGGGTAAAGATAAACTAGATACAAGGTAAGAAAAACAAAACAATAAAACATTAATTTATACTTTTTATCTTGTATTTTCTGCATCTCCATCTATTTGGAGCATTTTGAACCCTGAGATGGCCAAGATTATGTAAGAGATACTATATAACACCAGCTCTCAGAAATGTACCTGTTTTGCTACCTTCAAGAAAGTAGCAGGAAACCGACCACAAAGAGAATAAAGAAGATCTTCAAAGATATCATGAAAATTCATGAATTCTGTTTTAAGATTCACGTGGTAGGTCCTATGTGTCAGATGTTTTTTTTTTTTTATCTATATGTAAGTTATTCAGGGGTAAATCCTCCACCCCCAAATTTAGAGTTAGAACATTAACATCAGCATCATAAGATATACATGGTTTTAATATTTTTTTTAAATTCATTGTCGAAGGTGTAATTATTAAATGCTGCATGAGAAGCTGTCACAAGAATGGGTACAACATGAATTTTTAAAACAAAAATCACAATTTATGGACTCTAAAGCCTTTTTCTTCTCTGATTGCACTGTATTGTTGAAAGTCAATATTATCCTATACAAATAACATGCTTCTTATGTGTAAGTTATACAAAATGTAGGTGTGTACCCACTTTGGTCCAAACACCTCATAATGAACATTAGTGGACAATAAATTTTATTTTTTTTGACAAGGTTACAAATATTTGTTATTCTTAAGCATTACGTCACAACAGATAAGCCTCTAATTTATTATGAATAATGTCAACACTTATTCCAGATGTGTTAATGTATTTTAAGTTAAATTATTTAACAATCCCAATATAAAGAGTTGTACCAATCTACAAAAGTGGAGATAGAAAATAGATACAGTTGCAAGAAAAAGTATGTGAACCCTTTGGAATGATATGGATTTCTGCACAAATTGGTCATAAAATGTGATCTGATCATCATCTAAGTCACAACAATAGCCAATCACAGTCTGCTTAAACTAATAACACACAAAGAATGAAATGTTGCCATGTTTTTATTGAACACACCATGTAAACATTCACAGTGCAGGTGGAAAAAGTATGTGAACCCTTGGATTTAATAACTGGTTGAACCTCCTTTGGCAGCAATAACTTCAATCAAACATTTCCTGTAGTTGCAGATCAGACGTGCACAACATTCCTCTTTATAGAACTGTTTCAGTTCAGCAATATTCTTGGGATGTCTGGTGTGAATCGCTTTCTTGAGGTCATGCCACAGCATCTCAATCGGGTTGAGGTCAGGATCCTGACTGGGCCACTTCAGAAGGCGTATTTTCTTCTGTTTAAGCCATTCTGTTGTTGATTTACTTCTATGCTTTGGGTCATTGTCCTGTTGCAACACCCATCTTCTGCTGAGCTTCAGCTGGTAGACAGATGGCCTTACGTTCTCCTGCAAAATGTCTTGATAAACTTGTGAATTCATTTTTCCTTCGATGATAGCAATCCGTCCAAGCCCTGACGCAGCAAAGCAGCCCCAAACCATGATGCCCCCACCACCATACTTCACAGTTGGGATGAGGTTTTGATGTTGGTGTGCTGTGCTTTTTTTTCGCCAAACATAGTGTTGTGTGTTTCTTCCAAACAACTCAACTTTGGTTTCATCTGTCCACAGAATATTTTGCCAGTACTGCTGTGGAACATCCAGGTGCTCTTGTGCAAACTGTAAATATGCAGCAATGTTTTGTTTGGACAGCAGTTGCTTCCTCTGTGGTATCCTCCCATGAAATCCATTCTTGTTTAGTGTTTTATATATTGTAGATTCGCTAACAGGGATGATAGCATTTGCCAGTGACTTTTGTAAGTCTTTAGCTGACACTCTAGGATTCTTCTTCACCTCATTGAGCAGTCTGCGCTGTACTCTTGCAGTCATCTTTACAAGACGGCCACTCCTAGGGAGAGTAGCAGCAGTGCTGAACTTTCTCCATTTATAGACAATTTGTCTTACCGTGGACTGATGAACAGCAAGGCTTTTGGAGATACTTTTATAACCCTTTCCAGCTTTAAGTCAACAATTCTTAATCATAGGTCTTCTGAGAGCTCTTTTGTGCGAGGCATCATTCCCATCAGGCAATGCTTCTTGTGAAAAGCAAACCCAGAACTGGTGTGTGTTTTTTATAGGGCAGTGCAGCTGTAACCAACACCTCCAATCTCATCTCATTGATTGGACTCCAGTTGGCTGACATCTCACTCCAATTAGCTCTTGGAGATGTCATTAGTCTAGGGGTTCACATACTTTTTCCACCTGCACTGTGAATGTTTACATGGTGTGTTCAATAAAAACATGACAACATTTCATTCTTTGTGTGTTATTAGTTTAAGCAGACTGTGATTGTCTATTGTTGTGACTTAGATGATGATCAGATCACATTTTAAGACCAATTTGTGCAGAAATCCATATCATTCCAAAGGGTTCACATACTTTTTCTTGCAACTGTATGTAAATATACAATTTACTATTTCTTTACCATACAAAAACAATAAAAACTGTATAAAATAACTTGAAGGAGTCCCACTTAACGCGTTTCGCCTGTCCAAGACTTCTTCAGAAGTGTGGTAAAGTCCTCATAAGTTTTGTTTATATAGGCAGTCTAAGAATGAGAAATGCTTCCTGGTGTGCTTGATTGACAGCTTCCTGTAACCATTCTTAATTGACAGCTTCCTGTAACCATATGCGTTACAAGCTGGAACGCATTTAATACTGCACTGGTAAACGCTGCGTCACTTCTGGTATGATGCTTGTGTTCCAGAATGGTTACAGGAAGCTGTCAATCAAGCACACCAGGAAGCAATTCTCATTCATAGACTGCCTATATCAGTGATGGTGAACCTTTTTAAGCCTGAGTGCCGAAACCGCAATACATGCCAACTTTTGTTTTCCTCAAAGTGCCTGAATACTGAGGTTTAAGTTTAGAAAAAACAACTCGTACAGTTGTCCGAACTAATTAACAACTTTTGTTTTAAAAGAAGAACACAACAACAGAGAGTTCAATGATACAAATTTTAAATATTGATATAAATAGATCAAATTAAGCTTATATTTATTAGTATCTCCAACAAATGGAATACACACACACACAGGCTGCTGAATACACACACACACAGTCTGCTGACTACACATACAGACAGTCTGCTGACTACACATACAGACAGTCTGCTGAGCACACACACACAGTCCGCTGAATACACACACAGTCCACTGAATACACACACAATCCGCTGAATGCACACACTGCTGTGTACACACAGACTGCTGAATACATACACACAGACTGCTGAAGACACACACACAGACTGCTGAACACACACACACACACCGACTGCTGAATACATACATACACACACCGACTGCTGAATACACGCACATACAGACTGCTGAATACACGCACATACAGACTGCTGAATACACGCACATATAGACTGCTGAATACACACACATATACTGCATTGAGGGGTGCAGTGTATGTGTGTGTGTGTGTGTTGTGTGTCTGAGGGGTTCTGTGTGTTGGGTGCTGTGTGTGGGGAGGTAGGGGTGCTGTGCTGTGTGGGAAGGTAGGGGTAGGGGTGCTGTGCTGTGGGGGTAGGGGTGCTCATGTCTAGAATGCCCCTCCATCATAATTCCTGTTTATTTCCAGCACATTTTGAAATATTTCATTTTTAAATACTGGAAATATTTGGGGGTCAGGCTATATACTCAAACAACTGCTAATGTTTAAATATATTATATTGAATCAGTTTTAAGTATATGACCTTGTTTATAATTCACAAATCCCAGGATGTACTTAGAAACAAGAGAAGCTCAACATTTTTTCTTTCCAGGTAAAAGACTTATAAATAAATAAATAAATAAACGTGCACACTCTTTGTAACTCTAAGTAAAATCTTGAATTACTATATTTAGGTGAATGCTCCAATGACCACTCATTTTTCAATATCTAAATTGTATTTTATTACAAGTATTGTGCCATTTTAATTGAGTACTTTGTTTACTCCTTTTCCATTATACATCTAAAATCTCAGTAAAATATTCTAGAACTGTGCTTTATTCAGTTAATAGCATTCACAAGATATTAGGGCGCAGGGTAAAAAGTGTTTGTCCATTGTCTTGATGAACATGTGTAGAATAAATGACTTTAAAATATCCACAATGACATACCGGATATCACTGCTTTTGAATAGTGATGTCCCGAACGGTTGGCCGAATGGTTCACGAACGGTTTGCCATGAACGGTTCGCCACGGACTCCAGTCAGCAGACACATTCCAGCCAATCAGCAGCAGACCCTCCCTCCCAGACCCTCCCACCCCCTGGACAGCATCCATTTTGAAGCTGCATTCTTAGTGAGCTGTCCAGGAGGTGGGAGGGTCTGGGAGGGAGGGTTTGCTGCTGATTGGCTGGAATGTGTCTGCTGACTGGAGTCCGTGGCGAACCGTGGCGAACCGTTCGCGAACCGTTCGGCGAACCGTTCGGGACATCACTCCTTTTGAATAATCTCAATATAAGAACCTCATATAATATGTATATGATTCAAACTATGTGTAATAAAACTTTCCTCAATGAACAATTGCTAATAATATTTTAAAACGATAATAAATGAAAGGTTCTGTAAAAGCCGTGCAATGCCAAAACTGGTATTCATAGGACATATGTAACAAAATGTTTCATTTGCTTCCTGTAGAAGATTACAGTGCAGTAAGCAAAAGAACCAATGCGTTTATATATTAAAGGAACACTTTAATATACATTTATTTTTTCCAGTCTGCTTCAGCTGGCTCTGCCCCTAATCTGCCTCCTTGGTTGACATGATCAGAAGTGATGTTCTAAACCAATCACAATACTTTCCCATAAGAAAGCTTTGGATTGGCTGAGACTGCCAATGAGGCAGATCAGGGGCAGAGCCAGCACACTGGTCAATCAGCATCTCCTTCTAAAAATGCATTGAATCAATGTTCATTATCTGAATGCAGAGGGTCGAGACACTGAATGGCAATGCTGCACATTGTGCTGCACGGCCCCTCAAATCACCTCAACTAGTCATTTGAGAAGTGGCCAGTGGAGGTATCCCTAGGCTGTAATGTAAAAACTGCTTTCTCTCTGAATATACAGTGTTTACTATAAAAATCCTGAAAGGAATCTTTACTCACTGGAACAAATACAATAAGCTGTAGTTCTTCTGGTGACTACAGTGCCCACTTAAATATAAAGTAAATGTGGGGTCAAATTGCTCAATTTGGAACAGCAGTTTGTTTTTATTTTAATTATTGGTTCCTGAATTGCATCAGTTCTGTCTTGATTAACAGATTATTTTTATATCCATTCCTCATGGCATGACAACAGAAAACAAAATCATGGGCATAGATATTTTTTTTTGTTGAGAGCATTTGGCAAACTGATGGCCATGCAGAAAAACATATGTTCCAGGGAATAGCACATTAACTAGTAAATCATATTAGAATAGAAATGCATTTATTTCTAAATATGACATAACTTTAGTGGGATGTTTGAGTACACCACATGTATTTAGCAGTCATTATAATCTAGCTAACTTTCCTTTACAAAATTTGGTGTGTTAATCAGGCAGTAAATTGCTCACAGGTGATTCCATTAGGTAAAACAGCACTTCTTTCAAAGTTTAATCCAGTAACCAGATTTTATGTGCTAATTTCTCATTAGCCATCTGTTAAGGGATGAGACAAGAAAAGTGATTTTTTTTTTACTGATTTTTTTTTTCCCCTCAGAAAATCAATTTTTGCATTCAGGGCATACACAAACTGTAATCAAAAACGGTCTATCTATTTGAATCTCAGTAGCTCCATCTTCTGAGAACTCTGACCCCCACGATTCTAAGCCACCATTTGCAAACATAGAAACATCTACCCAGCTTTATGGCAGGCAGAGTGGGAAGAATTCACAATGGCAGTCGCAAATTATAAAATGGCCGCCCATAATTTACAAATGGTTCCACTATCTATGTATTAGTGCTAACCCCTTGAGTACTATAGGCTTGGTTTGCTCATTGTCTAGCAATGTGTAAAACATTCTCCCTTCAGAGTAGTGGCATAAAAGGATTCTGCCAACTTATAAAAGGAATTTATTCTAAAAACTGACATTTAAATCACTGCAGAATACCTCAATATCACCTCAAAAATGAAAAAATTAGTTGTAGTTTACTATTTGTTTTCAGTTGTTTTGTCATTCTGATATATTTATATTAAATACAATAAGCAAGAAGAACACCTTTCTGAATGAAAAAAAAATTATGTATGCTTTTTATTTTTCCCGAATCCCCCCTTATTATCTGAAACCTGAAAAGCTAATAGCTCAGTGGGTATTCATGCTATTATCAGTTTACAATGTAGTAAAGCCTATTCAAACGATGATTACATATGTTAATGAGTGCGGTTATAATGTTCTACACAGTACATTACCTTCAATAAATATAATTGTTTATGTACTTTAATGAGGGGATATAATGCCCTCAAACTAATGGTATTCAGTGAATTGTTATTTATTGCTATAAAAGTCTGCCATTAGAGAAGGAAATCTTAGAATACCTTTTTACTGTGCTTGTTCCCAAGTATTTTTAAAAGCTGCCACTCACGTCTCCCTCCTTCTGACACAGAGAAGGGAAAGCTGTGAGACTCTTCCACAGAATGTCGTCTTAATGCTCTACTCTACCTGAAGAAGCAGGAGGTGGGTTCATTTAGAGAGTTTAATGAAGGTCATTAAGTTTTACCCCTCAGTCAGGTTTAATGCATTACCTGGCAACCAAAATCGGATCTCGCATCAGAACCTTGGCTGCCAACCAAACTGCTCAAACAAAACAGTTGTATAAAACTGCCCACTGGGAAGGAAGAAAAAAAAGGATTTGAAAGCAGCATTGAGGCAATTTATGCACAGACTGAGTATTCCAAGATAGAAGAGAACAATTCTATATTGTTTTTTTTATTTATAGAATTGATCATCTACTGTATGTCAGATTAAGACAATCTACTGCCCTCTGTCAGGGACTTCTTTTACAAAGGGCAGAGGAGATAGATATAGTGGACATAACGTTGTCCACAAAGGCACCCTTTGTTCAAATGTGTTTCCTGTAAATAGAGGAGGGAGAAAGATAAAAATGCAGAACTGTTTTAGTTTGCAAGTTTGTAAGATTTTTTAGGTAGACAAGGCTTTTATCTGAGCTCATAATGTGCTTTATACGCCACCTTGTAAAAGTGCACCTAAAAAAAGAGAATGTGAGAATAGCTTCCCAATGGCTAGTCCTCATTTCAAAAATGTTTTTGCTCACATGTGAGATTATAGAGAGAACCCGTACCATTTGCATACCAGACTGATTCCAGCCTTAAGGGCAGCCTTGATCTGATATTCCAGCAAGTTGATACAGAAACCTCCGACAATCATTTTGGCATTATTTGGGCCTTGTTAGCAAGTTGTAGATTACACCTCTCTTGGCATGGGGTACATACTTGGATTACCATTTGCTCTTAGGTAAACCCTAAAGTAAATGTAAAAAACAGAGAATATTATCTGAGAACATGCCCAAAGAAGGAAAATGATTGTACATGGGTGCTGTATCTCTCATGCAGAGAAAACTTGCCAGCATTTCTGATCTGGTTTACCTTGATCAAATAGGTTCTGTCTGGAATGGCACAGGTAAGCAAAAATGTTATTGAGACCTGAGAGAGGAATTACCAAAGGACAAACTATTGAGTTTTCTGACTGTTTGCCCATTCTCATATTCTCTATTTGTGCTTCAATATACCTAAAAGTAGCAGCTTAACAAAGTGTTAGAATCTCCATGTGCACACAATTTGGGTAATCCTCCATGTCACTGAATTGCCTACATTCTCCCCCGACACACACGCAAGGTTCCCTAGCTTCAATAAGGGACAGATCTGAGATCCCATGGATTTTAAGTGAGCCAAGATAACTGTGACCCTTCACAGAAACAATAAAATGAGTCAATACAAATGAACAAACTTGAAACAATTATCACATTAATTCCATTTATTATATTATAATTTTGTTCTTTTTAGAGCACCAGCAGAATCAGCAGTGCTGTACAATATATCAAGGTTATAGAGAAGCTGAAATTGAACAGATTTACTTAGAGTTTTAAATATTAATATAATGTACATGTAGCTGCATAAAGTTACAGAAGCATAAAAGGTGGTGACCTTAGAGTCTTGCAGGATGTGGGAAATGCTTGGGACGGAAGGTATGGTGGATGCAAGAAGACAAAAGTTGGATTTTAGATGTATTTCTTGGCTAAGATGGGGACAGTTGAAGGACAGGGGAACTTTAGGAACGGGTTCTGGAGATTTCAGTGATAAAGGTAATGGTATTTGATTAGTTGCGTTTTTAGAGAATTGTTTAAAACTGTGAAAAAAGGGAGAGCTTGATAGAGTAATGTCTGAAATCCAGAGGATATATGCAGTACGGGAGAGGTTTTCCAGTGCCATATGTGTGTTGAACAGTTCCTTTAGATGATGCCAAAATAGAAGGAGACGATAACTTTAACACTAATTGATACGTGTGATTGGTTGGCATAACAGTACTCACAGGAAGTAGACATGACATTACTAGGGAGAGGGTAAACATGTAGGTTGTTTATGATATTAAAAATCTTGTATCCTGGATATTTTTTTAAGTAAAAAAGGTAAGATTTAGTGAATGATTTTATGTGGGGGAAGAAAAGCTTAGAATAAAATGCATCACCAATGTCAAAAGGCTTCGACAGTTGGTGAGATATTGGCATTATCAACTTTGAGAAGGTGAGAAACGTTTTGGCAATTTGATATTTTAGATCAGGACAAGTCATAAAAAATACATATATAATGTATTGTGTCATTATCATGCAGATAATACTGAAATCCAAAAGAAACTATTTATTTGTCACAATGCCTTGATGGAGCAAGAGGTCCAAAATATAATTCTGCTGTACTGTCACTAAAAAGAGGTAGTGTGGGAAGGAGTCTAAGAAGGAGATACTGAATAAATGTTTGACAAATAAGATTAGAGCGAGGTAAGATACAGAATTTCAAGTTATGTATTTCTCATAAAACATTACATAACAACCTCAAAAATACCTGACACTAGATAACAGGCCAATAAGCAAACTTGTCTGCAGAGCTTATAGTTTATGTTTAGTCTCTGAGATATTTTGGGGGAGCAGGATAGCTTTTCCATATGGGGTGGCATAGGACCATCCTGAAGAAAGTGGAAAAAGGACCTGTCACATGCAGAGCTATGAGTAACATAGTAAAAAGTAAAATGTGTAAATGAACACAGATATATTCAACATAAATTCAGTTTTAGGTTTTAGCCATTTTGGTGCATTAAATATGGGCATAGTTAAAAGTAATTTATTTAAAAATTATATATATATATATATATATATATATATATAAATACATATATATATATGTATATAACATCCAATAAGAAAAGGCTGCTCGGGACCTTCCTCAGGGTCAGAAACAACTGGACAAACCTGTTGTCCTGTTGTTTCTGACCCTGAGGAAGGTCCCGATCGGGGACCGAAACGTTGGTCATCATTTTTAAACTTTTTCGATAAAACTTTCGTTTTAAGTCCAGAGAGCAGCGTCCCCGATCGGGACCTTCCTCAGGGTCAGAAACAACAGAACAACAGGTTGTCCAGTTGTTTCTGACCCTGAGGAAGGTCCCGATCGGGGACCGAAACGTTGGTCATCCTTTTTAAACTTTTTCAATAAAACTTTCGTTTTAAGTCCGGAGAGCAGCCTTTTCTTATTGGATGTTGTACCTATTGGAGCTCTGGTAGTGTGCCCGGCATTGGAACATCACAAGCATGAGTGCAGGGGACGTTGATATTTTTTTATATATATATATATATATATATATATATATGCAAAAACCAAAAAGGTTATCGTGGGGAAAGAAGTGTGATTGAAAGTCTGTGGATAGTTAATACAATGTTAAACAAAAATCTGAACACCAGTCAAGCCATAAGACTTGCTTTTCCCACAGAAATAAAAAATTTGCAGTGATGTTACTATCGCAAAGGATTCTGGGTGGGCATATGCAAATTAGTTTGACAAAGAATCAGATGTTTGTCCCATTCCAGGTGGAAGGGGTTCACGTGGAAGGGGTTTTCAATCACAATTTTTTCCCCACCATAACCATTTTTGATTTTTGCTTCCCAAGCACCTCCAAGCCTCAATAGCAAACCAGTAACCAACCTCATGCTGATGATTTGCATTAACAATGAAACAGCTGTCCATGAGTGGTTCACAAATTTGCAGTGATGTTACTACCGCAAAGGATTCTGGGTGGGCATATGCAAATTAGTATATATAAATATATATATATATACATAGTAACTATGCAATGTGTTTATGATTTTGCTTTAGCTATGGCTAATCACATTTCTGTATTGGGAATTGTAAAAGTATTTTATTTTACAGCATCTGGACTATGTTTTTGCTGAAATACTAATTCTACTTTTGCATGTATTAAAATTAGCTAAGTACCTGTATGCAGTTTTAAATATAGCAACACTGGGGTTAAATAGAAAAATACCTCATTGCAAAATTATTGCTATATTTTGCAGTGTATTTGCAATAAATACAATAAAATGCTATATGTTACACTAATTTAATGTAAATGCATTTAGCCTACTTTAATGAATGTGAAAAGTGTCACTGTGATAGTGCACCATTAATTTGATAGATAGGACCGGAAGGTATAATTTGTTCCCAGTATAGCAAGTTAATGAAGCTAAAAACACATATAATAAAAAGTGTAAATAATAAATTATTCTTTGGAAATAATAATACTAATAATAATGATTGGAGCATTCCACTGATTAATAGTTAAATTTAAAGTGTGCACACAATTCTGAACTGACTATCAAACTCAGTAAAAAAAAAAAAAAAAAAACTGGGCAAATTAAAATGTTATTTGGAACTAGATGTATAGATTATCTTTATTTTATAATGCAAAATTACATAGGGTTGATTATATCAAAAGTGTTGAGAGTTGATCATTATCAATAAGACATCATAGATTGTCAAAGTAGCCCAAATTGTGACTGACTATTTCTGAGAATTAAGTCCAACGAGAGTTCAAAATCTGTTGTAAATTAAACAAATTGGCATGGTAAAAGCTGAATATAATGTTTGTTTTGGGTTGGGTTTGTTTTGCCAGCATCATCCAAACCCAACACTTACTTTAACCCCTTAAGACCGCAGCCAAATGTACAAGTTGTGATCAAAACAAAACGTAAACAAAACCTGGCATTTGCGCTATATGTCTGTCCAACCGTAATTCACCTCTTTCATATTAAATGCACCCACACTTATTATATATTTTATTCAGGGGAAACAGGGCTTTCATTTAACATCAAATATTTAGGTATGGAACATAATTTAATATGAATAAAATATTTTAAAAAATGGGAGCAAACAAGATTTTTTTAAATTTTCTTAGTTCTACATGACATTTTAACTGTGAATGTCAAAATACTGTTTGCTTTTATTGCAATAAAATACACATATTTGTATTCAGCGATATCTCACGTGTAAAACAGTACCCCCTCTGTACAGGTTTTATGGTGTTTTGGGAAGTTACAGGGTCAAATATAGCGTGTTACATTTTTCATTTTTTTCACATTGAAATTCGCCAGATTGGTTACGTTGCCTTTGAGACCATATGGTAGCCCAGGAATTAGAATTACCCCCATGATGGCATACCATTTGCAAAAGTAGACAACCCAAGGTATTGGAAATGGGGTATGTCCAGTCTTTTTTAGTAGCCACTTGGTCACAAGCACTGGCCAAGGTTAGTGTTAATATTTGAAAATGCAAAATACTAATTTGAATGCCAATTTTGGCCAGTGTTTGTGACTAAGTGGCTACTAAAAAGACTGAACATACCCCATTTGCAATACCCTGGGTTGTCTACTATTGCAAATGGTATGCCATCATGGGGGTAATTTTCATTCCTGGGCTACTGTACGGTCTCAAGGGCAACATAACCAACCTGGCAAATTTTTATGTGAAAAAACCTTATATTTGACTCTGTAACTTTTGAAAACACCATAAAACCTGTACATGATGGGTACTGTTATACTCGGGAGACTTCGCTGAACACAAATGTTAGTGTTTCAAAAAAGTAAAACGTATCACAACAATTTTATCGTCAGTGTAAGTGCCATTTGTGTGTGAAAAATGCAAAAAATGTCACTGTCACTGACGATATTGTCGTTGTAATACATTTTACTGTTTCGAAACACTAATATTTGTGTTCAGTGAAGTCTTCCGAGTAAAACAGTAACCTCCATGTACAGGTTTTATGGTGTCTTGGAAAGTTATAGGGTTAAATATAGTGCTAGCAAATTAAATTCCCTGAACTTTCGGCCTGGGTTGTCAGGCAGGTCCTGCAAATTGTAATTAATAAAATGACCTAATTATGTAAAATTATTACATAAATATATACATAGAATTATTATATATATATATATATATATATATATATATACGTGTTCGGGGCATTCTTATATGATATAGAATAAGATGGGTTGTAGAGATGTAGCTTTAGGAATAATCAGTTGAGGTGTGCTGACGTATGCTGTAGGCCGGTAAAAAGTGGGCTTACATAGAGGAAATATGAACAATAGGAGTGGAGGGTGGGGCTATTCGTCTGACCAACAAAGGTAAATAGGGAAAGGGGGGAGTCCCTTTTATAGGTCTATAGCCCCTCCCACAACTGAAGGCCATGCCTTCCAATTTGTGTTCGGGGCATTCTCACATGATATAGATTAAGATGGGTTGTAGAGATGCAGCTTTAGGAGTAATCAGTTGAGGTGTGCCGGTAAAAAGTGGGCAAAAAGAGACATATTAATGCAAAACATTATACAGGATCATAGTGCATTTGTTAACCATCAGGTAGACATTTAAATGAAAGCTTCCTAATTCCTGAATCGGCTGTGGTATGTAAGTCGCATAAGCCTACGATTCCCAGCGGCCCTGTGTCTTAACGTGTGCGGGGATGTCTTGGCTATAGGCCGTGGAGGCTGCTCCTATCCTAAAGGAGTGCCCTGAGTAGTCGCTAGGGTTTAGTTCGAGCCCGGAGAATGAGTAGGTGGACATAGTGCATGAACTTACCTGTGGTAAGGACAGTATCATACAGCGACAGTAATGGTTCAGTGGTGCGTATGGTGGCGTGCCCAAGAACGCAACCAGTACCTTAACCGGGCACCCAACATTGCTACATGTATTTTGATATCAATATATATATATATATATATATAAATTTTAAAATACAGTTAGAACGAAATTACACATGTATATATATTTATTTATTTTTTGAATTTTATTTTTTAATGTATCTACATATTTATTTATTTTTTATTATATATAAATATATAATAAAAATTATATATATTTAATTAAAATCATTGTACGTGTATTTTGATATTAATATATATATATATATAATTATGTATATATTAATATTAAAATACACTTAGACAGTGTATGTGTATGTGTGTATATGTGTGTATATATACTTAGATCATATATATAATAAATATATATATCTATATGATCTCAGTATATATTATTTAATTTTACACTGATTTAACATGTTTTATTTTATTTTCAGACAGGAGGGGGAATACCTGTCATTACAGGCACTCCCCCTGCTGGCAATGCCTTGGACGGCTATGCCGTCCATGTGATTGCGAGGTCCTCGCAAGGATCTCGCAATCACATGGCCCGGGGGGGCGAAGAGGATGGAGGGGGACTCCCTGGGCTCCCAGGTGGGTCACCACACCACGATTGCCGGTGTGGGATCGTCGGCGACCGGGTAAGTACATAAGATCGCAGGGCGTTCTATGCCGTCCTGCGGCGTTTAGAGCCATCTAAATAGGGACGGCATAGAATGCCCTGCGGTCTTAAGGGGTTAAGGGGAAAAACATAAGCAACAAACATTAGAAAATAACCTGAACATTTTTTTTTTTTTTATGTGATCATAACTTATTTTATAAACATTTTGCAGAATACTGGACCACAAGCTTGCCTCCTTAGCCGTGCCCCCTCACTCAAGAAAAATACTTCCTTATCAAGGTATGTACACAGATCAGCTATTGACAGCACTAAAACATTTGGTTAGTATATAACAACCTGCTTTTTTGACTGTCTAAAGCCAGGATGTGAATTAACAGCAGCTCACTTGGTGCTTTTAGAGGCTGAGTTGTTTACATAAACTGATAAGGAAGCCTCTATGGCACAAGGGGGGCCAGCTAAGGAGGAGTCTTTGTGGCACAAAGTGACATGGCTTAGGTACATGAATAAGGAAGCCTTCCTGGCGTGGCTTATGGTGCAGCATTCTACAAAACATTTAATTAATTAATCTCTGAAGATTTGAACATACAAAAATACGTATTAAAAGTTGTATTGGTGACCAATATGTCCCTTTAAGGACTGTATTACTTTATTCATTTGATTCCCTTAAAATACTCTCTTATTATTATTATGTATTATTATGTAATAACCAGAAAAAACAAAACAACATTTTTTATTAAAAACATGATTTGACAACTTTATAAATTGAGATCAATGAAAATCAGACTCTCAGCAGGCAGAAGAAACTAAACTCTTCAATATTAAATGGAAAGTTGTACATTGTTAACTTTAAGAATGTTTGACCGCTGCTATAATCCACTGTTACTGTGGATGATAAGGACACTAGCCCTGCAGTTTATAAATTAAGGAGAGTGAAACTGGTTCCCCTTTATTATCCAAGCCACTCTTTATTGGGATTTCACTGCTCTCTGCAGAATCAATCATAGAACGTTCATCTTAACCCCAGTACCATTTGATTAGGGAGCCAATTTACTGTCCGCTCTATCCTTTAGATAGTTTCCCATTGTATCGGAAATACATGCTTACCTGTTTCAAAAATATCATTATTGTGACACAATTTATGTTGGAAAAAGCAGCGCTCCATGTAACATTATTTAAAGAAAGCCCTTTGAATTTAGAATAATGGATACCTGGTAGGCATTAACTCACTTGAGAGATCTACTTAAGAAACTTATTGCCATCACTTGCAGTTCTCAAGGGTATTGCTGCTGTTTTTGCAGAGTTGTTTGCCGTAGAATAAACAGACAAGTGCTCCATATATCATTTTAAGTAAGACAAATAAAGTTCTTTTTCCGCCTTATACTGATGTCTTTGTCAGTTCTATAGAAATAATTCTGAGCTGCACTTCACTTTTAAAGCTCATTGACCTAATTTAATAGATTGTGCTGTATGAATAAATGCCATTTTCTATACCAGGCTTCCTCTGCAATTCCTTCCTCTTTTCATTCGGTGAGGATTTTTTTTTTATTCTGTGTACCTGGCCATTCTTCTAGCCTCATTATACGAATGTTACATTACGGTGATCCCTTATGCTTGATAACAGTTGCAATGAACGCAATTTATTTTACATATTAATAATCTCCATGAGAAACATTTTCTCAGGCAATAAAATAACAACAGTGAACAATACATGAATATGATAAGACATAATGATATTTTAAAAAATAAATTATCTTGATTCCTGTTGCAAAATAGGACACTAGTTCATTTTCATCTAATTCTTTTAATACCAGAGGGATGAACAATGAATCCCACACCACTCCGGACCTGAAAAAGTTAATTAATCTTTCTTGTTGTAAAGTACTTTTTTAATTTTATATCCATTGAACTCTTTTTTGAAAAATAGTCATAGGTTAGAAAATGTATTTATGTGCATGTTTGGTGATTTGTATCTGCTATATTATGCCAGAGTCTAATTATTCAAACTTAATTCTTAAAGTTATAGAACACGGAGATCGAAGGGTTTGTCAGGATTGATGCTATTAAGGCTTTTTATAAGTAACTGAGCATTTCTATGACGTTTTGTATGATAAGAAATCTCCTTGAAAGGTACTATTACAATTATTATTACTTGCATTCGTCTTAAAATATTGTGTTAACTTCTTACATCTCTTAAAAATGTTGATTAAGGTTTACTAAGTAAAATACATTTTAAATTTGTTTTATCAGCAAATTAAATTGTATTTACTTTTTTTGAATCAGGAGAATTTCAATAATATACCCATGCTTTTCACACGTTGCATATAAAACTCTCCAATGTAAGTTCTGATAACTGGCCTAAGTATATTTAGAGCCATGGTGTCATAACCTCCAGATTAACCAATGCTCTGTTTTTGGATACCTTCTACAAACTTGTAACTTCTCCTCACTCTTTTCTCAGTTTATCTCTCTTTATGCTCTCCATTCCCTTATCTCCTTGATCCTTACATCACTGTCTTCTGCCTGTGCCCCTTCTCAGTTCTGCTAATTTAGCCTCTTAGCATTCTACAACTGGGACAAACAAGCCACATCCAAATGACCAATTCTCTCCACACCTATTGCAAAATCCCCAAATATCCTCCTAACAAATGTCTTCTTTGAATCCCCGTAACTAAATCCTTTATCTGAATTTTATTGTGAACTCACACTGTATGCTGATTGTGAAGTTCAAAGTAAATCCTCATAAAATGATTGTCAGATAGAATGTAAGAAAATTAGAAATTATTTTGCACCTCATTCACTTATTTAACAAGTACAACATTCAGGAGGTTTAAACAAACTCCCTGAATTGTGAGAGTTGGAGCCATGCCATCTATTGGCTACAGCTGTTCCAAGCCCTGCATTCTTATATCCCCATTGATATCCCCTTCCTGATTCTTACCAGTTGCTGTCAGTCAGCTCACTCATTCATTCCTTCATCACTCTTCAAACCCCCTAACCTCTACCTGTCCTCCCTCCAGCTGTCAACATTAACTGGGTGCGTGTCATGTTAATACAAAATATCTGTTATTCTACTCTTGTTTCGTTCATGTCAAATGCACACAAAACACAGAATTGTTGAAAATCCTCTCCTGTGCAGTCCTTATGCTGACTTTCAATGATTTATGTTTATATAGGATTCAACTATATTGCGTGACATTATTAACAAATTTTATTTTTACCATTATTAAATGGAATTGAATTTCATTTCCACTTAATTAACCATGTAAAAATACATGCAAGGTCTTATCTGTAAACCAGGAGGATTTCTCATCCAGCCTTCATAATATTTAATTTGACTTATGTTAGATTTTTGTCACATACAAGTTTGCAATGACCACTTGTTTGTAAGGACAAGACAGGAACACACGAACATTCTTTCTGTACAGAAATGTCATAATGTAACCAGACAGCATAACATAGAGTGAATACAGGCATCTCTGTGGTTGTGGTTTACACGAAAAGCTGCCACCCTGTAAAAATGATGATAGAAGTTTCATTTTGCTTTGAAAAACTCCAAGATGGGAAGCTGAAAATACACACTCTTCACACATTCTTTGTGATAGATTGTCTAGCAGGAGTGATAGTTGAGTGATCGAAGCGCAGTTCGAATTTCTTTGCCAGGAGCCTGAAGAGAAAAGGCCCACTGGGTCCTGTTAATGTAACTATTTCTTTGTCAGATATGGACAAGAAAGGAAGAGGAATATAGAAAGAAAATGCTGGAAGGGATAACAGCCACTGGTATTACAAAAGACACAAAACAAAACAAAACAAAAAAGCGGCAAGTAAAGGAATTATTTAGAATGCATGTGAATTTCTCAACACAAATAAATAGACTACTTCATAAAACAGCTTAGACATATTTTTGTTACTATATACAATAGAAACAAATGCATAATGTAACTGTTTTTCTTATTATTTCATTTGCAATATTAAATTACCTTTTAGAATGTCTAAAGGTTTTCAGTTTTCAATGTTATTTACATTCTGCATAAATAATAATGTGCATTATATCTGACAAGTATTTCTGAGTCATTAATGCTTTTTCATCGTTATTTTCCTTAATTGGATAGTGAGAAATTGCAGAGGGAAAGTCTGTTAATACATATACAAAATACATGTATTTTGTTGAAGTTAAAAATAAACAGTTTTTGCATATTTTATCAACTCTTGATTTACTCTTGGTTTTATTTGTCATCTACGGATATGAGAAATGTAAAACTCAAGTAAAACAATTCAGTTAACTATAGAATCAGTAGATCTCTTTCTCATCTTGTCTTACAATCTTAAGTATTAAGACAAATGCTTGTCCAATTTATGTATTGTTCCCTTCAAATACTCTTTCATACCAGTATGACACTCCTAATACCATAGTCAATTCCAAACACCCAATTCCATAACCATCTTTAACATCCAAGTGGAATAACCTTTCGTTTCCATACTTGGGTTGTTGTAATGATCCATATGGCCCATGTGCTATAACTATTCCCATATTTCTCATTCTAAAATAAAACCTGTAAACTGAGAATTACAATAACACTTAAATCACGCCAATGCCCTCAGTACAGAACCACGCTACATGCCAAGAATTAGAATGATGCTATAAATGTTATACCCCTAATGTTATAATCCTTTCAACATGTCAAATAGTATAATATTTTATAATCACCCCCAAAAACCTGATATTTCCGTATTCATACTCCAAATTCTCCTGATATTATATTTCACTTTTCATACTTGGCATGACCTTAATGTTATATTCTCAGTGTTTGTAACAAAAACATGGGTGACCATAGTTAAAACACAAAATTCCCTCTTATTTAATTAGATTGGACAAAGGTTATTTAATGAATCAGTTAGCCAACTTTGCACAGCTTAACTGTTACATTGCAATCTATTGATGTTAAATACCCATTATAATTATATTTTCATTATTACTAGCCTAATTTATAACACTACATTTGATATAGCTTCTTGTATAACTAGCTGCCATGCCTTTGGAATATCACATCATCTAATGTTCAATTTAAAGGATCACTCCACTGCCCTCCCCACCCCCCCCCCCCCAAAAGCGTTTTAGTAGATATATCCCCAATGAAAACATGCATTTAATTATATATTTTTTTATTTGGGGGGGGGGGGGGATGAGTATATCTAAAAACAACTTGCAAAAGCTGCAGATCTCTTCTAAAATGGCTTTGTAAACCCTCCTCCCCCATTCTTCCCCAGCCCAAACTTTCTGTGGCCTTACAATCACTGACTTCCCAGGCAATTGTCTGCCCACCGAGTTAAACAACCAATAAGTATCTGGACCAATTGTCTGATTGACAACCAGTGGATATGAGAAGGTTATTTTTAAAAAGTGCCAATTTCTTTTTAAATCAGCACTTTAAATTCTTCAGCATGCCAAAATGCTATAGGAGTCTGGAGTGTCCCTTTAATATGTAGCATAGCTACAGAAAAATGAACCTCTACACTTCTAACCTAACATCATATAACTTCTTCATATGTTGAAATCAACCCTTTTAGCTAGCTTTTCTATTGATTTTGAAATGAAAATGACTTAAAACTATGTATAATGCCTACGTCGTTTTATTTATGTATTGTGTGTTCCTGTACAAGAATAGAGGTATCTTTGCTTCAGAGTTTGTACAATCTCTCTTGCTTTGAAATTCTCCATCCAGGTTCATAAATAATAATGATGATACTAAAATATTAATATCAAATTGGGGGCATGTTTATTCATAAACTGACGGCAAATTTTTAAAAAAAAATATGTTGGTATAATAGCATACTGCCTCATATAGTAAATTAGGTTGCTTGACTAAAACCAGGCATCTGTTTTTCAATGGATATTGTCAACCCCTATAACAACCTACAGATATGACCGTCTAATATGTGCCCAGTTAATGTCCTAAGCCAGCACCTTGGATGATATTCAAGTGCACTGGGCTGTTGAGTCATGTAGGCTCATGCACAGTGCAACATATGGAGCAACATTCATTACTAGCAAACTATATATATCAGCTGGTTAGAGCAGTGTTAATGTCACTGCCTGAGAGTTGGAAAGCCTAGGTTTGAACCTCAGTTAGACCACCTCCTGTCCTGAAAAATACTTAATGATAACTATCTACGTGTGACCATAGTTTGAGCAAGCTTATAATCTATGAGGTTAGAGTGTATATATATATAAATTGTAGTCTACAACATCTTGAGTCCCGAAGCATGACTCATAACAATGGCAGTCCTGGAATCATAATGCCGGTGGAGGAGTATAAAAGGGGGCAGATCAGTGATGGCTCTGCCCATAAGGAGACAAATCTGCATAGAAAGGGGGCAGACCAGGCTGCAAAGGGGGTCCACATTTCTGACAGATCAGCCTGGTATGAACACACGCCTGCCTGCCAATTTTTTTTATCCAACCCACACAAGGCTGACCCTGCAAAGAGCACTGTTTCAGTGCTTCTAATTATGTGTCATGCTATGATTGTAGAGCACTAGGTGGGCAACCAAAAATGGGACACCAGGAAACTGAAGCGGGATGGCGGAACAGGACCAGAAAAGGACTGAAATTGGGACAGTTGGGAGATATGCCTGAAGGTTGCCTACTAGGGCCGAAGTTTAGAAATGTGTTTCTAAAGAGGGATAAGCAATAAGTGAGGGTACTTTATTTTAATCAAAACCCTACACGGGGTTGGGTTTGCAATAATTACAAAAACTATTACTCTAAGCATGTAAGTGTTAAAATCATAAATCAGTATCTTCCAAATTATTCAGTTACAGTTCATTACCTCTATCATCATGTAATTGTTTTTCAGGATTCTCATTCGGATTACAGCTTTTACCACCTTTTTTATTAAAGAGAAATCGAGCTTTTTCATCTTCATGTGAATTGTCCTAATTTATTTTAAATTTTCAACCTTTTTATTATTATATTTACATTGCTTTGCTTTCCTGGCAAAGTCAGCGCATAACATGCAATTAATTTAACGCACACAGTGCCGTGCATGCTGGTACATGTGTGTAAGGCGCTGTTGATGAAATAACTGAGCACACATGCACTTAGTTGCTATATGTGTGAGTGCATCTAGCACAACATGGAAGCGATGATGTCACATTAGGCACAGAAGTACTGCATAGGTAAGAATATGTTTTTCTTATCTTTCCTGCACTAACTTTCCCTCACTGATAAGCTTTGCAATAATATTTAACTGTGCAAAAGGATCTCAGGAGGAAAAACAGAACTAAGGTTACAGTTGTGCCTTAAAGAAACACTTCAAGTTTTATAGCCACTAAGTGTGCTGTAGTGGTTATGGTAAAAGGAGTGCCCTGCAACCCTCCCCCAAATGCATGTAATTAAACAGTTTCCTAATAGTTTAACAACTTAACTGTGCAAACTCATTGATTGAAAGCAGCAGCTAATCACTCCTAGCCAACAAGACTCTTGTTCTCATCGTAAATGTGATCTGCTGCCGGCGGGTCTTTCAAACCATTAGCAAAAGGTTTGACTACTTATATTGATGGGCAGGACACTACTGGCACCATAACCACTACAGCATGGTGTAGTGGTTATGGTACTTGGAGTGCTTCTTTAACAACTTTTATTCTTTCTAGACATTATGGGCACTTATCATTTGTTAAATCTGCTTGTATTTATCAAGTTACACATTTATAAAATTAATATTATAATACACTCCACGTACAATAAATTAACTGCATGTTAGATTGGAATAAACACATTTCAGTTAATACACAACTACTTGCAAAGAGCATTTGACAAGTTTAATCATTTTACTTAAGTAATGAAAGCCTTATTTAAAGATAGACTTGGGAGACAAGAATGCAAAAGCTTTATTGGCAGCTACTGATATGAAGGGATTTCTAGAGCTTACGCTGCCAAAAAAATTTCATTGCGCAGTACTCTAAGCAACATACTTGTAAATGTGGAATAATTGTATCTATACTCATAGAGTTTATGTTGATATCGCCAAAGGAGTTAATTCATTAAAATGTGCATTAATGTCAGTGAACTACCAACCTGCAAACTTAAGTTGAAAAAAAAGTTGAAGAATTTTCTTAACTTATTTCTGGCCTTAATTCTGCAAATTGCTCGACAGAGTACTACAATAGCCGTTTAGAGAATAAATCCTTTACATACATCAGTGCAAGAATTATCAATGTACTGCAAAAACCAGAGCAGGACCAGAAGTCATTAATTAATTTAAGAGTTACTGGAATGTTTATTAAGCAAGTGAACTGTGTTGAAATGACAATTAAATTTGTTTCCAGCTCAGCTTTTTTGTGTTGCATTTTGCAATCTTATTGTAAGTTAACTGCAATTCAGTATTAATTATGTTTTGGGGTTTTTCTACATCATCAGATGAAAGAATGCTCTTCAAAAGAGAAATGTCTGACTCTTAGGGCTAAATAGCATGTCATAGTGACTTGATTACTGACTTGAAAACTTTAGGACAATAGCTGTCGAAAAAAAAATATCTTTAAACCAGAAGAGTGGCTATTTTGCCCTAAATTTTGCAAATTGGCTTCCAGGTCATTAAAATCAACTATTTAGTGGTCAGATCAATTTGATATATTATTGAATTCTCCACAATAACTTAAAATGAGCATTCCAAATCACATTGAGTTTTTGTTTATTGTAGCAGGCAATAATAATCTCCAGTGTGGTAGCAATAGGCCTATATATTAATAAATAAAATATAACAAGAGAGAGAAGGAAAAGTGAATATATCTGTGTATTTGATTTATCCCACAAGAAGGTATAATTCACGATCACAGAAGGCCAATAAAAGTTCTGAGATGTTTCCTATCTCTTTTATAAAATATTATTTTTCATACATTGCTATGGCATTAAGTATTATATATGTTTTGTATGATAGCTGATATTAATTCTTTAAATAAATTAAAATTATTTTTGTAATTTGTTAAAAAATATATTATCTAGTAGTTTGTATAATTTTACCATTAAGTGGTTTAAAAATACATTATCCAGCTTAACAGATACTATAAAAAAAATTGTTATATTGCCTCTGACCTTTCATTCTAGCTTCTTATGTTTTAAAGAAACCTTTAACCCATCCACTCATTTTGTATGCTTCATATAAGATATAGTTTTTTTGCAAATATAAACAAATATATGTTATTGAGAAACAAAGGAAAGTACCAGCGCTAAAATTCTAATAAATATAATGTAACAATGTAATATTACCACTAGTAATCAGCTGCTATATCACCCAGATCTTATCTTTCAACAGTAAAGTATACCCAGTGTGAAGGTGAAGCGCTATATAAATGGGTAATAAAAAACCAACAGTGTTCCGTGTGATGGAGAACAGAAGTGTGGTACAGAAATACCTTGGCTTGTCTAATTGTAAATCACAATGGTTTTCATTTAATAGCCTAAAAACAAAAAGACCAAAACATAGTGCAAACTGTAATACAGAGGTGGATATCTATAAGGAAGAATATAAATTTCCCACTCACACTTTTGAGAGCTAAATGTATAGCTCAATAAAAACGCTTTCAGGTCCGTAAAGGCGACCCTTATCCCTTCTTTAATGTAAGATTTTCTCTTTCTTGTATTCTAAAAACGGATAAGGAAAGGCACATCTGGTGCAGTAACGTAAGTAATAAATTTTAGGCAAATAAGAAAATAGGGTACTTACAAACCCAGAGCCTTCCACATCGGCTCTGATCCAAAAGCATATGTGGTTAAGGACCACACACCTTCTTGGCCAATAGCAGGTAAAATGCCAAGAGTGATGATAAAAGATATATACACTTTATTGTAACAGTAAAAAATATATATAATAAAAATATATGTATAAAAAATATAACACTATATAGGCATAAAAAAGTCCAATGCTTAAAAGTCTGTTCCTCACAAAGTTCCCAGAACGCGTTTCGCCGTGAAGGCTTCCTCTGCTGGATGTGAAAAAAGTCTTTGTATCTTCTTTTGGACCAGTTCCTGCTATATATACCCCTCTCAGGGGCAAGTAAATAGATTTTCGGCTTGTATTTTTGCGGGCAATAACCATAGCAACGGTGACGCCCAGCGTGTCAAGCCTCCCTGTTTGCATACTTCCGGGTATCCATGTGGTTTCGTCACTTCCGGTTTCGCGATCTCAAGCCGATACGTCATTTCCGTGCGTTCCAGCTTGCGGTCCATCTCCCCTCCTCCTACCCATATAGGCATACATAATCTGAATAGGCTCATTATCCAAGTTTCCATTTTGAAACAGAAAATAAAAAGGTTCTTAAAATAAGTCTCTTCTCATTTCTTCTTTATATTTCTATCTTAAACCTTTATGTATGTTTTATATACAGGGCTTCCTTTCTTCATATAAGGAACATATAAAATATAAAGCATATAGAGTATAAAAACATTTTTGTATAAATGTGAAGAAATTATTTTCTTAATATGAAGAGCATATAGAGTGTAAAAACATTTCCATATGAGTTGCTATTTTTTCCACAGTGATCGTAAGAGGACTAGTGGTACATATATTGTTCTTATTTCTTTTATCCATACTAAATATATACACCCAAAAAATACATATAAAAGTATGATGTAAACATGTAATAAACCTACGATGAGCATCTTATTTTAGGAAATGACACATTTTGAAGTCTGCATTTAACCCATTCAGAATCAAAGTATTTAGTTTGAAAATCCATTCCATTTCACATTTGCTCATTTTTCCATCAAAATTCCCTTCTCTCCAATCTTTGTTCACTTTTTTTATACCTAAGAATGTTGTATTTTTAGTTTCACAATTATGATGGATTTTATAATGAAGAGAAACACTATGTTTTTCGAAACCTCTTGAGATATTTCTTCCATGCTCTTCTATTCTAGTATGTAGCGTTCTTGTAGTTTTACCTACATACTGTAAGCCACAGGGGCATATTATTAGGTAGATTAGGTTTTTGGAATGGCAAGTTACAAAGTCTTTAATTTGGTACTCCATCCCATCTTTATCCGTAAACGTTCTTATATGTCTTTTTTTGTTTGTGGTTCTTCCACATGCTAAACATTGACCACAGCCAAAAAATCCTTTCTCTATATTAAAAGGGTAGTCCATTTTCTTTTCTTTTATAAAACTAGATGTAAGGGCAGTGCGAAGATTACTAACCCCTCTATGTATAAAATTAGGTTTTTCTGGCAGGAAAGTTTTAGCAATAGGGTCTTGTAGGAGAATGGGCCAAAACTTTCCTCACTTTATAATTTTCGGTGCTAAAATCACATATAAAAGGGATTTCTTTAAAATTATTTTCTTTTTTCTCTTTATATTTCAAAAGACTATCTCTTTCAATTTATTTGACTTCTTTTCTGGCTTTTTCTAGTTTATATTCCTCATACCCCTTCTCTACAAAATCTTGTTTGATTTTATCCGATTGGGTTTCAAAAATCCTAGAATCGGTGCAATTATGGCGTATTCTTAAAAACTGGCCTCTAGGGGCGTTCTCTAACCAAGGCGCAAAATGACAACTTTCTCTTTCTATGTAGCTATTGGCTTCTACTGCTTTAAAGTATTTTTTTGTTTTTATTTTGTTTTCCTCTTTATATATTTGTAGATCTAAAAAAAACAGCTCTGTCTTGCTCCAATTACTGGTTAGTTTAATCCCCCATGTATTCTTGTTTAAATGGTTAAGAAACTCGATGAGATCCTCCTCCTCTCCTTCCCAAATGAAGAAAATATCATCAATGTAACGGCCATAGGTGACAATGTTTTTTCCCCAGCCATGCGGACCATAAACAAAAGTGCTTTCCCAATGGGCCATAAACAAATTGGCATAGCTGGGGGCAAACTTGGTCCCCATGGCCGTCCCATTGATTTGAAGATAGAATTCTTCACCATACCAGAAAAAATTATTTTTGAGAATTAGTTCTATTGCCTCTAAGACATACTCAATTTTAGTACCAGTTAAATCTGAGAAGTTATTTAAGAAGTATTTTACTGCATTACATCCGTAATGATGAGGAATATTGCTATAAAGGGCAGAGACGTCATTAGTGACTAAAAAACAATTTGGGTTCCAAATACAGTCTTTTAAAAGATTTAAAATCATGATCATGTCTTTAATATATGAGGTAGTATTTTTTTTCTATCCCAGCTACTATCGGTCTGCCTGGGGGATTTTTAATGTCTTTATGAACTTTCGGAAGAAAATAGAAAACAGGCGTTTTAGGATATTTTATGTTTAAAAAGTTACATTCTTTTTCATTCAATATTTCCAAATTTAAGCCCTTATTGAAAAAATCAAGAAAAATTTGGTTCATATCATTGCCAGGATTATAATTTAATGTTTTTTTTTTTTTGAATATTTAATCTTTATTTTGTATTTTTCTTTTTTTTTTATCCTTGTTAAATACATATATCATACAAATACATATATCATACAAATGTACAATACACAAACGACATAGCAGCAAAATAGGGGAGGGGAAAGAAAAATACATCAGGAAAAAATTTCCATAATTGAGTGGTAAAATCATTTAGATAAATCTCATAATTATTTACAATGTTCATGGGATTACTCTACATCTAATTGATCAGCATTATTTTCTACACCAATCATCTCTATGCATTTTGACCAGACAGAAACCTTATTACTTAATCTTTGTTTACTTAGCATCAACTCCATTTTAATCTGAAACTCGAGTTGAATTTTAACTTTCTTCCAGGGGACTTCTAAGTCCTTTTTCCACCATCTCGCAATTACTATTTTAGCAGCTAAAAAAAGATGTATAAGAATTGCTTTTAACTCATATGTCATATGAGGCCAATTTAGATGTAACAGAACTACCTCTGGAGAAATTGTCAACTCGAGTTTTAAATTATTGGATATAAAATGTTGTATTTTCAACCAAAGATTCTTTAATTTATGGCAATCCCACCAAATATGTCTAAAATTGCCTCTAATACTATTACATCTCCAACAAATAGGGTTAGCTAAAGGATAAATTTGATTCAATTTAGCTGGTACTAAGTACCACCTATTTAAAACTTTAAAGTGAGTTTCTAATAGATTTAATGAATGTATATTTTTCTTAACATCCATCATTGAAGAACCCCATTGATTCGAATTAATATCAATGTCCAGTTCTTGTTTCCAAACCTGTATGGCAGTAGGGTTTGTATCCTTGGCCATTGATTTAATTAATATCAAAGCTTTGGAAAGTGGTTTATTGATTTTTTTTGACGTAAATAATAAATCTATCAAATTGCTCAAATTAGGTTTTGGTATTATAAGGTGTATATTCATATAACTTTTAAGTCTTAGAAAATTAAACATCTCTCTAGAAGGGAGATTATATACCCCTGTTATTTGAGCAAAAGTTTTGATTGATCCTTCTATCAATAGTTGGTCCAAAGTCTTTATCCCTTCTTTTTTCCAATTATTTAAATTTAAATCTTCCACTTGTTTTTCTACAGTGTCTAATTCTAAGTAATTGGGACTTTTTTTTTCTATATTCATTGCTTTTTTAATTTTTAACCAGTTTTCTAATAATTTAATGTTTTATATGTCTGCTCATCCATTAATATCCTTTCCGCTTCTTTACAATAAAACTCTTTTGACATTAAAACTATCCTCCCCCCCTTTATCTGCTGGTTTTATGACCAGACTTATGTCTGTTTTAAGATCTTTAAGTGCTTTCTTTTCTTGTATGGTAAGATTATGATTGAAATTGTCTTTCCTATCTCATTTTTTTATTTCTGCCATAACCATATTCTCGAATGTCACCATCTTATATATATAGATTTTTCTTTTAAATTAGTATATTTTAGTTCTTCTTCTCGATTTTGTTGAAGTTCTATCGGGTTTTTAGGAAAGTATTTTTTTAAGCATATATTTCTTTTGAATTTGTTAAGGTCTATATAGAAATCAAATTGATTAAGGGGTTTATTAGGTGCGAACTTTAAACCTTTAGCTAATACTTTTTTATGATGTTCTGTTGGACTTTTTTGACTTAGATTGTAGATGCCCTTCATGGAGATTATACTCTCTGTAACCTCTCTCGTCTCTCTTTTTTTGACATGCTTTCCTCCTCTTGTTCCTCTATACTCAAATTTCTCTGTCTTTTGTAAGGTGTCTGAGTGTTTGGGATTTCCTCTCTTTTGTATCTCTCTTTTCCCTTGCTCCTCCAAAAATCCTGGTCTTTGAATTGATCTAGTACTTGAAATCTATTCCTAATCTCTAATGGTTCATCCTTCCTATGGTGAGTAAGTTTATGCTGTATAGTTCTTTCTTTAGTTTCTGTTCTATAATTAGTTCTTTCTAATGATTCATCTTTTCTATGGTAAGTCGGTCTATAGTGTGAGGTTCTTTCGTTTCTGTTCTGTAGTTAGTCCTTTCTTTAGATCTTTCTTTTTCATTTCTGGATCTTCCTTCATATCTTTCCCTTTCATAATGTATTCTATTATTCCTATGTCTGTCCCTTTTTGGTGAGTATTGCGCTCTAGGTTTAAAGTTATCCCAATTCTTAGAGGGGCGCTGTTCATAATTGTTTCTATATTTATAATTGTAAGGTTTGTAATCCTTATATCTTGAGTAAGTATTTTCTTTTAGATTTTCTTTGGTGTTATATGGGATTTTCCGCAAGTTAAGTGGTTCTTTGAAATCTACTTTAGTTTCTAAATATTATTCTTGATGTTTGTATTTAGAGAATGTTCTGACCTGTTTGGTTTTATAGTCTTTAGTGTCTCTTAGATATTTGTTCTTTTTTACGTCTATCACTTCTTTCTCCAATTTATCTAAATTTTCTTTTATATCCAATGTAGTATTATCATATTCTTCTTGATTCAGCATGTAGTATTTTCATTTTGACTTTTGTTGATTTCTAAATTTCTAAATTTTCTTTCCTTCTTTTTATTATAAGGTTTATGGTAGTTATGGAGAAATTTTCCAACATGGAGTTCCACTCCTCCATAAATTCCATGACTTCTTTATCAAATGTGGAATTTTTTATAATATATGTTATTATCCACAATGGCTTTTCTCAATCAATCCTGTGTATTCTATTAATTAGTTTCTCAACCCGAAGTCTCCCCACCAAAACTGAATGCTCAAATTCCTTCCTTACTTGCTTCTCCTTTGACATGTCCACTTACTCTAATATTAGTCAATCCATTGTGTTTCTTCCAGCCCTGCCATGTTTTATTTTCTAATTTCATTTTCTTTTAATACCATCACCATTTTCAACATATTTGTCACTCTCAGTCACATTTCATCTTCACTCTCTCAAATATTTTCCGTTCCTTCCTTTTTAAAATTTATTTCTAATCATCATAAAGGAGTTTACCCGTGGTGGTCCAGAGTAGGGGGACCAAATCTGTATCTTGTCTTCAGAGTTATTTCATGTAGTCCAAGATAGCCCAACGAGTCAGTGAGCAGGGTGGAATATGACATTATCTTGTCTCTAACTATCTCTCTTCAACTCAGCTGAAATTAATTGTGGACTATCTACCCTGTTGCAACAGACTGCTGCCTGGAGGTCATACTCCAAATGTTGAATTTCCTTCTACCCAATTTTCAGTAAGTTAATAAGTCTCCATGACTTCAAAGCCACACAAAAACAAAAAACAAAGAATTCAATTAAAAGAACATTATATGCATCGTATCCACTCCAACATATTGTATTTCTTATGATGTAAGGTAATTTGGGGTAAAATCCTCCAAATGTCAAAATATGGATCTCTCTCCTCAATTCCTAGCAATTCGGCGGTACAAATGTATCCAAATCCAATCCAACCTAAGCAACCCTAGTGTTTACAGTCAGCCCATACTGTCCAAGTAATGCAATCTGTAAAGTGCTTGGAAATTGAGAAATAAAGCATAAATGCCTTATTTGGCTGCTATAGTTAGCTGCTCATCCCTCCAGTAAATTTGGAGGAATATAAACTAGTCAATCCCAAACCAATCCCCAAGCACTTCAAGAAGTCTACATTTGAGCATTATTGCCAGTGCAACAAGATTGAGAATTCCTTCAATCCTGAAACCTTGGGAATTTCTAAGGGCTATTTTTGAAATGCTGCACCTAATAACCAGTCTAAATAAAACTGCCAGAATCATCTTATCCCCCATTGAACCAATCAAAATTAAATACACCACGGTAATTGTGCAGGACTGAAAGTCATATTTTTCTAAATGTGTCTTACAATGTCCGCTGTATATAGTGTGCATTAGAAAATTAGATAGCGAATCTTTACAGTTTTATTAGTATGACATGTTTGGCATTTTGCCATCATATACTCAATTTCTAGAGAAATTTCTGCTGGAAATCTAACTAAATAAGTGTACGTTCTCAGAGCCATTTACATACCCATTTAAGTGTCAAAGGGTGAGCTATTCATTTGCACAGACAATTAAACCTGGAAGATTTAAATCCAGGGCTACATTAGCTAATGTGTTTCTTCATTTTGTAAGTAAAGCTTAATCTGTTAATATTATTGTATGTATAGAAAAACAAAAAACACATACCTGCACCAACGGAAGGGCATATAGGTCCTTCTGGGGACCTGCTGTGAAGTTTATCTTTTTAATTTCTCCAAACACCACCACAATTATCAAGAAATTAAACTTGTGATATGCATTGTTGGCAAGTACTTAAGAAAACAGTGAATAAGGTATGCATTTATCTCAACCTTATAGCTGCTTGCACCTCCAGTTCCCACCCACCTGCAGAACAATCAGAGACCCAGGCAGCTGTACAGGCCTGGTAAGGATATCTTGAAATAACAAATGGGGCAAAAAAATGTTTTGCCCCGGACACTGCCTATGGCAATGGCGATCCTAGCTCGACATGACATCTGCATTTTCTCTTTCAAGAGTAAAATGAGTTTAGATTTAGATAGTGTGTGAAAAAAATGTTTATATCTTTTTTTAACAAGTGCTGCTATTGTTTAATTATGTTTTGATTATTCATAAGAAAATAGACAATCAAAATGAGGCCCTTATACTGCAAAGGCCATAATACAGACTGTATTTACTAATATTCACTTAGGCCTCTGAAAACGAGGAGAGAGGAGGGAGGCAATGAATGGTCAGGTGGCTTTAATGTGCTAAATTTCCTCTATTGTTGAATTTGTCAAATCATTGTTATGATAATCACTTTATAAACAGAAATAAGCCTGCAATTTAAAATTAACATACTTTTTTTTTTTTTGTTCACCCAAATATAAACATGACAGCCGAATAGTCGCCATATGGGCAGGTGGTATTCCCCCCCAAAAACACACAGACAATATGTCAATAGGTCCACAGCTTTATTAATATTGATAACAATAAATTAAAGTCATTGCCCAGCCCCCATCCTTCCATTTAACATTATATGTCCCCAAAACAAAAAGCCCATGCATTCCGTAAATATAAATAACATAAACAACAGTAATAATAAACATTAAACATAGTATACGTGCCAAACTTTGTTAAATAACCACGGTAGGGGCATACCCAGATACCCCTACCATCCACCAGGTTCTGAGCCACCACCGAGCTCGAAACCTACCAAAGTTCATAACGAACCGTTTAACCAAGCTCTTCACCTGCAGCCTAACTGCCCTATTCTATTTAAACTACCCCATAGCCTGTTTGTCCCCTATCTTTTCTCTCTCTAACCCCGCTGCTGTGACCAAACGGGAGCTAACACCCCTTACCCCTTGTGGGAGAGACACCTTAGGCCAGGTAAGCAGATTAAAAGTGCCTACTTTTAAAATGGCTTCCTATTTATACTGGGCCAACCCCTTAACACTCTAACTCCACTCCCAAAATGGGGCTTTCCCCCTATGCCCGCCTCCTAGCTCTGTCAAGCCCCTTTCCACTAAGCTGCACTATTTCCATAGGGTTATATTCTCACTTAAAATGGAGGAAAAGGCAAAATTTTGAATTAAAAAAAAAATAGTAAAAACTATCTGCATTGCTGTGGTGAGCAAGGTGTAACGCTACATATCAATTCTTTGTAACTGTGTATTCCCCTATGTAGTGTACATTCTGTATATTTGATTATTGTTTATATGTTAATCTGCACATTTATATGATTGGTATGTATATACAATAAGGATCATCTTTTTAGCTTAAGCAGTGTTTGCTTGTTCTTTTTTCTACTACTTGTATATATGATACAGGAATCTATTGTAGCTCACACAAGATAGAGGGAAAAACCTGAATGATTTTAATGGTTAGCACTGTGAATGATTAAAGAGTTAAATTAGATAATTATTCCTTTGTCTCCTAATTAATTTTCCACCTCTACTCTTTTGATACATGTTTTAGTTGCTCTACATCTTGCATTTTCAGTCCTATTTCACAATCACTGATTGTCCACTTTGCCCCATACAATTATCCTCCCTGATATTCCCACATCATCTAATTATTCTTCTGATCGTCCCTCACTCTGTCAGCCATTCCCGAGAGAGCTGCCACTTTGAATGGGAAACCTGGGTCATGATGATTTGAACACACATGCGCTGACAGCATAATAAGGCATCTTATTCCCCTTTCAAAGGTTCAGTTCTGATTTTTGCCACCTTAATTAAGTATCAATGACCAAAGGTGTAAAGGAATTAAGACTCATTCTTCCACTTTATTCCCTCTAGGTCAAACCTCTACAGTATAGCCACAGTGCATCCACACTTACACTTGGTGTGTGCATGTTTTACTTTATTTTTGGCATGACATGCTGAAGAACAAAGAATCCTCAGTACAATAATATGTTTATTCAGCATTTATAATCATAACCCACCTATAGACATTGATGACTAGTGGGATTTCCTCTGCCCACATTCAGATAATCAATTATTTTGTTTTATCATTTTGACAAAAAATAAGGGATATTATCTGGAATTTTATAAATATTTTCTGAAAATCTATACTGGGTCTTAAAGGAATAATGTCATCATTATCATTATTTAAAGGCACACTATAGTCACCAAAACAACTTTAGTTTAATTAAACAGTTTTGGTGTGTAGATCATGCCTCTGCAGTTTCACTGCTTATCTCTCTGCTATTTATGAGTTAAAGGGACACTCTAGTCACCCAGACCACTTCAGCTCAATGAAGTGGTCTGGGTGCCAGGTCCCTCAGGTTTTAACCCTTCAGATTAACTCTTCAGAGAAACTGCTATGTTTACATTTGGGGTTAAGCCAGCCTCTAGTGGCTGTCTTCCGGACAGCCACTAGAGGTGCATCTGCGACGCTGGAGGCATATTATGCCTCCATCGCGCAGAGCGTCCATAGGAAAGCATTGAGAAATGGTTTCCTATGGACACTTTCAATGGGCACGCGGCACTTGCCACACATGCACATTTTGCCCTGCTGACGTCGGATGGGGGAGCTGACGTCGGTGGGGGAGGAGACGTCACCAGCGCTGGCGCTGGATTAAGGTAAGCTGCTGAAGGGGTTTCACCACGGGAGGGGGACCCTGAGGGTGGGGGCACCCCCAGGGCACTATAGTGTCAGGAAAATCGTTTTGTTTTCCTGACACTATAGTGATCCTTTAAATCACTTTGTTTATGCAGTCCTTGCACAGCCTTCCTACACACTTATTGTAAAGAGAGTTCTAATGTTTATACTTCCTTTATTGTAAATTCGGTTTAATTTAGAGTGTATTTTCTTTTGTTCTGTTAATAGCCTTTTATGCCCTACAGGAGCCTCCTGTGTGTGATTAAAGTTCAATTTACAGAGCAGGAGATAACAACAATTTTTTTTATTTTGTTTTGCCATTTTGACAAAAAATAAGAGATAGTACCTGAAATTTTATAAATAATTTCTAACAATTCATACGGGGTATTATAGGAAAAATATCATCATTATCATTATTTAAAGTGACACTATAGTTACCAAAACAACTTTAGCTTAATTAAGCCGTTTTGGTGTATAGATCATGCTTCTGCAGTCTCACTGCTCTATGCTCTGCCATTTAGGAGTTAAATCATTTTGTTTGTGCAGCCCTAGTCACATATTTCTGAAAGTGGCTTACACAGCCTTCTAAACACTTTATAAATAGTCATCTAATGTTTACACTTCTTTTATTGAAATTCTGTTTTTGATTAACGTTCCATTTACAGAGCAGAAGATTAAAACTTTTAAAATAAATAACACCTGACTGAAAAGTAAACAATGTTTTTTCAGTCAAAGACCTGGGAGGTGTGGCTATGGCTGTATAAACATAAACAACAATGATTTAACTCCTAAATGGCAAAATATTGAGCAGTGAGACTTTAGATGCATGATCTATACAACAAAATGGCTTTATTAAGCTGAAGTTATTTAGGTGACCATAGTGGTCCTTTAAGTCCACTTTGCACAGAAACCATGCTTATCTGATCTAAGACCATAAAGATAATCAATATTTAGTGTGCATTAATAAACTATGGGGTTGTGTGCAAGAGCTGTTAAAGGACAGTTCTATAAAGACAACTGTTACTATTTTTAATTTAATAATCCTTTTAGCATGTTTTGAAAGGAAATGTATTTATGTTTTTTAAATGAGAAAAACAAACCCTACATTTTAGTATATGACAATATTCTTCAACCATATACATGCACCTTTGATAAGATCGTGTTTGAAAACTGATTAACCCCTTAAATGTGTACTATGCCATCCTTGAAAGGGTGGCTCTAAACGCCGGAGGGCAGCATAGTACGCCCAGCCGTCATCCGTCCGTCCTGGCCACCTGGACTTCCCGCCATACACATGCAACAGTACTGGCCACCCCGGCCCTCCAGGGCCATGTGATCACCATGATCACATGGCCACAATAGGAGTCTATGGAGCAGCCTGCAGGGGGACAGCCCCCCAGACTCCTGAAAGTAAAAAAAAAATTAAATAAAACAATCAAATAAATAAATCATACATATAATAATTTATATTATTTACAATAATTAAAGCATTTTATAATATATTATACATATATAATGCATATATATAATTTCATTATATGTGTATTTTGAGATATATACACACATTATATATATATAATATAAATTAAAAAACAATCTAGTTATATATATTATATATATATATATATATATATATAATATATGCATATATATATATATATATATATATATATATATATATATATATATATATATATATATATTTAACTATTAACTACATAGTTATTTGATTTTATTAATTATAATTTGAGGGACCTGCCTGACAACCCAGGCAGAAAGTCCAGAGAATTGAATTAGCAAGCCCTATATTTAACCCCATAACTTTTCAAAACACCATAAAACCTTTACATATGGGGTATTGTTATACTTTGCTTGAACATAAATATGAGTGCTTTAAAAAATAGAACTTATCACGACAATGATATCACCAGTAAAATTGCAGTTTTTGTGTAAAAAAATATGCAAAAAACAAATAAAAATAATAACTCTGGCCAGCATTCGTGACTAAGTGGCTACTACAAAAGACTGGGCATACCCCATTTTGAATACCCTGGGTTATCTACATTTGCAAATGGTATGCCATGATGGGGTTCTTTCACATTCCTGGGCTACCATATGGTCTCAAAAGGCAACATAGACCCAGCAAACCCTATATTGACCCTGTAACTTTCCAAAACACCATAAAACCTGTACATATGGGTATTGTTATGCTCAGAAGACTTCGCTGAACACAAATATGAGTTTTTCAAAACAGTAAAACTTATCACAACAATGATATCACCAGTAAAAGTGCAGTTTTTGTGTAAAAAGATGCAAAAAACAGATATGAAGGCTAACTTTGGCAAGCGTTTGTGGCTACGTGGCTTCTACAAAAGACTGGAAACACCCCATTTTCAATACCCTGGGTTGTCTACTTTTTCAAATGGTATGTCATGGTGGGGTTAAGTTTAATTTCTGGGCTACATAGGCAACAAAGGCAACATAGCCAATCTGGCAAATAGCAAATTAAAAAAACAGAAATTGGCAAATCTTATGTTTGACACTGAAACTTTCCAAATCACCATAAAACCTGTACTTGAGAGGTACTGTTGTACTCGTGAGACATTACTCTACACAAATATGAGCATTTTAGAGCAGTAAAATACTGATAATATGATGGGTAAAATGGCAGTTTATGTGTGCAAAAAACTAAAATAAACGCTAACTTTAGCCAGGGTTTGTGACTAAGTGGCTACTAAAAAAGACTAGTCAAACAGTCTCAAAGGCAACATAGGCCCAACAAACCAATCTGGCAAATTTCCCTCTTATGGTCATTGGAGGTAACTAAAAACCTCCATTTGTTTAAATATACATAGGGATTTGGGAAAGAGCGCAGGTAACTTTTTTCTTTGGTTTTTACTGTATGTATTTGGGCTCCTGTGTACTATGGTCGTTGCTGCCACCCAGGAGTTTGAGCGCAGGACTTGTTTTTTTGTATTTGAGGTAACAGTTGTCCTTCCTTCAAGCACTGTGCTAATTGATTCAGGTGTTTCACCAATTAATATTGGGGTTTTGTTCACTAAACAGAAGGTTGTAGTGAGGTGACAATTGACTTGCAAAGTGAAGGCCAAATCAGACAAACTGTACGTGCCAACAAAGGCAGTACAAGAATTGGGATGCTGGTTGGAAGGGAGTGAAAAAGGGGAAAGGGGGCTTGTCTGTTACTACACACCAGGTTGCCTGTCAATAATTTTGGCCAGCCCACTAAGGGCTAAACTGCAAGGAGCACTGCTTCAGTGTTTTCTGCAGGGTCCTTATGCCTTAAACATAGCGTGAGCATGTATAATGATGCACTCATGCTATAATTGTTGGGGACAGTTCCCTGGTGTCCCCGTAAAGCAGGACACCAGGGAACCAAGGAGGGATGGTGGGACAGGACCCAAGAATCAGGACAGTTGGGAGACTTTGACAAGTTTGTAACCATATCCACAAAGGAAAAGTTTGAGGAATGTTTCCAACTTGGCAATTTTGACCTAAGTTTGCAAGTTAATATTAAAGGAACACTCTAAAGTTTGGAATACAAACAGATTTTAGAATGGTAAACCCTAATATCACCCCTGATTTCAATCTTTAGAGCTTTTACATTTCCTAATATCCTCCAGTTCGCCAGTGTTACCCTGCCTCCACTGGCTTAGGTCTTCAATACAAAGCATGGAGACGCCAAATATCAGTCCAGCAATCTTGGCAGGACTGCACCAGGAAGCCCCTGCACAGCCACAGGTGGCCTTACATAGCAAAGTAAACACTACTTTTGCTCTTACACTTCCCAGCCTGCAATCTATCTACCCCAGAACCAATACATTAAGTTGTTGTGGTTCTGATGTGTAGACTGTCATTTAAATTGTATGTAACTCTTAACTCTCCATTTAATAAATAAATCACATTACTGCTCTTGTTGATAACTGAGCAGGGTGCTCCAAACTCTGGTCCTCCAGATGTTGCTGAACTACAACTCCCATGATTCTCTGGCTGAATTCTCAATGAATCATGTGAGTTATATTTCAGCAACATCTGGAGGGCAAGAGTTTGAAGAACCCTGATTTAGAGAATAGTACTAATAATATAATAATAATAATAGTAATAGTTTTTGGCAGATTAGATATTATCACAGTAAAAAAGCTGCAAAACTTAACTTATCCTGGAAATAGAGTAATTGAAAGTTTATCACAAATTTATAGAAATAATGTCCTATATTACACAGGCAATTACAGCACATAGCTCAGTTTAAACAGTAACGATATTATAAAATGCATAATGATTGATTCTTTTAGGATTATTCGGTTTGAGCATCCAGTTTATAGGTCATTTATTAAAGACTCCAGGATGAAAGTCAGGGCAAGAAAAAGCATGACATTTATAGGGACCAATATCCAGTGGGACTTTTCTCGTTGATTAATCTAGTGTTGAAGATAGCTCCCTCTATACATGGACACTAATGGAATCTGGGAAGGAATTAATTGTTATAGTTGTCATATAGATAATAATGTTGGTTAGAATTTCTTGGGAGCTAATTAAAAAAAAAAGAAGAAGAAGAGATTGTTTCAGCACAGGAGTTGTATTTCTTCTCCACAAGCTTGAGAGGACAAGGGAACTGTTAAGGAAATATGAGTGCTGGTAGCCGTCTAGTGAGTTATTACTTAGGGAGCATTGCAGAGGAATAACAAATGACCAGGAATAATATGGAACTCAACTTAAAAATTCTACGGCAGGATATATCTTTGAGAACAGAAACAGATTTAACCCACTGATTGCAGAGGAGCTGTGCAATCCATTTTAGCTTAGTTTGTTAGTCATCAATGTTGCATTCTAAGGGTTAATGGTAGTAAATATCCACTGACAAGAATGTATCTTGAACGAGAAGATTTGCACTTGATTTGAATGGCTTCACGGGATAGAGGATATCTCCGCAATTATCCAGAAAGATGCAGCCTAATAAATTAAGGAATGATACTGATACTCCAAAGCCAAATGTGATTTTGGTTTCCATATAAATCCTGTATTTTCAGTCATGACATTTTTCATCTCAGTTATAGGCACCCCGTATATTGTCTACAGAAATATACTTAACATTTTTTTCGAGTTATGATTTCACATTGGGCGAGTAAAACTTATATTTCCTTGTATTTTACTCCAGTTCCTTCCTGTATCTACATTTCTGAATTACTCTAAAGAGATTAAATATATATATATTTTAAATACATGCGGAAGAACTGCAGCCCTTCTATATTATTACAGATCATATAAAATTGATAGTACAGTGACTGCCTATGAGATGAGACTGGCAGTATTTCGTTCTCAAAGCTGACTGCGTTGGCCAGTACCTGATTAGAACACGATCCAGTGTTCTCACTTTCACAATTCAAACTGAAATAAGCAGATAACAAACAAGTAAAAATTATGCGAAAGGAAAAGACAAAACAAAACAATATATCTTATTTTTATAATAATCCAATTTTGCAATTCGAATTTTGCAATTTTGTGTTGTTTTTTTTTTTAATCCACAAACGTGCAGTATTTACCTAATTACATGGTAACTCTGTGTGTGTGTCTGCATGTGTGTGTTTGTCTGTGTGTTGTATGTGCGTGTGTGTATATTTCATTCAAAATTAAGTATGGTCTTCCAATTCACTTGAAAATTCATACAGTGTACGTTGTTACATCAATAAATATGTCTTGCAAATAGCCAGACCATGTGGACACACATTTTTTTGGCTAGCATATTATTGCTTTTAACCCCTGAAGGATATTAGAATTTACAGCAGTGCAGGTTATTGCTTTCCTCTGCCAAGTCCAGTAATTGCATTTACTATAAGCAACAACTGGATACACTTGCAATAGATACGTTTTTAAAATGTATTTAATCTATATTTTTATATTTATATAATTTTTTCTTTATATGTTATCTATTTACTTCTTTACTTCTGCCATCTATTTATTTATCGTATGTAAAGAACAGATTGCTGCCATTTGTTGTTTTATTGTGATCTTTCCTTTTCTCGGACTAATTGCCATAAGCCACATTTCCTTCCTGTAGTTTGCGAATGTCCTGAGGATCCATTCAACCACTTTTAAAGCTGATTTCCATCTCGGTATACTTAGCGTGTCTACATGCTGTGTAATTGACCTTCAAAACAGGGAAACAAGCAAGAAAAACTATCAAGAGTCAGTTCTTTTAACCATATTACAGACCACACCTTTCGATTAACTCTCTGAATGCCGGCAATTTATTAATTGCACTTTGCTAAATAAATAAAAAAAATTGGAATGTTGAACTGATCAAAACATCGCTTTAATAATCTGTGCATTTGAGTTTGCAAAGTTACAGGTATATAGCAATCGATATTACCATGAATTGTTTGTCCATCTCTCATCTCACAAACCTTTTTTAACCTTGATTTTTAATGTCAGATCATTTTTGCCGTTCACAAATGGAATGCAACACGTCTATTTCTATAGGTTTCAGCTTTTTAGAAAAATAATAGGATTCAAACAGTTAAGTAAAAGTCGCCATTGACTAAACTGACAAGGTGGTGATCACACAGGTAAGTGTACATTGGGTGAGTCAGCAATGTAAAATATGAAATAGGCTTTGTATCTATCCTTGTGGTCCTATATTCAGCGGCAGTCCCTTTCATCTGCAACACTAGTTTCAGGAAATCCACTTACACCCTACACTTATGTATTTACACTCAGATTTTTATGAATTTTTTTTTTTGTCTATATCCTTACTCAGAATCCAGTCAAATGTGATTTTATTTCCAATCCTGTTTCCATTCACTGTAGATTTCAGAATACCGAGGATTTATTTTGATTGCTTTAATGTGGTCGTCAACTTGCTTTTAGTCTTGTTCTGATAACTATAGCTTTGTTAGCTAGGCAAATGATAAATACAGTTTCTGACATCCCCAACATTCAATATTAAATATGATCTGTATCCGTCTTCAATGTCTACAATGTATTTTCTAGATTTTGCAGTGCACATATTCATCCTTGGTCATCTGCAAACAGACCTTCAACCAGACATCACCAACATCTGGACTTTTACCTAGACCTTACATGCAGTAATGAATCATACATATGTATCCTGATGAAAGTCCGGATGAGGACTGAAACGTTGATGATACTGTAAAGTTACTGAATATTGGTGAATACAGTTTGCAAATTAAGAAAACCAGTGAGTGCCCTTCTTCCACTGTATGTACTGATAAAAGGCTGGATGAGCACATTGGCAAGTAAAACTGAAGTGAGTGCACGAGCGTGTTTTTTGTTATATATATATATATATATATATATCTATATGTATATCTATATCTCTATCTATCTCTATCTATCTCTCGATATATATATATAAATAGATCTCTCTCTCTCTCTCTCTCTCTCTCTGTATATATATATAAATATATGATCTGTTATTAAATCTAGGATGTGTTATTTTTGTGTTCCCTTTATTTTTTGGAGCAGTCTATATATATATATATATATATATATATACACTGCTCAAAAAAATAAAGGGAACACAAAAATAACACATCCTAGATTTGAATGAATTAAATATTCTTCTGAAATACTTTGTTCTTTACATAGTTGAATGTGCTGACAACAAAATCACATAAAAATTAAAAAATGGAAATCAAATTTTTCAACCCATGGAGGTCTGGATTTGGAGTCACACTTAAAATTAAAGTGGAAAAACACACTACAGGCTGATCCAACTTTGATTTAATGTCCTTAAAACAAGTCAAAATGAGGTTCAGTAGTGTGTGTGGCCTCCACGTGCCTGTATGACCTCCCTACAACGCCTGTTCATGCTCCTGGTGAGGTGGCGGATGGTCTACTGAGGGATCTCCTCCCAGACCTGGACTAAAGCATCTGCCAACTCCTGGACAGTCTGTGGGGCAACGTGACGTTGGTGGATGGAGCGAGACATGATGTCCCAGATGTGCTCAATTGGATTCAGGTCTGGGGAACAGGTGGGCCAGTCCATAGCATCAATGCCTTTGTCTTGCAGGAACTGCTGACACACTCCAGCCACATGAGGTCTAGCATTGTCTTGCATTTGGAGGAACCCAGGGCCAACTGCACCAGCATATGGTCTCACAAGGGGTCTGAGGATCTCATCTCGGTACCTAATGGCAGTCAGGCTACCTCTGGCGAGCACATGGAGGGCTGTGCGGCCCCCCAAAGAAATGCAACCCCACACCATTACTGACCCATTGGCAAACCAGTCATGCTGGAGGATGTTGCAGGCAGCAGAACATTCTCCACAGCGTCTCCAGACTCTGTCACGTCTGTCACATGTGCTCAGTATGAACCTGCTTTCATCTGTGAAAAAGCACAGGGCGTCAGTGGCGAATTTGCCAATCTTGGTGTTCTTTGGCAAATGCCAAACATCCTGCATGGTGTTGGGCTGTAAGCACAACGTTGAGCCCTCATTTGTGGCCTGCTGGAGGTAATTTTGCAGGGCTCTGGCAGTGCTCCTCCTGTTCCTTCTTGCACAAAGACGGAGGTAGTGGTCCTGCTGCCGGGTTGTTGCCCTCCTACGGCCTCCTCCACGTCTCCTGATGTACTGGCCTGTCTACTGGTAGCGCCTCCATGCTCTGGACACTACGCTGACAGACACAGCAAACCTTCTTGCCACAGCTCACATTGATGTGCCATCCTGGATGAGCTGCACTACCTGAGCCACTTGTGTGGGTTGTAAAGTCTGTGTTATGCTACCACTAGAGTGAAAGCACAGCCAGCTGTCAAAAGTGACCAAAACAGCAGCCAGGAAGCACAGGAACTGAGAAGTGGTCTGTGGTCACCACCTGCAGAACCACTCCTTTATTGGGGGTGTCTTGCTAAATGCCTATAATATTCACCTGTTGTCTATCCCATTTGCACAACAGCATGTGAAATTGATTGTCACTCAGTCTTGCTTCCTAAGTGGACAGTTTGATTTCACAGAAGTGTGATTGACTTGGAGTTACATTGTGTTGTTTGAGTGTTCCCTTTATTTTTTTTGAGCAGTGTGTATATATATATATATATATATATATATGTGTGTGTATGTATATATATATATATATATATATATATATATATATATGTATGTGTGTGTATATATATATATATATGTGTGTGTTTATATATAATTGGTTTTTTTGTATACTTATCATATACTCATAGACCAATCACTGCTATAATTTCTATTTACAGTACATGAAGCTAGATTATATTTCTACCTATGTGTCTAAAAAGTCTTAAGGTGCTCCTATGCAACATAGATATAAATTACATTTGATCTTTTTAATTAATAATGACTACCATACGATGACCCTGTGATGAGCTGGCAAAGAGCTAGTTTCTCTAGAAACTGTAACTCCTTTAGGACATGTTAACAAATTGAACAGATTTGGCTACACATCTTCAAAGAAAATAAACTATTAATTGGAGAGGGGCCAGACAAGGAGTGGTACTTCTTACTAGTTTGGTAAACAAAATAAGATCCTCTATTAATCTACATCTCTGACGAAAGAGAATTCGCCTGTAATAGTTGGGTTCATTTTCTATCCTGTTTTATTTTGCACATCTGTCAATAGTCAATTTCTTCTCTCAATATGCCCGACTTGATAGAGGTACCTGTTCTATGCTCCAGTTTTGGAGAGGCTAGCAGAGGTTTTTCCATACACCTGTCTGCTCAGCCTTTATTTTTTTTCTCTTTTCCTTATCATTCCTGTGGGCCTCCATTACTACTCTATTGCTCTTTGATATAGATGTCAAGGATAAATATATTTCCCTTGTTAAACATGTGACCTTATTGTTGCTTGATGTACATTTTTCTTGTTTCCATTCTTTACATCTGATTGTTGTTTTATTGTTAGTCAGGGGTTTTGCTTTTGTCAGAAAAGACCCAAGGCTTGAACCAAAAAATAATTGATGATTGTTTCCGATAACCCTTTCTCAAACCCCACCCCTGACCCTCCTAAATTCTATTGCTTGCCATGCCTCTTTGCACACTTAATGTTACTGACAGACACATACAGATGCAAGTACACACACAGACACACACATTCATAGACCAGGACACACAGCCTCAGACAAGCACACACAGACACACACAGGCATAGACAGACAGGTACACACAGACAGGCACAAAATCTTGCAGTATTTTGCCTAGGACTGTATCACTGAGCTCCACAACTATACAAAAATAGAAATTCCTAATGTGAAGTTTGTATGTCAGTTCCAGTTACATAAACTTCACATTTGCTGGTGACTTGTTTCTAGTGTTTCCATAAGTGGAATACCGGAGGACAAAATGGGGCAGGGGCAGGAAATGGCATCATGAATGCGTTTGGAGGCTGCTTGTGAGAATGCATGTGTATTAAGGGACTGTTTGTGAAGTGTGCGTAAAGATATCAGTTTGTTTTGTGCTTGTGTGTGTGGCTAGGGGCTGTAAAGAGTTGGTAATGCTGTTTGTGGTTGTTGGGAATGTAGTATGTGTAAAGCATGTATTGGGTGTGTGTGCTGGTGATGCAGTGTGTGTGTGTGTGTGTATGGGGTGTAGGGGATGCAGTATAAGATCAGAATGTAGTGTGTATAGGGAATGTATTGTGTGTGTAGGGGATGCAGTGTGTGAGACGTTTATGTGCAGGGGATGCCATGTGTGAATGCTGGAGATGCAGTGTGTTTGTCTGTATGTCTTTGCTGAGGATGCAGTGTCTGCATGCTGGGGATTTAGTATGTATATATGCTGGGGATGTAGTATGCTTTTTAAATTTTTATTTAAAAATAAAATATAGTTTAATCATCTCTCCATCGTATTACATTGGGGACATCACTTCTATCCCTGCAGGTCCAGTGTATAAAGTCTGGCTCACGGGAGCCATCATCAGGTCTGCACCTTGCAGTGGGTGAGACAAGAGGCTACTAGGCTTCTCCTTCCTCTTTATCTCCCCACCGTCCCACAAAAGTACCCACTGCATAAAAAGATATATGGCTAAAGGGCCCTACATTCTGTGCTTAAGGCCCCCATACCAACATTATCGATGCCCTTGTTGTAAGTGTTTAAAGAAATCAATAATATCTCTAAATATTTAGTAGAAATATTTTTAAAACCACTCACATCCCAAACTAGCTAGTTTGGTCCAAATATTTTAAATTACTCATGGTTATTTTTGTGTATATTATTATTATTATTAGTATAGATATAACATGGAATGACAAGAGTACTGCACATTTTATAGAAATTAAACATTTCTTGTGAAACATCTGCAAAAATTTGTAAGGCATGCTCAGTAAGAATGAAACAATTGGAGACAAGAGTACACCCCCCAGGGTGGTCCCAGGCTGGTGACAGGTATGGTAAAACAATTTATATGATTTAGGACTCAGATTTGGCAGAGAAGGAAATTAAAATCAAAATAATAAGCAGTGACTCTTCTCCACAGATGCAATGGTTAAGAGGTAGGGTGACCACTTGCTCTTCTCAGCACAGTCCAAGAATCCAGCTCAAACAATACCTTCCATGGGTATAACACAGTCCAACAACATGGTGGAACACAGCAAACATCCAGGCGTCGAGATGGACCAGATGGCAAAGTCACTCACCCGGGTCGAGGTCCCCACCACCTCCTCTGGTGTGTCAGAAGACACAAGGCTGGTGCGCAGCTGTGCCAGCTCACGTGGTGCCCATAACCAAAGCGATTGACGCCTCTTCACTCGCTACCATTTTGGAACCTTTATTATTTTTGGAGCTACGGACTGCTGCTGCTGGATTGGAATCCACCTATGAGGTGTGTATCCACTCGGCTGCTGTGGGGCATCTTAATGCATTCTTTGCTCCAGCTTCAGTCAGATGTTTTTAAAGAATATATCCAGCCTGGACTGGAGGTCAGGCTTTTCTTCAAGGAGGACAGAGATCCTCATGGTGTCCGCCATTTTAGGTACCTCGCTCAAGTTTCCATCCGCCCCTGTGGCTTCACCTTAAGTGTCTGTGAGGGCAGGGTAGCCTCCCTTGGGTGGACCGGGCACCTCCACGATATGGCACGGTGCAGGGTCACTCCATGCTGGGAGAGCGGCCGCCTCTCCTGACCGATGCGCTCCAAGCTGCATGTTCCAAGCTGTGCCTTAGATGTGCCTCCAGCTTTGTCATGCCACCCGCAGGCGCTGCTATTGTCAGAGGGCAGCATGAGTCCCGGCGGGCGCGAATCGCCACGGCGGTATTCCCACAAACTAAGGGGAATACTGCCAAACACTCACTGGAGGTGACCTCTCCTCTCTCAGCAGCCGGGTCTGTATCATTAAAGAGGCTGCCCACTGCAGCTGTGATTAATTTAAGGGTTTCCTGTTTAACCCTTAAAGGGCCAGATCAATTAATTTAATATGGGTGTGTTCCACACATAAGCTTGATCACATGTTTCCCTACAGCCTATCAGGAAACGTCTTTAGCTATTTAAACCAGTTTGTCCATTTCTCAGTGCCCTTTTGTGGTTTCCAGTTGGTTATCCGAGAGCGCATTCCTTGTATTGATTTCTTGTGTATCTGACTTTGGCTTCCCTTATTGACCCTCCGATCTCTGTATTCCTTGACTTTTGGCTTGTTTATTGTTTGTGTTATACCTTTGTCTTGGCTTTTCCCTATCTTGTGTATTTTTTGCCTTTATACGTTAAATCCACCCACTCTAAGGCCCAGTAATACGTCTTAGGTATTTACTTTATATCTTCTTAAGTTCTGCGTGTTGGGCACCTACAGTAATCCTGACAATCTTGTTCCCAACAACTGTAGGGTATGTCAGCTAGGGCAATAGAGAGATAGGTCACTGGATTAGATTAAGATCGACTTGTGTGTAGCTGTAAATTGCTTGACAGTATTGCTCAAAGCATGTCTCTCAACCATTACAGTCAGGCCCTGTCCTGCCCGTGTACATAATTTTTTTATTGACTAAATGGCAGAAAATATTTGAGAATATTGCAAAATCTTAGCTATTTAGAATTATCATTCATGAAAGACTTAAAGAACCATATACAAGCCCCGTCCAATTAGCTCTGCTAGACTAGCCAGAAATAACTTTAGTTTTGATGCTAGTAGGTTGGCTAAGGTGTGCTAGAGCACTTAAAACCAGTTACGGGCATTAAACACCAAAATTAGTGTTATATATATATATATATATATATATATGATGTTGGAATTAGATGGTTGGTTGTCATGACTATGCTGTGACTCAAGCACCTGGCCTTCCGCCAACTTTAGGTTCCTCAGATATCAGGAACCTATGGCTCCTATTTTTTTGTCCATTTGATGTCTTGTGATGGTGACATGGAGCCAGCTTTGATGGAGACCAAGTCCTACGTAAAAAGATTAGTTGATTGATCAATTAATTAATTTATTGAAAAACAGTAAGTGGATCAGCAAACTTTTACTCCAGAGATCAAACAAATGCAATTTTCCTCCTGTTTAAATTTTCTGAAATATCTACCACTCCATATATATATATATATACATACACACATACACATACACACACACACATACAAAATGAAAATCCAAATGTGGTAACTGCTAATGTTACATTTTAATTTGAATATTTTGTGTTTGAATTTGTAAATTGTACAACTGTATTGTTGTACTATACTTAAAGGGCATATTTTAAAGCAAATTCTTCCTGGTTATTAAAATATAATTAGATAAACACCACTGAGCTCCTCCAGTAGCTGTTGAATCTGTGTCAGTGTTGTTTACTAAAGTGAGAATTGTGGGAATTTGTAGAAATTCAAAAGGAGTTCCAGGGAATTTTAAATTGTAGATCAAAATAGCCAAACATGAAGTATACATGTATTGGCGAATTTTCACAATTTAGCTATGTTGGTTTTAAAATCAACATTCACTTTGAATTCCCAATAATCCTCAACAATTTTCACATTAGTAAATAAGCATGTGTGTTTATTCAAGAACTAATATTAATATGTACTGTATTTACAATGTGACTGTTTCATTCAGTTTTTTCAACATTTTATAAAAAATAAAATGTTTTTTATAAAACAAATTGAGAAACTAACATAATTCAGCTAAAATATAATTAACTGCATTTGCCAATTATATTCTGTTATATTCTGATTTTCTTTCTCTTAGAGCTAATGCTTTTAAAAAAAAAGTGATCTTTAATGTGTCAAAATAATGTTTGCCTATGAAAATCCTCCATTAGTTGCAAATGTTACCATAAAAAAAATTTCAGCTGGAATGTAATGTAAGCTGTATTTAGACAAATGTTTGCCAAAAACAGCGCTAAACTGATGGAAAAGATCTGCAAATACAAAATACACATAGAATAGGGCAGACTATCTGGACCCAAAAATATGTAATTGGAGGGTGTGGGGAGAACTCACATTTACCAGAGCCCTATCACCCCTGGCTCTGGGTTTGCAATGCTCCACTTGAGAGGAAAGACTACCACACTGTACAGACTCCAAGTGGTGTGCTCACTGGAAGCTGGTAGTACTATGCAATATAGGACAGAGACAGACAGGACCTCTAATTGAATAGTATCTCATACAATTTATTATAAAACAAAGATTAAAAACTCTTACTTAGCGAGTGGTGGGTTATGCTGACATAGCTACCCACATAAAAGCATAAATACAGCAAGCAGAAAGTTTGTAGAGAGTCACTTCCGGGTTTCGTCCGTCCCGATCACGTGATCACTTCCGGGTCTGCCTCTCCAGTGACGCGTGTGTGACGCGTTTCGCCCACCGTTGCTCTGACAATGTCATGGTCATCTAGACCCTTCTTTTAAGTGGCTCACCCCTCCCCTTCGGTTCGTTCATTGGCCCAGGGGCGTAGTTTCCTCGTGGGGGACTCACTTGATTCTTCCTTTATGGGAGTGTAAATCAGGAGCTAATGTCCAACCTACTATTGCACACAAGCACTTGATATAACAGATAAAAACATATATTTGAAGCCCTATTAACATAGGCATATTAAGGAGCTGTGTTCCAAAATTCATACTAAATTCACATTTTGTATTTAGAAATACATTTTAGGTTCTTATAACTGCAGGTATATACAGTGCAAGAAAAAGTAGCAGCAGTGCTGAACTTTCTCCATTTATAGACAATTTGTCTTACCGTGGACTGATGAACAGCAAGGCTTTTGGATATACTTTTATAACCCTTTCCAGCTTTATGCAAGTCAACAATTCTTAATCGTAGGTCTTCTGAGAGCTCTTTTGTGCGAGGCATCATTCACATCAGGCAATGCTTCTTGTGAAAAGCAAACCCAGAACTGGTGTGTGTTTTTTATAGGGCAGCTGTAACCAACACCTCCAATTTCATCTCATTGATTGGACTCCAGTTGGCTGACATCTCACTCCAATTAGCTCTTGGAGATGTCATTAGTCTAGGGGTACACATACTTTTTCCACCTGCACTGTGAATGTTTACATGGTGTGTTCAATAAAAACATGGCAACATTTCATTTGTGTGTTATTAGTTTAAGCAGACTGTGATTGTCTATTGTTGTGACTTAGATGATGATCAGATCGCATTTTATGACCAATTTGTGCAGAAATCCATATCATTCCAAAGGGTTCACATATTTTTTCTTGCAACTTTATAGTGGATGAGAGATAAAAATCCCCATCTAGAGATCCACAAATCAAAATAATGAATTAAGCATAAAGATCAATAATTTGTAAACATTAAAACAAAAAAACAATAAAAATACCTCTGTATAACAATTAGAGAATGAATATTGCTGGATCCAAATAAGCAAAAAAAATTTTTTCAAAAAAACATAAGGGGATATTAACTTCCATAGCATTATACCTTGTTTTTGCAGATGGTGCAGTATAAAAATAAATGTTTATTCTTAAAGTGACAACAGTGCCAAAGTAAGACTCATTCGAATAAGTGAGCATCTCTGTACTTCTTTAATTTGGGATGAAATCTTACTCAACCCAAATAGATGAGGGAACTAGGGGATATATATGCATTCACATTCATTCCCATACTCTATTTTTTCCATGGTACAGTGATTATGATGGAACAGTAGTACAGAAGGATACTCTTAAAGTGACAGTAATATCAAAATTAAGTACATTGAGACAGAAAAACATCTCCATAATGCTTTAGACCTAACATACATGGGGTAAAAACTACATACATATGCATTAGTATTAATAGACCTAAGGTTATACGTACAAGTACGAGTACCTCCTATTCTGAGGGAGAAGGATAGAGAAAATATTAAACATCACAAAAAGTAAAAGATACAAAACAATAAGAAAACATTGTAGACTGCAGGGATCAATCATAAGTTTAAAAAAATGACAGAACTCAAATTCCCCATTCAAACCTCTATGGAATAGCGACTTCAATTTAAACACCCATCTCATCTCTTGTTTTGCTAATTTTTTTATCCAAATCTTCACCTCTCCAGTTCCTATTAACCCTTTCAATCCCAATGAACTGCAATTTGGTGGGGTCTCCTTGATGTTTGTGTATCAAGTGTGAAGATAAAGGGTGCTCCCTAAAGCCTCTTTTGATATTCCGCAGATGCTCCTCAATGCTGATGTGTATCTGTCTGGTGGTTTTCCCTTCATAATGCATCTTACAGGGACAAGTGAGAATATAAATACAATTAGTGGTATGACAAGTTATCAACTGTTTAACTTGGTATGTTTGTTTAGTGTTCCCTTCTATTAGTTCTTTTTTCACACATTTAGAGTCTCCTATAGTTCTGTATGCTAGGCAATATACGCATTGAAAAAACGCTATATCCTTATTCAGGAAAGTTTTAATGTTGCGCTCTTGTTTAAAACTACTTCTAATAAGATATTTTTAATGCTTGGTGTCCCTCTTTATATAATTCTTGGTTTCTTAGGGACTATCTGGCTCAAGAGGGGATCTTCCTGTAGAATAACATTACTTGAAAGCAGACTCTATTAAGTAGACTCTTTCAAGTAGGAGTTAGAAAACAAGGTGTTGAAACTAACAAGGGGTTTAAACTAACAAAGTAATTGTTTTACTTTTCTGTTACTGGGGAAATGAGTGTTAGCAAGATTGCTGGTTTGACTCAATGCATATCTTGTTGCATGTATGGATGTCTGGATGTACCCGTCCAGGATCCATACTTCTGTGATGGTTGTGTGCGAGTGGCTTCTCTGGAAGCTTCGATTGGAGATCTCGAGAAGCAAATCGCAAGTTTGAGGGAGATTGACAATCTTGAGAGGAGTCTGCTGCTCACTGAGCAGAGTTTAGTGGGGACAGGTAGTGGAGAGGGAGGAGATAATACAGATGGGGAACAGGCATGTAGCTGGGTGACAGTGGGGCGAGGAAGCAGGGGGGGAGGGAAGAGGAAAGGGCTAGCTAGTCATGATTTGGTGCAACCTAGCAGATTTGCCCGTTTGAGGGAATATGTTGGGAGCATTAGCTCAGGAGTAGCTGTATTAGAGGAAGCTGTTACTTCTAACAGCCGAGCTAACAGCCCCCCTAGTACGGGTGGGGATCAAAAAGTAAGGAAGGCAAGACAGGTTGTGGTGGTCCGGGATTCTATCATTAGGAGAGCAGATAGGGCAATCTGCCCCTCTGATCGGCTCAACCGGACAGTTTGCTGTCTCCCGGGTGCTCGGGTCCAGCATGTTGCTGACAGAGTGGATGGATTATTGGGAGGGGCTGGGGATGACCCAGTGGTCATGGTCCATGTTGGTATCAATGACAAAGTAAGAGGAAGATGGAAGGTCCTAAAGAATGATTTCAGGGAATTAGGTAGCAAACTTAAGACAAGGAACTCCAAGGTGGTATTCTCTGAGATATTACCTGTGCCACGCGCTACAGTGGAAAGGCAGCAGGAGATTAGAGAGGTCAATGCGTGGCTTAAGTCTTGGTGCAGGAAGGAGGGTTTGGGGTTTTTAGATCACTGGGCCGACTTTGCGATTTGGTACAACCTTTATAGTGGTGATGGATTGCACCTAAACGGGAGAGGGCCTGCAGTGCTGGGGGATAGGATGGCTAGAAGGTTGGAGAAGATTTTAAACTAGTAGTAGGGGGGAGGGTCATAGCAATCTACAAAATGGAGATAGGACAGAAAGGAGATGGGCTTTAGCACAGTATAAGGGGGGTGTTGACGGGGGGAGGGGTAAGCTCAGAACAGAGAAGCTATGTAATGATGATATTTCACAAAATATACAAGTGACGCATAATATTAAATCTATGCTTACTAATGCAAGGAGCCTGAATAACAAAATGGGGGAACTAGAGGCATTATCATCCACTAAACAATATGATATAATAGGCATATCTGAAACATGGTGGGATGAGACACATGACTGGGCAGTTAACTTAAATGGGTACATGTTATTTAGGAAGGATAGGAAAAACAAGAAGGGGGATGGGGTATGTTTGTATGTCAACCATGATTTAAAGCCAAATCTTAAGCAAATGGAATGCGATGAGGAAAATGTGGAAGCTTTATGAGTAAATATCTGCTTTGAGGAAAAGAAGGAAAACCAACTATTGGTTGGGATATGTTATAAACCACCTAATGTTAATATTGACGAGGAACAACAGCTGTTTGAGCAAATTGAGAAAGCTGCAAATCTGGGTAACACTTTAATTATTGGAGATTTTGATTACCCGGACATAAATTGGGACAGAGGGACTGGTAGCTCAGCAAACGGAATTAGGTTTTTAATCTTGTTAAATGACACCTTTATGTCACAACTTGTACAAGCACCAACTAGAATGGACACTTGTCTGGACCTGGTTTTAACAAACAACGTTGATCTTTGGACCAACATTCAAGCAGTTGAGCACTTGGGAAATAGTGATCACAATATAGTGTTCTTTGAAATAAACTCAAAAAAACAAAAGCACATGGGGTATACTAAAACATATAATTTTAAAAAGGCCAATTTCAATAAGTTAAGGGAAGCTTTACAATATATTGACTGGCCTAAACTCTTTAGTGAAAAGAACACTGAGGATAAATGATCATCTTCCAACAAATATTAGAAAGGTACATTTCTCAGTATGTACCATTGGGAAATAAATATAAAAGAACCAAATTAAAACCAATGTGGCTTAGTAGAGTAGTAAAACAAGAGATTCAAAACAAGAAAAGGGCATTTAAAGCATTTAAATCGGACAAATTGGATGCATCTTATAAAAGATATAAGGAAGCAAATAATGCTAAACTTCAAAACGAAAAAATGATAGCTAAAGAGAGCAAAACCAACCCCAAAGCATTTTTTTATGTACATAAATTCTAAAAAACCCAAAAATGAAAGTGTATATGATAACATTATACAAATATATTCGGGGCCAATACAAACCATTGTGTGGAAATCTATTCACAAACCGGACTTTACATAGGACACGAATCCATGCGTTTAGACTGGAAGAAAGAAGATTTTGTCTAAGGCAAAGGAAAGCTTTTTTTACTGTAAGAACAATCAGGATGTGGAATTCTCTGCCTGAAGAACTGGTTTTATCAGAGTCCATACAGATGTTCAAACAGCTACTAGATGCATACTTGCAAAAACAGAATATTCAAGGATATAATCTTTCAATGTAGGGTAATAACTGCTTGATCCAATGATAAATCTGACTGCCATTCTGGGGTCAAGAAGGAATTTTTTTCCTAGCTTGTTGAAAAATTGTGCTTCAAACTGGGTTTTTTTTGCCTACTTTTGGATCAACAGCAAAAAACAAATGTGAGGAAGGCTGAACTTGATGGACGCAAGTCTCTTTTCAGCTATGTAACTATGTAATAAACCAATATTTATTCACAATCTTCTTAAGTTCTTTATTTCTTCCTGAGAAATCAAAAATGAATGGGACCTCATTAGTCTTATTTTCTATACATTTATTCTTCTCTTTATCATTCCTTAAAAGATCTTTCCTATTAAGGATCTTCGTTTCCTCAAATGCTTTATCTAGTATGGATTTTGGGTAGTGTTTAGCTGTGAAGTTGCTTGGATTTCATAGGAACAATAAAAATATTTAATACATATAGAATATATAAATATATACATGAAGATTTTTAACTGCTTCTCCTTTTTTCTTTCTATTGGTCACTTCTCACTCGGTCTGTAATAAAATAAACATTTAATGACTGTTACTTTTGGTTCTGATTGCTTCTCACTTGATTTGTGAAATAAATCGCAGAAAAATGCACCTATTTATAAGTATTTCTATTTTGCAGTACACTGGTCAATTTTCATACATTTTCATTGGTCCAAATAGTTTTTTCTGAATTGTTTGCATGGTCAAAACTCATCTGAAATGCCATACGGAGGAACTTCAGACTCCGTGAACTGGGAAAAAGAGATTATCCCAGCAGGCTGCGAGAAAAGGCCATGTCTATATTGCTGCCTAATGCTTCCTGTTTGCAGTCCTGCAAGAAAGAATGGCTGGCGTTTGGCATATCCATTTTCAGCATGGTGAAGACGAATGCTCCCCATAATCATGAGGGTAATGCTGAGTACTTTTTTAGATACTCTTAGAATATTTTTTAATTAAACAGTCAAGCAGACAAATACATTGAAATATTTACTATATCCTGAAATCTTATATATTTTGCAAAATAGACTACAAATTATCCAATGTTTGTAATAATCTATGGAGTAACGAGACGTTAAGTGGAAGACCCAATCTAGAGGTAATAGAGATTTATAGCCCACTACTAAAGTTGTTCTTGATTTATTTTTATTTTTAATTTCATTATTTCATGCCACTTCCTCTGCCATTAATTGAAGATTTTGTTCTCAAATGTTTAGCTATTGTGGCTTTTTCAATAAGAAATTTACATCCTAATAATTTTATTACACTAAACTTTCCTTTGTGCTCCCATGTTAACAAGGAATAATTGAAAAGCTAGGTATAAAAATGTTAATTGATTTTAGAATTAATTTCTTCCATGACGCAACCCATGTAAATATATTAAAAAAAACAAAACACAGTAATTTATAGAGCCGGGTGTCGATAATTTATCCAACAATATAGTAACACATTCACAGGAAGATACCATACTGTGATCATTCATAAAGGGAATTAGAACATAACTTTAAGAAGATTATGAAAATATGAAATGCTAGTTATTTTGGGATCAAATTGATTTGTTTATAATACCTGTTGTGTTCAGTATTAATTGTCAGTATATCTTTATTAGAAACCAGCAAGGAACTATCACAACGGAATTCAAATAATTAAACTATCAAAACCAGTAAGTATGACATATCAGTAATCAAAAAAATAATACATGAACATGAATTGTGTTTTTCATACATAAATATTTAAAATTGACCTTCAAGTCACAAAAGTAGTATATGGTGTAGAATATTTATAGGATGTCTCAAACCTAGACATTAAAGGGACACTCATGGCATTAATACTACTTCAATGCATTTGATAGGTTTTGGCCTCATTAATATGCTGTATTTTTTGCATACTCAAATCTTTACAGTTTTTGCATAAAAAAAATATGTTTCATGGAATGTTGCACCATAAGTTCGCCTCTTTAGCCACACACCCTCACTCCAGAAAGACGCTCTTATGAAGGGTATGCAGGTATGTACCTACCAGAAATGGTGAGGAAGACTAAACTTGATGGACGCAAGTCTCTTTTCGGCTATGTAACTATGTAACCGGCGTCAGGGTCATAGGCACCCAAGGCTCATTGATGCTCGTGGGGAGCAAATGCTAGCCTGTATGGACTGATCTCACAGAAGAGCTGCTGTAGCTCAAACTGATAAAAACATAATGCTGGCCATGATAGCAGGGTGTCAGAACACATAGTGCATCACAGTTTGCTACACATGGTGCTAGACTGATCAGAGTGTCCATGATGACCGCTGACCACCATGATGACCGCTGCCTTGGCCTCCAAATTCCTCAGATCTCAAACTCATTGAGCATCTGTGGGATGTGCTGGAAAAACAAATTTAATCCATGGAGGCCCAAACTTACAACTTGCAGGACTTATAGGATCTGCTACTAATGTCTTGGTGCCAAATACCACAGGATACATTCAGAGGTCTTGTGGAGTCCATGCTTGAAGCAGAAAAGGTTGATTTGTCTGCACAAGTGGGACCTACATAATATTAGGCAGGTGGTTTTAAAGTTGTGGCTGATCAGTGTATAAGACACTCTTGGTCTTTTCATATTTGGTAGTGTCATAACAATTTTTACTAATACATACTTGTGACAGACCCTCTGTACCTGGATTTGCAAAGTTATGTTACCCTTTCGCCTATCCGTTCGACCAAATACAGCTATGCCCTATATCACCATTGTCCATCTGACTGATGAAAGAACTACCGAACAACTGACCACCTAGATGCAGAGTGTGGCACTTGTTAACTTTATTGACCCCTCCTAACACCTCTAAAATCGCAAACACCCCAACGTTCTAAGCGGTCGACTGGGTGGTCGGCATTCGTATGCCCGAACATGTGGCGGCGGCCATCTTGGAATATGAATGCGGTCAGCAGTGTTTTGTCATTGAGTGCATGGAACTACAATTGGACACTAGATGGCATGAACACCACTAGGACTTTCAAGTCCACGGATGTCCAGCTTGACTTCACCCTCAATACGTCTTGTCTTTTATTGTAGGTAACTGCTATACAGCTATTACTACTAGCTCTTGTAAGAGCTTTTCTACTTGGATGACTACTCGGAATGCGGTAACATCCCTCATACGCAGGAGAAAAACGTCTCTGGCGGTGGAAACCACTCTACTCTTTGGGGTGACCGCTACATTTGGTGGCAGTGGTGGGATTGTCCTTTCTTCCCAGAGGAAGTGCTACACTAATGGAGAGTCAGTTTGAGAAGCTGAAACGATTGACCCTAAAGGATCTAAAGGAAAGACATGGCTAGTAACCGACCACGACAGGAATTAATAGCGGAACTGGTTGAATTGGGCCGAACAGCTGCAATGGTTGAAACGACTCTACCGAACGACAAAGTAGACGAAACTCTGCGGGCCGTTCGACTAAGGTTGGCGCTCTGTGGACCAAATCCATCCGAAGAGCTGATTACCCAAGTCTTAAATGCAGTGGAAGCAGAGGCTAGGAACACCAACTACGGCTAGCCGCAGCTCAATGACCCATTGCCTGAATTCGTTATTGACTAAACTCCCAGGCGAACGGAAAAAGGTACAGTTCACAGCATTCAAGCTGTTCCAGGAAACAGACGGGGAGATCAATGGATATTTAGCCGATTTTGAATGGCAATGTGCACTACACCAGGTACCCTCTGAGGAATGGGTTACCATTTTATCTGGTAAATTGTCCGGTAAAGCCGCCGAAGCCTTCCGGGCTATCCCTGATAAGGACATCAAATATTATCCTGCAGTTAAAAAGGCTTTAATTTTCTGTCATGCAGTGACTCCAGTAGCATTCCAGCAATGATTTTGGGAATCAAAGAAGAAGGGGGGACTCCTATTTGGAGTGGGCATGCAGTCTACACCGTACTGCCTCCCATTGGGTAGCGGTTTGCCAAGCAGAAACGGGGGAAGAGGTTCTACAACTGTTTGTTTTGAAACATTTCCTGAATTCATTACAACCTGAACTAAGAGAGTGGGTACGTGACCGAAGACCTATCACCTTGCTGCTTGTCTGGCAGATGAGTACACTGACACCAGGCGCCAGGAACAGACAACTCTGCAACCTCGCCTGGAACAGACAACTATGTGACCCCCTCCTCGACCAGAGTTCAGGGCTCCAGTTCCTCCAGGTCCCTCACGCTATTCAGGACCTCCTTGGTCCCAGCAGAACCAACAGAGGATTAAGTGCCATCGCTGCGACCAATGGGGCCATGTCCACAGCAATTGTCCCCTCGAACCACCAGACCAACCTGGGGGTGACCACTGCTTGGAAGCGGAGGCCAGATCTGAGGAATATCTAGAACTACTATATGAGGCTGATCCTGTGCAAACAACCACCCAGGATAACAGACAGTAACACCAGCAAGAGGTCTTAGTCAACGAGCAGTCGGCCCAGGGTCTACGAGATACCGGTGCTACTTTAAAGGATCACTATAGGGTTAGGAACACAAACAAGTAGTCCTGACCCTATAGTGTTAAAACAACCATCTAGCCCCCCTGGGCCCCTCATGCCTCAATAAATATAGTAAAAATCTTACGGTATTCAAGCCTGAAGCTGCTGGCTCTGCCACTGTCTGCCTCAGAAAAACAAGCTGTCTACTGACATCAGCAGAAGTGGTAGCCTGATCCAATCACAATACTCCATAGGATTGGCTGAGACTGACAAAGAGGCAGATCAGGGGCAGAGTCAGCATGATTCAAACACAGCCCTGGCCAATCAGCATCTCCTCATAGAGATTAATTGAATCAATTAATCTCTATGAGGAAAGTTCAGTGTCTGCATACTAAATGTTTGGATGCATTTTAGGCAGCCATGACTCAGGAAGGATCTCTGAAAAGACAGTGTTTACAGCAAAAAGCTTGAAGGTAATAATTCTACTCATCAGATCAAATTCAATAATCTGTAGTTGTTCTGGTGATTATAGTGTCCCTTTAACCTTATTACAACGGCACCTAGTAAACAACAACAACCAGCAATGGGGATTAGAGGGTGAGCAGTATATCTGGGAACAAGGTAGGCTGTAAAGGGTGTCCGAAACCCATAGCGCAGGAATTGCCCCCTCGCAGAAGCGCCAATTGGAAGTACCAGTTGGAGCTCCTTCGAATCATGCATGATATCCCTTTAGCATAACACCTGGGAGTTTCTTGCACATCCCATTGGGTAACCCAACACTTCTTTTGGCCGGGGGTCTCTAAGGATGTGCGACACTCCTGCAGGACCTGCGACGTCTGTCAGAGGGTAGGGAAGAGAGGGGATCATCCCGAGGCTCGACTGTTGCCCATGCCGATCATTGAAGAATGTTCTATCTAGCAGGATAGCAGTTGACCTGGTGGGACCCCTAAATCGGCCTGGATATCTGAGCCGATTTTTATGGCTCTGCGTTTGTGAGTGACTTTTCATCCATTTATTTGCACTTTACTATTTATATTGGCTATATTGCACTATTATCTGTCTGTTTATATTTTATTCCTAGAACATATTGGTCCAGGAACCATTCAAACTTTTAAACAAACAAGAAAAATACTCCACCTTAAATTGTATGTACAAGAAATGTTAAGACTAGGAGTCATTAAACCATCCGATAGTGTCGGGGCATCTCCAGTAGTCCTAGTGCCCGAAGAAAGATGGGACCACCCGGTTCTGCATGGACTATCGGCGGTTGAATGACAGGACAGTGAAGGATGCCTACCTGATGCCCTGAGTAGATGAGCTGTTAGACGGTATCTGACCACCATTGACCTCTGCCAGGGTTATTGGCAGATCCCTCTGGCCGAGGAAGCTATACCCAAGTCGGCCGTTGTCACCCCGTTTGGCTTGTTCCAATTTAAGGTCATGCCATTCGAGATAAAAAACACCCCAGCCACTTTTCAGCGCTTGGTGGATAGACTCCTCGATGGCTTCCAGGATTTTGCTTGTGCGTACCTGGATTACATTGTGATCTCTAACGAGTCCTGGGAGGAGCACTTAAGGCATGTAGGGACAGTGCTGGATCAGATTCAGGTCGCCAGCCTGACCGTGAAGCCAGACAAATGCCATCTAAGCATGGCAAAAGTCCAGTATTCGAGACAGAGAGTGTGGGAAGCAGCGACCAGAGCCAGCTCAGATTGAAGCAGTCGCTAACTGGCCCACACCATGCACCAAGACCCAAGTCCTGGCCTTCCTAGGGACAGCTGGGTATTATAGATGGTTTGTACCAGACTATAGTGCCATAGCCAAACTCTTGACTGAACTTACAAAAAAAAAACCTACCCAGATAAGTTCTGTGATCTCCCGCCTGTGAAAATGCCTTTCAAGCTTTAAAAGATGCCCTAGTACATGCCCCTGTCTTGGCTGCCCCAGTCCCTAACAAACGTTTTATCGTCCATACTGATGCTTCCATGTTCGGACTGGGGGCAGTTGTAAGCCAAGTTGCAGAAGATGGAGGAGAGCACCCTATCACTTACATCAGCCGAAAACTATTACCCAGCGAAGTGAGTTACACGGCAGTGATGAAAGAGTGTTTGGCTTTGGTGTGGGCCTTGAAAAAACTTACCCCGTACTTATACAAGCCGTTGGTGTGGCTTAACCGGGTCGCAGGAGACAATGGGCGACTACTGAGATGGAGCTTGGCACTTCAACCCTATAACTTTACCATACAGTACCGACCCGGTAAGCTAAATGGCAATGCTGTCGGGTTGTCCTGACAGACAGAAGTCAGTTCATAACCCATAGTCAGGACACCCTACGGTTGACCCGAAAAGGGTCAAACCAGGTCTGCCAGAGTGTCCCACAAGGAGAGAGCATTGTCACAGACCCTCTGTTCCTGGATTTGTAAAGTTATGTTACCCTTTCGCCTATCCGTTTGACCAAATAGCTATGCCCTATATCACCATTGTCCGTTCAACTGATTAAAGAACTACCGAATAACCGACCACCCAGATGCCGAGTGTGGCTCTTTTAACTTTATTAACCCCTCCTAATGCCTATAAAACCACAAACACCCCAACGTTCTAAGCAGTCGACTGTGTGGTTAGTGTTCATATGCCCGAACACTTGGAATACGAATGCGGCCAGCGTAGGCCATCTTGGAATACGAATGCGGCCAGCGGTGTTTTGTCATTGAGTGCATGGAACTGGAATCAGACACTCAACAGCACGAACACCGCTAAGACTTCCATGTCCCCGGATGTTCGGCGTTATACGCACGAAAAGGACGGCGTTCGGTAATAACATCTCCCGAACCACTAGACTATGAGAACGGATGCACGAACAGTTATTTTCCCTATATACAGTAGTTTGGAACTCCTGAAAGAGACCGGTCGCACAGCAGGATTCCATGGAATTATTCTGGGCAGGAGCCTCGTGTGCGGTCGGTCAGAAGTAAGACCTCCATAGAAACCCCCGAACCCCTGAACCGATCTGGGTGATTTTCGAATATGTTGCTCCTCCAGATCTGGGCTATCAGGGGATATGCTTTTTGTGGGGATATTATGTGTTGTGGGGTACTTTCAGATTGTAAATAATTAAGTTAATTAAGTTAAAAACAGTAGTTGACTCAATTATCTTCCATGCAGATGTCTTGTATGGGAGTGTCACACTGTATAACTCTGTTATTATTGGTTGATAATTTTGTATCACTGTCCCCAACAAGGTCCACATGGGTGTATCTCTTGGATGGGGACTTGCATAAAAGGCCAAGGAGGCTACCATTAAAACAAATTGACTTCACCCTCAATACAAATTCTTGTCTCTTATTGTAGGGAACTGCTGTACAGCTATCTCTACTAGCTCTTGTAAGAGCTTCTCTACTTAGATTGACTACTTGGAATGTGGTAACACCCCTCATACTCGGGAGAAGGACGTCTCTGGCGGTGGAAACCCCTCTACTCTTTGGGGTGACCGCTACAATACTTAACACCTGATAGCTAAAGATTTTTATTGTGACACAATGAAAACAAAGATTTTCTTACTAGGGCCTCGATTTATTAAGCTTTCTAAATGATTCGATAGTGTTGGGAACAGTAACAGATGATTTATCTATAAAAATTCGCAAAGACGTTAATGGTGACTTCTATCGATAAATCACTTGGAAACTTTTCTAACAGTATTGAATCATTTGGAAAGCTTATTAAATCGAGGCCTATATGTTTAAAATACTAACACATTTGACAGTGTAAATACAACATAACATACATTAATCTTGTTTTATTCTATTAATCTGAGACCTGCACATCATTTAGTATTCTGCATTGATACCAATGTTACTTTATTCTAAGCATATGCTGCAGAAATGACTAAATAATCTGTTCTTTTTCCGTTAAGGTGATTAAGGCCTATAGTGGCAACAGGGGGGCAATTTTTTATGATCTAACAGTTAGAGGTCATTTTGATGACTATTTTAGAAATCACTTGAAATGTGAATTTATTATCTGACTCGTAATCAATTCAGTACAACGTGTGAATGACTCTTGAATTTAATTCTTGTTACTATTGTATTTTAAAAGACTGAGACAGAAAGGGTTTAGCAAATACCATTTGAGTGGATTAGGATGATGCAATAACAAACAAAACAATAATATGTTTAGGAACACTTTTAAGCATTGTTGGGGTGGCTTTTATATAAATAAAAGTTTGATTTCTGCATTAGAAGCACAATAAATACAAATGTCTGATAACAATTAATAATAATCAACTTTTTGGGGGGAATTTAAGGTCAGACAAAATTCAAGCCTACTAACTTGATAATTGGCTCGACAGCTCAAAATAAAACTATGCATTGAAACACATTTATCAACCTTTTTTAATGACTAACCCTGTTAGTTATTATTATTTTTTTTTTTAAAGTCTATAGTGGTCAATATGAATCCATATTTGTATAAGATAGCTATAATTCCCGTTTATGTCCTCCCACCTGCCATTTCTTCCTTAGGAGCCCACCCCTGATATCTACTTAAAAGTGAGCAGCCAACAGCTGTTAAATGTAATTAGAAACTAGCGACTAATAAAATACAGGAGGAGATCTGGCACACAGTTTAATGTGTCTACATTCATGGGCATCAGATTGGGGCTGAAATTTAAATAATGGGGTATGGATATGTCCTTACTGGCCTACTGGGTCAGGGTCTGTATTTAATAAATAAATTATATTTAAAACCAATAATTATTGTCTTCTGATAAGTGTTTAACAGTGTGTATTTAACTGATCCAAACTAATAAATGGTTTATCAGGAGCCAATAAACTGCCAATAAACACCATCTGCTCTAATGAAATCTAGGCAAAAGTTTGAAAGCTCATAGGATATGGCATTAATCCATTAATCTGCAGTGATGGTTTTTAGAGGGTTACTCCGAGCATCATAGCCACTACAGCCTGCTGTAGTTGTTATGATGCTAGAAGTATCTTGTTACCATTCCCCAGTAATGGGGCAAAAAGTATTGCAATGGTTTTCTTATACCTGCGTCCCAGGAATGCCAAGTCTCCTGTAATATCAGTATGGTTACATCTGGCTTCTCCAGAGATACAGAAGTCAAATTCCAATCCTGACAGTTATTTATTGGGTGATAGTGATAGTGTCAGTTGCATGATCATAGCCAACTAATGAGTGCCTGTGTAAGGAATATGCACAGAATTAACATTAGCCAGAAAGGCACTCTCATTCCAGGCTGGCTAAAGACACTGCCACTGTTGAATTTACCTTTGGCAGCTATATAAACTATATAAGTATATGCAGCATTTCATGCTAAAATACTGCACATAGAGAGTGTTTGCACTATGACTACTTCAGAACACTTTTAATATTTTAACTTAAAACTAAAGAATTTAGGCAAAAAAATACTCTTTTGGGAAAATTCTGCAATTCAGCTATAGTCACAACTTGGCTATTTTGAGTTTTTTTTTATTTGGTTCTTAATTCAATACAATGTGGTATTTAGTGAATAAATCTCAAAATATTTTCCAATCTTAACATTTAATACAGGTATTAAGCGGCAATGATCTTGTTTTACTCGGCACATACATAACTCCCAACAGGGCCAGATTAAGGGCCTGGTGCTGACAATAATGATGGGCCTAATTATGGAATTTTATGGTCCAAACACACTAAAACAGTCATACCTCCCAAGCGTCATGTATCTGATGGTGCTGGAGGGAAACTCAAAAGGATGCAGCTATAAGAAAACACATACCCTATGCTAATCCCTCTCTATTTTATGCTTTCATCTTTCAAGTAAATCCATACCCCCTAACAGCAGTGTCCAATGAAGCAGGAAGTAAATTGGCAGGGTAAAAGGGTGTGCCACTGGCGCGAATCACATGACAAGACCTGCCAAAAGGGGTGAACATGCCCAAAAAGGGGGCATGTCTGTCCAAAGAATTTGAAGGACAGCCTGGCATGAATGCATGTCAGGCTGCCTGCCAGTCCTGCAGGCTGTCCAACTAAGGGCATACTATGCAGGCAGCACCCTGAGCTTGGCATAAATGTGTCTAATGATGCGCTCACTCCATGCTTTCTATGGACTGTCCCCTAGCACTCACATGTCCACTTGTCTCCTTACCTTCTTACTAGCAGGCAGAAGTTCCTGGTATATAGTCTGAGACAGAGAAAAGGTGTATGTAGTGACTGTAGAAGAAAGGGGACATGCCACAGTGTTAGAGAGACCAACGTCTGCATTACCTAAACTGATTTTATTGTCAGCCAGTCCACACAAGTTTTGTTCCCATACATCCTTCCTAAGCTTCCAAACTTAAAGGGACACTATAGTCACCAGAACAACTACAGCTTATTGTATTTGTTCTGGTAAGTAGAATCATTCCATTCAGGCTTTTTGCAGTAAACGCTGTCTTTTCAGAGAAAATAATTTCACTGGCCACTCCTTAGATGGTTGCTAGAGGTGCTTCCTGGGGCAGTACTGCCTAGTTTGCAGTACTGCCATTCAGTGTCTCCACCCTCTGCATGCAGACACTGAACTTTCCTCATAGAGATACATTGATTCAATGTTTCAATCTTGATGAGGAGATGCTGATTGACCAGGGCTATGTTTGACTTGTGCTGGCTCTGCCCCTGATCTGCCTAGTTGACAGTCTCAGCCAATCCTATGGGAAAGTATTGTAATTTGCTCAGACCACCACTTCTGATGATGTCAGCAGACAGTCAGTTCAGAGGCAGAGCCAGCAGCTGCAGACTTGAATACAAGTAATATTTTACTATATTTAGGGAGGCAAGAGTGGGGTCAGGGGGGCTAGATGGTGGTTTTAACATAATAGGGTCAGAAATTCATGATTGTGTTTCTGACCCTATAGTGCTCCTTTAAGCAAGAGTATGTGAAGAGTAGTTAGGGTTGCCACCTTTCTTGGAAAAAAATACCAGCCCTAATCATTTGTATAATTAATTAGTTATGCGTGACATCACATAAGAGAAAATTCTGTAAAATCACCAACAAACTACTCACAGTTGATTCTGCTATGTAGATGGATTGCTCCCAGTGTCTCCCTGTCTCCCAGTGTCTCAGTCTTGCAAGTCACCCAGTGTCCCTATGTATCACAGGATCAGTGTCCCCATGTCGCCCAGTCCCCCAGTGTCTCAGTGTCCCCATGTCACAAGAATACTGGAGACACAGTGAGACATGGGAACACTGAGAGACCCGAGGACACTGAAAAACTTGGCAACACTGGGAAACATGGGGACACTTGTGGATACAGACATAGGGACACTGGGAAACATGGAGACACAGAGACATAGGACACTGAGACATTTAGGGAAACTGGGAGAAATGGGTACACTGAGACACTAGGGACACAGAGACAAGGGACACAGACACTGGGAGACATGGGGACACTGAAACATTTGGGGACACTAGGACACTTGGGACACTGAGAGACATGGGAACACAGGCACATGGGGACGGTTGGGGACATAGACATGGGGACACTGGGACATTTAGGGACACTGGGAGACATGGGGACACTAGGCACACTAAGAGACATGGGACACAGACACTAGGAGACTTGGGGACACTGAGATACTAGGGACACTGGCTGGGAGACATGGGGAACTGGGAGACATGGGGACATAGTGTATCTGTGTCCCAATGTCTCAGTGTCTCCCAATGTCCCTATGTCTTATAGCGTCCCCATGTCTCCCAGTGTCCCCTAGTGTATCAGTGTCCCCATGTTTTCTAGTGTCCCCAAGTGTCTCAGTGTCCCCTAGTGTCTGTGTCCCCATGTGTCCCCTAGTGTCTCAGTTTCCCCAGGTCTCCCTGCTGCCTTTCCCCCCCATCCCTCACTTACCTGAGCTGTAAAGCTGCTGTCTGGACTCTCTGTGCTATGTTCCTGCTCTCCCAGTGAGTAGTAGAGAGAGGCAGGGATCTGCTGTAACTTCCTATCCCTGCCTCTCTACACACACAGTGACCCCTACTGGCCGGTGCTGGTATTGCAGAGTAATTTCCGTTTATTCTGAGAAAAATACCTGCATTTGTATTGCCGGTATTACTGCAATACTGGCACGGCCAGGCAGCCTCTAATACCAGCTGTGCCAGTAAAATACCAGATGGCAAACCTAAGAGTAGGTTAATGGGCCTATTCCATGGGCCTGGGCCTGGGCCTGGAGCTGCAGCTCCATCAGCCCCTATGTTAATCCGGCCCTGACTCCCAACCATCCTCTTTAGGGCAAGTCAGTCTTGCCTGGTCTAATCTTGCCATTGTTCTTTTCTCGACAGGCACTAGAAAATGTTTCTCCAAAAAAGGCTGCACATGTTTATTATTATTATTATTATTATACATGTCAGCACTGCATAGACTTCTTAAATTGGGTGGTCCTGGTTGGAGCAACTGTCAGTCTGCCTTTTATGCTCTCATGATAGAGCTAACATGCCCCCCTTTTTGAGTAAAATCCTTCCCTTATGTCATCATCAGTGTTAAAAACAATAGAGCAAACAGTTGTACTTCTGTGAATATTTGAAGAACAACACATGGTATCACATCAAATGATGGAAAACATCATAATATGTAAATGCAAGGAGCACTATAAAATATAAATGTAAAAACATTAAAATATGTAAATGTTTTTATATCCATGCGAGGGTCAGTACTTTCACAGATAAGTACCAAGCACAACACAGTTTCAGAAGAGATTACGATTGCAAGACCATGAAATTAGAGAAGGGACAGGACAGCGATATTCTAATAAAGTCCAAATGGAACAACAGGCTTGGTAATGACACTGCGAAGAAAGCACCTGGTTTACTATAGCCCTTAAAACATCTGTTCTAGAGATTTTAGATGAACTACTTATGAGGGTCTCTGTTTAGGATTTTAGTAATGCGACAGAACAGAAAATGGTGCCTGGTGCTTTGTGGTGCTTTTTTGGTGCTTTAGAAGACATCATAATTACTGCCATGACATCCATTCTCACTTGTGCTTATAGATCAAGCTTATATGTTAGAGGTATTCCCAATTACCCATCTGATGCTCAGCTTTCAGAAAAACTTGTGTTGCCTGCCGAGCGAATTTGCTGACTGACTGCACTAATATATATATATATATATATATATATATATACATACATCTATACTGGAGCAGAGCAGGATCCCCTCCCTTTGGAGACTGGGCCGCAGGGCAGTATTCCAATATGAAAACAACCACAAATACCACTCCAAGATGACCACTGTCTTGCTAAAATAGCTGAAGGTAAAGGTGATGGACTGGCCAATCATGTCTCCAGACCTAAACCCTATTGAGCATCTGTGGGGCATCCTCAAACCGAAGGTGGGGGAGCGCAAGGTCTCTAACATCTACCAGCTCTGTGATGTCGTCATGGAGGAGTGGAAGAGGACTCCAGTGGCAACCTGTGAAGCTCTGGTGAATTCCATGCCCATGAGGGTTAAGGCACTGCTGGAAAATAATTGTGGCCACACAAAATATTGAAGACACTTTGGGCCCAATCTGGACATTTCCACTTAGGGGTGTACTCACTTTTGCTGCCAATGGTTTAGACATTAATGGCTGTGTGTTGAGTTATTTTGAGGGGACAGCAAATTTACACTGTTATACAGGTTGTACACGTACTACTTTACATTGTAGCAGAGTGTCATTTCTTCAGTGTTGTCACATGAAAAGATATAATAAAATATTTACAAAAATGTGAGGGATGTACTCACTTTTGTGAGATACTGTGTGTATATATATATATATATATATATATATATATATATATCATTATTTTCATTTGTTTCATAACAATACAATCTATGAATGTGACTATCAAACCATTCTATGGACAGAAGAATAATGTAAGTATGAAATTACTCTATATTACAGGTTTATTACTTTTAAAGGTTAGTGAAGTTGTCTCCTTCTGGCTGAAGATAGGTTCCTAGTGATATTTCACGTCCAGAGAATGGGGAGCCACAGGCAGAGGTAGATCTAGCTTATCACTTTCATCGACAAGGAAGAGTGTTGGCAATTTATCACTGTGTTTTATTGTACTGTGCATAAAAGGCAAACTATAGTATATTTTGGCTCATGAAGAATAATAAGTGACAAGATAAATACATGGCCTTTTCCTCTATCTTTTTTTTTTTTTTTAAACTACAAAGTGCCTTCCATTTTCTATATTATGAATGTGCCTTTTCCCTGACAGTTCTTAGGTAAACACCATTGAGTCTGACAATTTGCTTGAAGTAGAATTCTTTACCATTTATCTTCTTGTATGCCTTCGATACTATTGACAAAAAGTTAAAAATGATTACAGACGATGTAAAATAAAACCAGTGTATCTTAAACAAGATGTCAAGTATTTATCATAGTTGTTGTCATTTTTATGAACCAGTATTTTCCTTAGATAATTAATGTCTGAAGACCATTACTGGCTTAATTATCTCATCAGACTTTTTGTTGTTTTAGTTTACAGGAGATAGCACTATGTGTGGCCAAAAGCATTTAGAGATTTTGAACCACAGCTATAGGGACCTGAGGCAAAATACAATTCAATAAAATAAAAAAAAAAACAGAAAAGCATTAATTTAAAAGAAAGAGGCAACATCGCAGCCTCACCTTGTTGAAAAGCTTCAACAGATATTAATGTTAAGCCATTTGAACTTGTGCTTATTTATTATTCTCTAAAAGTCTGTGATTCCAAAACCATACAAACCAATATACTTATTTTTATTGCTCATCATTAGGTCTGTATGGATCTAACAATGTAAAATAAATAGGATGGTCTTCAGGATCTAGATTGGAAGAAATAAGTATATCTATAAAAAGTGAATAGCAATTTCCCTTAGTTCTTAGTAGAGAAACATTATCTAATTCTTTAAACGTAAAGAAAAAAATGGTGCACAAAACACAATATTCACAAGTATAGTATGTGTAAATATACTTGCTTATATATTATTATTATTATATAGTGACAACAAATTCTGTAGCACTTTACCATGGGTGGACTAACAAACATGTAATTGTAACCACACAAGTTTGACGCAGAGAAACAGAGGGGCTGAGGGCCCTGCTCAATGAGCTAACATGCTAGAGGGAGTGGGGTAAAGTGACACAAAAGGTAGGGGAAGTATTAGGGAAGTAGATAGGTAGAATGGTATTTAATGAAGACTTAGTGTGTTTTTGGGGGGGACCATTAACTGTTTAATTGATATGCTTTTGTGAAAAAGTTAGTTTTTAATGATGTTTTGAAGGAGTGGAGACTGGATGAGCATCTAATGGAAAAGGGAAGGGAGTTCCACAGGAATGGTGCAGTCCTAGAGAAGTCTTTATATTGAGCCCTATATCTTATGGGAAGCCAGTGCAGGGACTGACAGAGGGGTGAGGCGTGGGAGGTGCAGGTGGACAGGAAGATGAGCCTTGCCACCGCATTCAATATAGACTGCAATTGGGCAATTTGGGAGCACGTAAGACCACTGAGAAGTGGATTGCAGTAGTCAAGGCGAGAGAGGATAGTGGCATGGACCAGCACCTTAGCCGCATGTGGCATTAAAGTAGGGGCGGATGCGCGCAATGTTTTTGAGATGGAAGCTGCAGGATTTGGCGATAGACTGGACATGAGGGGTGAAGGAGAGGTCGGAGTCAAAGAGAACACCTAGGCAGCAAAACTGCATGGTGGAGCTGATGGTAGCATTAACGTGGAGGGAGACAGAAACGGGAGTAGCAACACTTGAGGGAGGAAAGACCAGAAGTTTTGTTTTGGACAAGTTGAGCTTAAGGAAGTGGGCAGCCATCCAGTTGAAATAGCAAAGAGGCAGTCAGAGACATTAGGCAAGAGGGGCGGGGAGAGATCAGGGGAGAACAGATAGATTTGCGTATCATCTGCATAGAAGTGATATTGGAAGCCAAAGTAGCTGATGAGTTTACCAAGGGAGGCAGTATAGATTGAGAAGGGGACCAAGAACTGAACCTTTGGGGACACCAATAGAGAGAGGTTGTGAGGAAGAGGCAGAGTCAGAGAAAGAAACACTAAAAGAGCACTGGGTGAAGTTCGAGGAGCACCAGGAGAGAGCAATATCTCGTAGACCAAGATTACAGAGGATGAGAAGAAACTGTTGATGATCAACAGTATCAAAAGCAGTGGAAAGGTCAAAGAGAATTAGGATAGAGTAGTGACCATGAGGTTTTTCAGCGAGTAGATAATTTGATACTTTGGTCAAAGCCGTTTCCACAGAGTGCTGAATGCGGAAACCAGACTGAAATGGGTCGAGCAGAGAATTGGACTCAAAGAAGTCTGCCAATCTTACATACACAAATGTTTCAAGGATCTTGGACGCAAAAGGCAGTAGCGAGATAGGACGGTAGTTGGACGGGGAGTTAGGGTCAAGGTTGGGCTTTTTTAGAATTGTGGTTACAGTTGCATGTTTGAAGGGTAATGGAAATATGCCAGAGGAGAAGGAGAGATTGAGAGGCAAAGCAAGAGAAGGAGAAAGAGTACGGATGAGATGCGAGGGAATAGGATCAAGGGAGCAGGTGGTGGGGCGGGAGGACTAGAGCAGAGCAGAAACCTCTTCCAATGTAGCGGGTGCGAATGAACATAGAACGGCAGAGGGAGTGAAGTTAGGGGAAGTATTATAAGGGGAAGAAGAAAGATGAGATATCTCTTCTCTGATTGTAGAGATCTTGTCAGTGAAGTGAGTTGCAAAGTCTGGAGAAGGAACAGCAGGGCAAAGAAGAGAGTTAAATGTGTGAAATAGTCGTTTGGGTTCGCGGGAGAGTGTGGTTATGAGGGTATTGAAGTAATTAACTTTTGCAGAGGAAAGAGCCAAGCTGTATGAGCTCAGCATAAATTTATAGTGGAGAAAGTCTTTTACGTTAAGTCAGGCCATTCTAAGGCCAGGTATATGTTGTTTGTGTTAATATAGGTTTTGCATGTTGGGTCACACAGTAGTCGTGACAGTGAACATAATAAATATATATTTTTGTGAAGAAGATATTATATTCTGTTGGATCTATATTTTTGGGTCATATAGAAAAATATTACAGTAAGCGACATAAAGAAATAAGTATATACATAAAAATAAATATTACAATAAACCTTAATATACAGGGTGGCCTGAAAGTAGGGATACAGTTGAATCAATGAAATTCATCATAACAGATTATATGGGTACACATACACACTGACACACAACAAAGTGGCAGCTAAATTTCAGGCATTTAAATATCAGTGTGGCAGTTGGATAGAACAGAGTACACACATAAAATAACTATTTTTCTATACCTTTATTGTGAATGATGACAGCGAACTTGAGTCAAGAACAGTGTTAATTTTGTCGACTAACAATTTTAATCAAATCTTAGACGACTAAAAAAATGTTAATTTAGTCGACTAAAACTAAAACAATTCAGATGACTAAAATACAACTAAAACTAAAATGGCTTTTTAGTCAAAAGTCTATGAATAAAAACAAATTAAAATTTTCCACCAAAATTAACTCTGCACAAAGGGACTGTGGAAGGGACAAAAGAGACAGACCAGGGCTTTGAAGAGAGACACCTAGAGAGGCTGGGGGGGGCACAAAGAGACACAGAAGTGCTGGGGAAGGGGCAAAAGAGAAAGATAGATGCTTTGATGACTTTTAGTCTACTGAAGATTTAGTCAACTAAAACTAGACTAAAACTAAAACAATTCAGATGACTAAAATACGACTAAAACTAAAAAAGCTTTTTAGTCAAATGACTATTACAAAAACTGAATTGAAATTTGCCACCAAAAATTAACACTAGTCAAGAACAAAGTAAGTGGATTCTAAAGCAGTACTGGAAGACTAAAAATGCAGAGCAGTTGCACAAAGTGTGGCAAGAAGCATTTGACACTCCTCCATCAACACATCTAACAATTTATCATGTCAGAGATAATTTGTAGCAACAGGTGCAGTAGCTAATGCACCGAAATCTGGATGTCCTAGGATGTCTATGACAGAGGAAACTGAGATGAGAGTAGCTTTGACATCTCTGAACAGTACTAAAAAGTCCACACGACATGTATCTTAGCATCTATCCATACCGAGGGCGTCCTTGCAACATTTAATGGGTAAATTTAAAATGAAGATGTACCATCCAAGATGATCTTCTGGAGGTTTGTATGTAACCAAACCTCTAACAAACCAGACCTTCTTGATAAGTTCATCTGGTCAGATGAGGCTTCATTCAAATTGCCAGTTCATGTGAACAGGCAAAATTATGTGTATTGGACCAATGAAAATCCTCATTTGACAATCACTCACTTTGGCAATGTTCAGCAAATGTGTTGTAAGACTGGTTTTCTTCGATAGGATTGTGGATAGTAGCAATTACCTAAACTTGTTGCACACCATGGTAGTGTCACAACTCAGAACCAGGGCTTACTTTGCCAAACTGCTCTTCCAACAAGATGGGACACCACCTCATTATTATTTTGTTGGAAGGAACTACTTTGACAACACCTTCCAACATCATTGAATTGGATGACATGCACCAGACTTAACACCAATGGACTTTTTTTGTCGGGGGGGAGAGGTGTAGTAAAGAATAAGTTTTTTAAGAGGAACCTGCAGACAAAGGATGATTTAAAAGAGTTCATCTCAGAAGCATTTATAGACATTGATGCGGACCATAATTTGTGTCTGTCACAGTTCTCACCGTGACATCCAGACTGCGTCGCCCCAGAAGTGTCCATTAGAGGATTTGAACCTGAGTACTCTGCAGTCCTGGGGCTGCTGTTTGTGCCTCTGAGCCACCATACAGCTCAGGAAATATCCAGAAGTCTACTCTTGCCTGGTATCCAGCACTGGGGGCTGGACGTTATCTGAGACTGCTCCTGTCACTTATGGTTCACCTGTGGCTGATCACTGATTAGCCAGATATAAGACACTGCCTCTCCCTGAGGGCAGTGTCAGTCCATTGACTCTGGTTCAAGTATTGCTGTTTCGTGTTCTCCTGTTGATTCCTGACCTTGGCTTGTTATTTCGTGTCACAGGTTTGAGGAATATTGCAACTTTGATGGAAGACATTTTGAGTATTTACATGATTACATAGTGTTAAACAAATATAAATGTAATAAACAATGTAATAAAATGCAAATAAACTATACTGTATACCTACCTTTGGGCCACCCTGTATACGTATTACAGTTTCTTGTACACAAATCCAACCAAACATTTTGAATTACCATGTCAAACGCAAGCACCTTTCATTTGAAACTATAGATGGCATAAAATGAGTTAGCTATGGTTAGGGGAGCTTATGAGTAGGGGATATTTATGACAGATTAAGGGGATACTTGAGTTCAGGACTGTGTGAGGATGCTATGGACTGTAACTCTCATCACCGATATTAGAGTTACAGTCCATAGTTTCTTGAACCTAACACTACAGAGCCCTTAACCTACCCTCAAACATAAGTGTACCCTAAATACCATTGCAATGAAAAAGAGCCCTTAACTTGTAAGCAAATATCTTAATTACATAACTAATAGATATATGGTATTCAACAATATTGGTGGTTAGACATATATCGTCTACACAATAGCTCCCAATTAAAGTGATACAGGAGCATTTTTTTTCTTCAATGCTTTTGTGTTATTTGGACATACCCCATCATTTTTGAAATTGTGTGATTTGTGTACCTGATGTTCCACATAGATTTATATGTATCACTGTTTACCCTAAACATTCATAGCCTCATTTTTTGCAATTTCTTTATCACAAATACGTTCATTCTTGCATCTGGCAGATGATAATTTTATTGCTAAATAATGATCACAAGGAACATACATGCTCCACTTCTTGGTCAGCTCTCTAGTCTGCGGACCTTGCAACTCTATCTCTCCTTCACATTAAGAAATAATACTATGCGTTTCTCTACCATAAATGAGTGAATTTGACTCCCACTTATTTATAATGCCCATTTATTCTTTAGAACAAGTTTTTATATATAATTAGATTTTTGCCTTTAATCTAATCCCTAGCATGCTCACACAGTTGCAAGCAGGTGTTCTTCTCATGCCAGTAAACATCAAACTAACCCAAGCTTATTCTTCAAGGAACATCCCAAACACCATAACCATAATAACCAGTTTTGTTCAATACAGGATCATATTCAAATCATTCATTGTCTGAGAGCAATGTTGCAGTTTCTCGTTCTTACAACATTTCATCCCGGAATGTTCTTGGGTGAGATCAGTATGAAATGCAAGTGGATTAGGTTCTCTCACTAATGATACATGTGAGCTAAAAATGTTATGATACATGGATAGGGAATAAGAGAAGGGTTACAGTTTTTTCCCATTCTTTCAAACTCAGATTATGCTTTTTTAGCATAGCAAGAAAACAACAAATTATGCCCAGAAGAATCATATGGGTAATGAGTTAAAAGAAAGAATTGAAATGGATAGGGAGGATGTAATTCACCATTTTTTCAGTCAATGAAATATCTGAATGGCCAAATCCAGGGTCAATTTGGTGCTTGACAAATATTAAAATTCCTATAAATCACAATGAATTCAGTTCCAGTTTTTAGCAGACACCAGATGGCCCAGAGTCCTATTAGCCTAGCACATTCTAGGATAATAACCAAATGTACATCCAAAGTTCCTTTTAATAAATATTTGTAGGGCAATTTTGGTTCAAACATGAGGATTTGGGGATTTTCATAGACTATATATTTTCATTCTGTAATGAGTGTCCTGGCTTTGGTAATTTACTGCTGAATAATATCATATTTTCGCACGGTGAATAAATAATTTACTGTCTGATGTGATTGTATATGTTCTTTACATATGGCCTGTTTCTTCCTTATAAATGATCTCACATTTTCAGTCCTACAATTTGAACAAAACCTACATAATTTCTATATATTTTTTAAGTCCAAGTTGAGTTGGTGCCTGGAATAAAAAAATTAAAAAAAGATTTATATTGATTTGTAACAAGGAAATCAGTCAGCAATTTTTTCTGTCTGTACGATCTTTATTTTCATTGAGTATAATGCTTATGTTGGCTCCCAGGGCATGTCTAGTTTTTCTTTAGAAAAGTATTGAATAAATTAGTCAAATGGGGAATTAAAACACAAGCAAATTTTAATAATAGACATAGGAAAACTTGTTGGCCCTCAGGGTTTTAGAAGTGCTTTCCACTTCCTAGAAAAGGTTAGGGAATTCAAAGTGCACTCTGGTTTCTGAAAATAATATTTCAGCTTCATATTTCACATTAAAGACTAGAATGTCAGTCAACTTTTCACCTTCGCAGTTGAAACCCAGCAATCCTGTCCAAACGCAACTGTCAAGACCCATTTTGTGCCCTGTTTTTATGCCTGTCATCTGTCAAGTGTTCGCAGTGTCACCCTTGGTATTAATTTACACACGGAGATAGTTCTCTAATATTACATTAAATGATCATATTCTTTCTTACTTACAGGCATGCAAGCGAATATTCATTATGATTTATTTTATATGTGTAACAGATGTGTGGTTTAATTTATCCAATACAATGTGATTATCTCTATAAACACCACATAATAATAGTAATAATAACAATAATAAAAATAACAATCATGTGTTTTTAACAGTAAACATACACTGATTTCTCTTGTTTTCAAATATGGTGTATGGTATAGTTCAGGGCTGTCCAACCTGCGCCCGCTCTGCCCCAGATGTTGCTGAACTAAAACTCCCATGATTCCATGGCTATCTGTTTCATTGAAAGAATAATGGGAGTTGTAGTTCAGCAACATCTGGGGGGCCCCAGGTTGGACAGGCCTGGTATAGTTCTTACACCACAAGGTATAACGGTCAGAATTCTGGGTAGGTAAAATGGGCACAGGTAACTAGTTAGCCAGATACAATGAGTTATTTTTCTCATTGTGACTATTATTTTTGTACAAGTAGATATAAAGTGTGTATGTATTTCATACCACCTTCCGCAACACCAGAATATATATATATACATATATATATATATATTCTGGTGTTGCGGAAGGTGGTATAAAGTACAACCAGTGTACTTTGCTCCAGTTTGGTTATGTAGTAAATACAAAAGTGGGAACTGCTCCTCTGTTAGGACAACTCTGTATATAGAACATATATAGGGAATGATGAGCTTTAAACTTTTATCTGCAATAAAAATAAAATATTCTTCCACCTTGACCATATGCTGTGGTGCCACATAGAGCCACTTACGCCACATCTGAAGGAAACTAATGAATGAAAAAAAATAGAATTCGAAAATACAACAAAAAAGTGAAATTTCCAAAATTTCTATTTAATTCAAAAGTGCCCAAAAGATGCACATAAAAGGAACAACCAGACACTACCAGTGGTAGAAAACCTTCAGCACTACAGATGTTGTGGACTGCGTCCCTTATGATGCTCTTATAGTCATAATGCTGGCAAGTATCAGGGGAGATGTAGCCCACATCATCAACCAGAGTGCTGGTAGTAGAACTGGTAATACTTCTAGGCTCAATCCATTATGTCGTTCTTCGTAGTTCTTAAGACCAGGTGTTCTTACCAGTGATGAAGATATTGTGAATTTATTGAGAACTTATATATCACAGCCCATTTTGATGCTTTCCATATTTTACCAATTTGTGACATTTTGTTCTATAAATATATTTTGAACTGTAATGATTATTTTTGGAGGGTGTAGACTCGTAAATATGTGAACCTGAGAATTGTTCCTGAACTGTCAATAAGAATCCGCTAAATGGAACTTGGGATCTCAGAAAGATTAAAGACTGAGATTTCCTGCTGGTAATAGACCCTGTGGCCTTGAGCATATTCTACAGTTGATGCATTAGGCAGCTGAACTCATTTGTAGAAAAGAATATATAATGGTGGTTGATTATTACAATTCCTTTACTGTGCATATCACAAATTAAGGGATTGATGAAATGTACGCAGGTATAAGCAAGTCAGTCAAAATATGTTTACAGTACGTAAGGGACAATATAAAACACAGAAAACTAGATTATTTCATTTTAAACTCACACACCCAATAAAATACGAGATTTTTTAAAAACTTTATTTAAAACATGTCCTGTTTTCAAAATGATTAAATGTCAAAATGTCACACCAGCCTCTAAACAGTTACCATAGGACATGATATTCCTAGCCATTTTCTTAAATAGCTCAAGAATAACTTTGTCTTTTTAATGTTATATCAAACTCTGTTATTTTCAGATGATATATTCACCCGAATGAAATACACTATATGTCACGAATGTACATGTTACTTCCATCTAATGCTTAAGTATTTCTTTTTCACAACATTCTTCAACAGAAAATACAATGGAAAAAGTATTGTGATGGTCTTAATCTAGATCAATGCCCCCCCCCCTCCCCCCCCCCAGATCCCTTGCTCCCTAACAATTATTAATTGCTTTCTACATCTTTATTTATGCATTTTATGATGGTGTAGTACTTTGCTGTGTGTCTACTGCTTTCTGATAAATTATGTAAGTAAAGTGCATTTTTTTTAATAGCGCTGCATCTCCACTGACATATATCGGCCATAAAAGTACAAAATGCAGAATATTATTCTTTACACTTATCAAGCTAAAACCTTACCTTACATCCATAAAGCAACACAAATAGTTGACTTCCATTCTTACTAATACATTTCCTTTTGTCACTGAGGAACACAGAGCTTTCATTCACTTTATCCAGAAAAAGAATAGTCACAACCATACGATATCACAATAATAAGCATTGCTTAATATGTAAAAAAGAAAATGTGGGTGTCTGAACAATATTCAATAAATATACAGTAAAAAGTTATTTAAGGCATGATGATACTTGTTGGAAGTTTTTATATTTTGTTGTAGATATGAATGGTTTATATGACTTTTCCTATTCACGTTAAAAAATAAATAAAAAAATATTGTATTAACTACCAACCACCAACATCTTAGTGTGTATTATCCATAGCACCTTCTGCTGTGAGGTTTGAACAAGATAAAGCATTTCTAATATTTTCTTTTTTGTGATTGTTTCATCACATTCGTCCATTTTTGTTTGGTAGTTTGTACAATTCTTAAAAGAATGGCTTTGTTCCCAAAGTACGCAGCAGTGTGCAAATCTGTTTATTAAAGAGTAGCCATATAAAGGTTCCTTTTGTTCAGCTGGTGTCATCATATAATTTGTCGAGAGGCCATGCGGAGGAGGTAGGAATCACTTAGGGATAAGCTTACATATGGCAACAAAGTGTGTGTAAATCCAGTATGCAGTAAGCGACTGCAGGCAGCTCTAGAAAATGCAGCTTCTTTTGTTCTGCATACACGGAAACGTGTTAGAAGACACAGGAAGATGTTTCATCACAGTTCTCTGCTAGGAGCCACAATACATAACAATACATCGGGCTTCCAGCATTGCCTCTAATCACTGAAATCAGCACATCTATTTATTATAGTATGGCCATATTTTATTGTAGCTCATCTCCCAGGTATTTTATCTATATTTTTTTTCTTATTTTATTTTTAACCATGTATAACCGAAATTAAATACTATAACTAATCTGGCTGTAGATAAGGAACACAGCAGAAGAAAAATAATGTAACATTTAAACTCTGAAATGTAATATCTGCCAGATGGACCTTTTAGTGCAATAACCTATATATACTATCCTGGTTTGTTAGAATCCGAAATCATGACTCTCGACACAGTAGGATTAAAAATTAATTTTAGAAAGAAGTACAGAATCAAGTCATAGATATTAACCTTGATACACCCACACACGAATCTTTAGAGCTCAGTAAAGCAACAGTAAATGGTATCAGTCCTGTAGTATACATGTAAAGCTTTTTAATTAACACCAGTAATTTACATGTCATATGTTTCTTTTAATTAAAGAGTGGATAATGGGCTTGGGCATTGTATAATCTTAAAAAAAAATAAAATGAGTTTACTGTGAAATATAAATAATATGTGTATATTTTGCTGTACACCGATAGTGGTATTTTTACAGATCAAGTGAAAATTAAACCAACAGAGGGAAAATATGGTGGAGCAGTAAAAAAAATCTGTGTGTGTGTGTGTGTGTGTATGTATATATACAATACCAGCAGAGAGCACTCAGGAGTCTTTCAAGGTACATTTCATCTGTTGCTTTATTGAGCAATTACAAATTCACACAACGTTCCAGTCGACGTTTCAGTCTGTAAAAGACTTTTTTCAAGACCTGTCTTGAAAAAAGTATTTTACAGACTGAAACGTCGACTGTAACGTTGTGTGAATTTGTAATTGCTCAATAAAGCAACAGATGAAATGTACCTTGAAAGACTCCTGAGTGCTCTCTACTGGTATTGTATACAATTTGGTTGGAGACAGCACCGGAGCATTAAAAGACAAAGGGAGCATTGAGTGCTGGGACCTTGGATGAGTGTGTGTGTGTGTATATAGATATATATATATATATATATATATATATATATATATCTTTAGATGTTATATATTTATATATATATATTTTTTTTTACTGATCCTTCTTTTTTCCTCTATTGGTCCCTTGTAATCACTCTTTTATTATGTGAATGAATTAAACATTTTGTGTATGCCCCCTAACCATCAATCATCTTTTTTTCCATCCATAATCTTTTCACCATGGACTGAACTCTGAATTACAAAACTAAGAGAATGGTGTTGTCCATTGTTTCGTAAAATTGTCTGTATTGCGTTCCGGAGTTCAGGATGTCTGAACAATGGCTGATCACCAAAAAAAGTGAGACTAGAAGATAAGTCATGGGGATTTAAAAGCAAATGTAGACAGTCTGGATTTTGATACATTATCATCTGCATGAGTAATCTATGTGCTTTTTAATGCTTATTTCTTGTGACTGGCTATTTTTTAGGATTTTTTTTTATTGTTAATCTAGAGTTCATAGTAGATGATATTATTGCATTCCATTTTGACCATTGCTCTTCATACTTTCTGTTAGGGCCCTAATTTAGTGATGTCATGGCTTAGTCAATATTGACTATCAAGAAAAAAACAAGAAATGTTAAAGTGCTATAGAAATTCGGGAAAGGGAACACGCGGATAATCAAGGGTAGGCACCCAAGGTTACCTAACCAACATGCTCACCCCTTTCAAATGGTCTAAGGTTAGAAATATGACAATTAAACAGCCCCACTTCTCGCCACTCCACACACGCCTCACGGAACATCCCGTACACACACCTACTGGAGGCCAAACCTCTCAAGATGCCACGACAACCACCACTCACACAATGTATCCAATTGAAAACACTATATCGAGCGCAAGACAAACCACGAGGGCATTAACGACACACAAGAGTAGCCAACAAAAGCGAGGGGGGAGCAAACAAGGTGTTTCCGATACTTGTTACATTGAAAACAAACACATAAATACAAATGTTGTGTTATGCAAGTTATGTGCGGTACTCAACAAGCCTGTCTCGAATTGGAAGCTAATAAGTCATTAAGAAATGCTACCACGTTTGGACCTGCGAGTCCACTTCTTATTTCATGCATTCAGCGCACCACTGACCAACAGATAAGAGACCTGCGAGTCTCAGTCAATGTATTCTACTATTGACCACAAAAGAGATGTAATGTGATGAAATCAATAAAAACATATTTACTTAAGTGCTATAGAAATTATGTGATAGCACTCAGTTTAGCTGTGCTGTTCCAAAGTGACACCAAAGGAAATATAATGTTACCAAGTGCTGTAGCACGCTTTAATTTGATAAAAATGCTTAAATAAATACATAAACAAATATAGTGCTGACTATCTGGAACAATACATAAAATGTAATAGGGGCGTGGGAGAGAACTCATGTGTACCAGAGCCCTATCATCCCTGGCTCTGGGTTTGAAATGCCTCACTGGAGGGGGAAGCTTACCGCAGTAAGATGACAGGATCAGGATAGCTTGTCCACAGACTGTATAGATCATCAGATGAATGGATTGGTTTTTCATAAAAGGTAACTTTTACAGTGATCTTTCCTCATCATTGCAGTCAAGTTCCTTCCTTGCAGGAATCACATGATCCACAGCCTGCTTCCAGTGATTGAACCCCCAATAACCACCTGCACCTTGATAACGAGTCCCAGCCCAGAGAAGGAGCTCTGTGGCTGGTTGGAGATCAAACATCACTGTAATGTAAAAGAGGTTGTGGAGCTCACTGTAATATAAAAGAGGTTGTGGAGCTCGGCCAACCTCTTTTACGTTACAGTGATCTTTGATCTCCCTCCAGACGCAGAGCTCCTTCTCTGGTCCCTTTCATATTTTCAAAACATTGCATGACATCACATTAATTAGAGTGCAGCATCTATGTAGCAATGTTAATTATACCAATATTATCAAAGTGGTTAGGAATTGGATGTTGATGGGCTTTCAATAAATATTCGGTATTTATATATAGGGTGAGATGACTGCTTACTTAATCTTTAGGTCCAGGTGTAGTGTTAGTGGACTGTCTAAACTGATCGGAATGAAGACCTTCAAATATATGTTGAGGATTGTTACTCCCACAGTATACAGCATCTCCAGTGCCCATTTATTGTCTACTGACAGGGAACAAGAATAAGTTATTTAATTAAATGTCTTTACAAAGTAAATATCATTTTAAAACTGATCTCCACAATAAATCCAATTATTTTAACAATGCATGTTTTCTATCTTTGTTTTCTATCTTTTATGTGACTTTATTTGTATATGTTATTGAGCTCTTTTCTGGAACATATATGTTGGCTAGAACTGCTTTTATTCATACAACCTTCACAGTGGATTATTATTCTCACATATAGTGGTACTTAACTTGATGTAGCTTCCCAGTTGTTTCTTCTAATTTAACACCCTTCTTAAACAGCAAAATAGTCAAAATATTAGGGATTCAGTTAAACATCTATAAAAGGGATACAAAATAACACTATATGGGGAAGCACCATTATATATAATATAATATGCACTATAAAATTACGCTCACAGAATATAGCAAAGTTTGGCGACTTGGGGTGCATCCTCGGATGTAGGCTGGGTGCCTAGCACATTCTTTGCCTCTTACAATCAGAACCGTGGTCCTCAGATATTAAATCCCTTGAACAATATCCATTTCATCCCAAAAATTTTAATGGTACAAAATCACTTTGAATATATCAGGTTATTAAATCACTTTAAAAATAGTGTTTCCTTCACAAATGTAGGCTTCCTTAGGGATAATGTTTTTTAAAATAAAATACAAACAACACCTTCAGGTGCAAAGCAGCTATCTATATCACCCTCCCTATTCCCCTTAAATAGAGTTAGTTCCTCTCAGTTATTGGTGCATCAGTTGGTGTGGATCCATCTTTTCCACCTCATGAGGACCATGGTTCTGATTGAAGGAGGCAAAGAAGGTGTAAGCCCCCCCAGTCCACATCAGGGTCTACATCCCAAGGCGCCAGACTTTGCTACATTCTGTGTGTGTAGTTTTATAGCCCATATTACATTATATATATAACTTCAGCATATGGTGGTGTTTTTTTTTAAATTTAAAAAAATTTTATTTTCAGAAAAGTAGAAGGGAAGGAAGGGATACAGAACGAAGAAAGTGAGGGTTAGGGAAGGAGTGGGGGAGCATGGGAGACGACAAGCCAATCTCATAATCCTTTCGCAGAAGGAGAGGGGTAGATGACACATCTGTTTACTTATATCACAACACGTCAATACATAACAAAATGTAAATACATAGCAGAGTGACAACCTATACCAAAACGTCGAGGTGTATCAACATGAATTAGAAGGTGTGTTTCGTGTGTCGAAAGGTATATATCGTTGTGTCTGGAGGTCCAATGCATCACGTAAGCGTTGATTATTATCCGTGAGTAAGAAGGTTCTGTGCCCGAGTGGGTTGCTTTCATTCTCCACCCTTTGTTATGTAAATTGGTATTCTATTAACCTGGTTTTCTATATTATCTAGGTACTAGTCAACGAGTACTGGTCTGGTATGGTTGTAGCCCTGGAGTGGCTTGGTGTAGAGTTTTTAGCTCGTGGGATTGGGCCTGTTCTCTATCATAGTAATCCATGGTGACCAAAGTTGTTCAATTTCTCTCTTTTTCGTGTATGAGTCTGCGGAGAGTATCTCGTACTTATAATATTGCTGTATTTTGTTTAGTAATTCTTTACGCGAGGGGCATTTGGTGCTTTTCCAACATTGGGCTAATAGGTTTCATGCTGCTAAAATAACCAGGGAGGCTATTTTTTTATGTTTTTTATCCCATTGGTTAGGGAAAATCAATAATAGTGCTAGTTTGGTGTTATTTTTTTTAATCCTTTTTATAGATATTTAGCTGAATCACTAATATTTCCACTATTTTGTCATTCACTAGACATGCCATAATTAAAATTGTTGCCTTATTTAGAATTGCTAAGTCAAAAAAATTACACAATGTACACTATTTTCCATATTAAAATGGATCAGCAAAAAATACTGTGTTATAATAGAACATGTAGATATTCGAATGAAGATATTTTGAAAAAAAATCAGAGACAAATGTTCAAAAGCTTCCTGTGGTTCTGTAATCAATATTAGATTTCGAGTACAGCGGCTTGTTATGCTTTTACTATGTTGTACAAATTCAATAAAACCAGCAATTAGGACTTACTTATTACTAGTAAAAACACTGGGACATTAGGTTTTGCTTAGCCTGTCTAATTTTACAACAAAAATGGAGAATGTCAAGCTTATGTTTCACAGGTAGCATACTGTATATTAGCCAGCAACGTTTTCTCTATTAAAGTGTACCCGCAGAACACTAGAAATGTTTCACTCACTGTCCTACCTAATCTAATATGCTATCAAAACGTATGCATGCCTCTTTAACTCGGATAATTGTTATACTTTACTCGAAAAGACAAACTAGAAATGTTAAACATTTTAAAAAAATAAATAAAGTGTACCCGCAGAGAGGGTAAAAGTTCTTGTGCACAATTGCTAGCAAGTGTATAGATTTTCTTTAACATCCATGGTCATGGTCCCTCACTTCAGGAAATGGAAGTATGGCAAATTTGGAACTGGAAATGTATCCTACACCCACCAAATGATATTTGGAACGGTGGTATAAAAGGGAGCAGCACCCCAGAAAATGTTATAAACTTAGATGTTGAAATTATTATCATTATTATCATTTATGTAGTGCGAACATATTCCTCAACACTTTACTATAAAAATAACAAGATTACAATCTATGAGTATTTGAGATAGGTGGATTTATATTAATGGGTGTGTTGTCCAGGAACACTTAAAGGGAGCTATTTCATGTTTAGAAAGTATACTTGATTTTAGCATCAAGTATCTTCATTCTTCCTTAAATAAGAACTCACTAGGGGGAAAAAAAATCTGAAATAATACTGGAGTTTATGCTATACCCCTTTCAAAATGACCCAATGTATATGACACAAGAACATATGAATTATTACATAATCATTGTAGATTAAGTCAAGCCATGCTATTGATATTTTTCCTGTTTGTTTTATAGATTGTAATCAGCTTGTTTAAGAGAATAGAAATGTATACATCTTTTATCTTTTATTATGCATAGCTGTTTATATTTTTCTATAAAATGTGGAATTGTTAATTTTATATTATTATTGCGGCTAAGGAGGTTGCATGGTCCACCCCTAGCATGCTTATCTAAGTGATTGGCAGGCAGCCTGGCATGCATTCACACCAGACTGACCTGCTTATTCTTTGAACAAATCCAGCCCTCTTTCATCCCCATTGGGCAGTACCAGTGACACAATTTGCATCATTGGCCCATCTCTTGACTGACTCTATAAGCATAAGGCACAAAGTACAAGGTTTGAAACTTTTTTTTTTCTCCCATTTTTGATTAAGTGCTAATCACACATTTCAAACAAGTAAAACTGCAATAAGATATTGATACAAAAGACAAGTCGAATTGCAGTAAAAAACCTGGCCACTTATTTTTTTTAAATGCAGACATATACAATAATAAATGTACAGAGCCCACATCAGCTGAAGACTGTTGTGCCAAATAATGGAGCCATAAAAAGTAATGGTGTGAGTGTGACATCCGAACGATCGATGCTTAGAAACTAATAGAAAACAAAAATTCATGGGATCACCATAAAAAAAAGGTTTCGCATTGAAAGCATAAAAATGGAGAATAAAATAAGACTGCACATCCCTCTACACAATATGAATTCAACAAATACAGGATGTCTAAGAAATGTTCCCGGTCCCCAGGCCGAGATATTCCAATAGAGAGGGCAAAGTACAGTCCCAACCTTACTTATATGTAAAGCGCAACATGCCCCAGATCCATCCTACTCATGAGGGGACTGCTAGTGATCTGCAACTTGATTATTAGAGGCAGCAGTCTGTGGTTATGTGCCCCCTCATGATTAGGACCAACAGATGGATGTGGGGCATGTTGCTCTGAAAGTAGGGATCTTCAACTTGAGTGTGGGAGGTTGCAGTCAGTTGTTTAGCTTCAACAAGAGATAAGCAAATATTTTGTCTCATCCAGCCAAAGTATGGGACAGCTTGCCTCTGGGATTGAGCGCATTGTGTTTCACCCACAGGTTTAACATGGTCCAATAACGATATTGTGCAGGTATAACCATCAAGGGCAAAGGGAGAAGAATAAAATCAGAGCAAAGGATTTTGATCCCAGACAACCATCCAACCATGAAGGCCGCAAGGAGGTTGCAAGATGCCCTGACAGAAATCCACCTAAAGTAGTTGGAAATGCCTCCACAACGCTTGTATGCTGAGCCTGCACAGTTGCAGTTTAACATCAGGAGTTATAGTGCCTTTAATAGCGAGCAAAGAGTCTGCGAAAGTCCTTTTTAATACTAGTACTTATTTCTATATTTAACTTGTGGAAACATGTCTGAAAGGTGTATTGCCGCATTTTAACAAACAGGTATTTTTCAGATTGTTTTACTTAATATCAAAAGAAAGGTTTTGATAGTACAGGGAATAGTGGCATATTATCTGTTCTCAAGCAGAACGATAAATAGGATATGTAGCAACATGGCAATAGGTATATTAGCTTTATTAATAATTGCACTAATATGAATTCATTTTACATTATGGCGTTTAAACAAACCTTTTGGCTCTATCCTTTTAAACATTTCTCAGACTCACACTACTTTTCAGGAAGGCATGCTCTTACATGCCGACAAGTAAGGTGAGACATTTGCACAGCTTTCAAAATTCTTTGACTTTGAAAAGAACATAAAAGTCACTAAAAGATTATGAGACACTTTGATCTCCCATAAAACTATTGGTCTTATAAACATTATAAAATATGTGTTCAGATTCAAACCCAATTAATATTGTTCTCAATGCAATTTAAATTGTGATCTACATTCTACTAGTGAAAATCATAATTTAAATTACAAATTGGCTTGAGCATGTTTAAATACCATTTTGATTTTCTTTACAGACATTTTACATTCATCCAGAGATAAAGACACGAGATATATTTAATTAACTAACTGCACGCAGAGATAGTCTATTTAAATATTTAGTGAAACATAGGAATAGGAAAATTATATAGGCATATGTTTATGGTGAGAGAATATGGGATTTGGGGTGATGCTGATACAAAGAATACAGAATATATCCTAATGATTTATTTATTCTCCATGTGAAGAGCTATATCTCAATAATCGCACCAATACTTAATAAAAAATATAAAGGTGATTACAGCAGATCACCATCAGCTAGAATTTAAAAAATCTAAATATTACAGTATCACAAATCTTTTAGTTAATGATGTCACTTTGAGATAGCAGGCCATTTTCATATTTTCTTTTAGAGATTGAAAGACCATCCTTAATTTTGGAGGAGGTCCTTTATTTGCTGTATATGAGCTTAGACATGGTGTCAGCGTCTTCATTTCATATTTCATTTGTATCATGAGCTTTTAACAAAGTCCTTATTGGGACAAAAAGAGTATGGCTGTAGAGATTGCAATTATATATAATTTTAATTTGATCATGTAATAATTTAAATTATTTATGAAGACAAGCAAAAACAACGACAATGGTGTGTGTTACACAGTGTATAGGGAAGTGGGAGTTATAACTATATACATATAAAACATGACTTTTATTGAGTAAAATTCTAAAAGTTCCTGGACATTCGTTACAATCTGTTATGCTAAATTAACGATCTTTTCAAAAGCCGTTGAGTTCATTATGCTGTCATACCTCTTAATTGGATGATGTCAGTCAAGAGGGATTGGATTGGCTCTCACATTTTCAAATTCAATCTATCAGTTCCTTTCTTTATCTATAATTACCGGCTATTCATTTACACTGGTTCCCCTCTTAAGAGCCTGGTGGCGAAACGTGCGCATCAGAGGCTCTAGGATACCTATTCCATTTATTAGTATTACTATTTGTTCTTTACTTCGTTACAATTATTTATAATGGGTGTTCGTTCTTTTCATTGCTAGCATTTTAGTTATAAAGGGGAGGTTGCCGATCTCTCAGAATCAGTATAGCTACTGTGGGATTTTAGGTGCCCTTGAAGGCACACACAGGATTTTTGCTCATAGTAGTTTATATCCTTTAATTGGCATAGCTATCTCTTTCTGAGATTTAGATTAGTAATTGGGGGGGTATTAATTCAGATGCCCTCTCAAGCACAGACAGGGCTCACATAATTCAGATAGAGATTTATCTGCTTATCTTCAGATAATGTGCACATCTCCTTGGTGTCACTTATATCTAAGATAGACTATTCTCTCTACCTTCTATTATTTTCCTTTGGATAATATTCAAGATAGTTACCCTTCCTTTTCTTCCTCCTCTATAATAATAGTTTTTATGGTAACATTCTTTTACTCCCTTAGTGGAGGTATTCATCATTACCACTTTTAGACTTTTACTCAATAAAAGTCATGTTTTATATGTATATAGTTATAACTCCCACTTCCTTATACACTTCCTTATACACTCCAATGTCGTTTTTTTTGCATAACTCCAATTTTTTTAATGGTTACTCCCTTTTAGGAGTGTGTACCTAGAAATTAGCTCATTCCTTATATTTATTTATGAAGACAGCACAAACTAGACTCAGCCTTTGGACCAGTTGATTTGGTTTCAAGGTATTTTTACTTCTCTGGTTGCTGGGAGTAACCTCTAGTGGCTTTTTAGGCCCTCTGCACTTTGTGAGTGTATTTTTGATATTAAATAAAGGTGTTATAAACTGAATAATTTGGATGCATATATTGTTGGCACCCTTTGTTTGTGTATTATTTATACTATAATAACAAAATTTCCATGTCAATGGTTCCCATTTCTATTTGGATATCTACCTGTTGAGTTAGTTGGCCTAACTGGAATTGAATAATTTTGATCTTTTTTAAATGAAATCTATATTTCTTTTTTTTAACTCCGTACATAAACTTGTTTCAATTTGGTTTATATATTTTATATATTTCAAAAAGGAGCACACTCAATTGACTTCATAAATACGCTTAAACAAACTCTTTTATTAAGTTACACAAGAGAAATTTTATGTTTTTACTCCAACACCTAGACTTTCATCAGGATAACCCAACACCAGTATTTAAACAGCCCAGGGAAGCTTTAGGCAAGTGAGAGTGTTTTCTGTAATGTAAATTAATAAAAGACTTTAACAAAGCTATACAAATTGAACTGTTTGTCCAATAGGTTCTATATCCCCAAAATGTATTGATCACATGTACTGTAAATACTAATATACTGCATATACAGAATACTATTATATGTGCATGTACACAAAATTGCATTGGAAAAGTAACAGTAAAGAAAGTAACAATTTTCAGCCACGGGGGGAGTGATTAAGGGACAGAATAATGCTACTGTAGTGTCTCCAAGAGTGCCTTCAGTAACTGGGAGCTTGCTGGATATTGCTGAGGAAAATGGAAGATATTGCTTGGAGTGGGATTTTGATGTGTGGCCTCTCAGAGCTTGCTCTCACCCCCTTTGCCAAAATAAACCTGCATTCTATTTACAAATCATCATTCTAAACAAAGATTTCTATTATTTCACGTGAAACTTCTTGTTATTAATCTTAAACAATAACCTTGTGTCATGCGTGAAACAATTTGGGTGAAGAGTTCCACTGAGACGTCTTTGCTCCTCTATTTTGCTCTTAAGAAAGTTCCAATTATAGCAAATTTCTAGCCTTGAACCAGTTTTCTGCCTGCCAGCATGTTTCCACTATTCTCAAATGCCTTAATTTGTACAATAATCACGTGTATGGTACTTTTACAAGTAAAGTGGGCTTAACTAAACTGACCCTAGACAGTCTTTGGGGAAGCAGCAATAATCTGGCCAATTATTCCTGGTATTGCACCAAAAATCTACTGTGTTACTCAGAAACAATATTTTATATACAAAAATACTATTTCGACTAAATGTATCAAGCTCTGATACATCAATAAAAAGGGCCTTTAAATTATGAGCATCAATATGTGTTCAATGCCTTTCCAAACCTCTAGGTTCCAACATGTAGGAAAGCTGAAAATAAAACTGACTACGCTCATAAAAAAACAAACAATATTTTTTTTTGTTGTTATAATTTTGAAGTGGTTAAAATATTGTCAATGTAGAGGGTAAAACAATATGTTGATATTGAAGGATCGTGTAACTGACCACAGTATAACTAAAGGGAACCAATTAAAATTAATTACAAACATGATGACAATAAGTCCATGACCAAAATGAGAAACAGAGATGGAGAAATGTTCTACTGTTTTGTCCAGTGGGAATAAATATATCATGGTTGTCAAGAACTCATAGTCATTTGATTGGAAAAAGAGATGATTCTTCCTTCTACAGAGCCTAATCTCTAATGAGCAAGTTGCAAAATTTAGTTTGAATTTGTAAAGCTGGAAACATCTCTTCAATTCACGTCATCATTAATTCACCTTAATCAATAAACCTCTCATGTGGTTTATTAGTGCATAAGATGAACAATTTGATATAATAAATTAATATTCTTTCTACTGTAAATATTGTGATATTGATGGTAAGATGTATACTAACTGAGAGCACAGTTTTATAGAATATCTCTTTTTAGATATTCTATTTTGTAAAAGTTGTCTGTATTTAGATCTTCACACATTCTGCTGAAGCACAATCTAAATCATAAAGTGGTTCCTGTGATTGTATCATTTTTACTCTCCAGAGGAGTGAGTCAGGAGTAGGGTTGGCTGGCTCATGTACTCAATGTATCATCTAAGAGCTGCTGCTGATTCATTTTTACAGCAAGGTAGTCTGATAAAAGGAAAATGGTCAGCAGAGTGAAAGGAATGAAAAAAAGACTCGAACACAGACATTTTGGAGCAGTGTCCCACCAGATCATTTCAGGAATAACAACAAGTTAGAATACAATCTATTGTCATAGAGGTAAACTAGTGGAATTGTTTCTCTAGGGTGGAGGGTTAACTAACAATTTTATGTTTAAAAGGGGCACACACATATGTTTATGTTTGTGTGTGCCCTTTTTTAATATATATATATATATATATATATATATATATATTTATATATATATATATATATATATATATATATATATGCTTGACAAAGGCCTCTATCCAGGCCAAAACGTTGCTGCTCTTTGTGTTCCAATAAAGCTGCTTTTTGCGAGATCCTGGATACTGATGCAAGAGTGCTGTATTCTTTTCATTGTGTGAATTACTACTGACTATGATATGATAAAGCATGATGGCTGTATAGCAAAAAGAGATATTCTAGGCAATAATAACCACTACACCCCCTAGTTCCATTCTGCCATTTTCATATGATTTGACAATGAGGGTCTACAGCAGTCCATCATCTCTCGGCTGCTTGGGCTAATGTGGAAACATTAGTCCAGCAACAATATGTGGCAGCGATGGGCTGAATCAGTTGATCATTCTTAGCCTATGAGAGCTGCCCATTGCTGGATGGTGGCCCACTGAATATATTGCCATGCATTGACAACAATAACTCCTATATTAAAAACAAATAGTGTGTAAAAGGCACTACCTAACAAATTTCCAACTGCACATCTCCAAATAAAAATATAATTAGCCTCTCAAAAACACCAAATGTTCTTCTTAAAATCACATAAATTAAAAAATATTAATTATTCAAATGGTGGAACACGTAAAGTGACAGCGCCACCTTTAAATAATCCACACAATATATAGTCCCAAATTATCTCTTAAAAGGAACGTGTGCAAAAATCATACATAAATTACTTATAAAGTGCTATCACATCACAATGTATATACAATGAAATGTTATATTATGAAAATCAAGAGGGAATAGGAGACTGGGGCTAAATAGGTATCTCGCTCACACACACTCCTAGCCAGTGAGTGGGAATGGACACTCAGGCCCCACCTCCTGTCCCAAGGCTGGTAACCTAGAATGGGTAAGTAGGGGGTAACCCATGAATATTAAAAATAGAAATCAAAAATAAATTCCAATAGCCCCCTAAATATAAGGTGGCTAATTGGAGGGGAACCCAGTCTAATACACTAGTAGCCAAACAAACCAAGACAAAATATGTATTAATAACAACAACTGAGCTACTAGAGAGAGAACTCACTTCTACCAAAATGGTAGGTGCATCTGTGAACTGGATAAACAGTTGTCCTAATATTCGGGCAGGTAGATAATATAGGAGGGTAGGAAATACCAGCTCAAAAGGATAAGGACAGAATACTAAGAGTGAACAAAGGAAATAAACCCTACCTAGGAAGTGGCCTCCAAATAATGATCTGAAATCCTATGATAGAACATTATCTACCCCTAAGTAGCAATACCTCTAGAGGACGATGGGGGAATGGGGTTTTATAGTCATAGGCGCACGGGGTGGGCACACCCTAATCCCCGTGGCACGCCCATGGTTTGAGTCCTGCAGGAACAGCGTCCCTGCACTTTTTTTGAGCAGGAACGCTGTTCCTGCAGACACTCAGCGCCCCCGTCTCACCTCTTGCCCCTGTCATGGGGGGGGGGGGGCAAGAGGTGATGGATCCCCCCCTCACCAGCTCAGCTGCGGCGAGGGAGCTGTCTGCTCTCTGCTTCCTCTCGCCGCGCGCTGATGCCGGGAGCCGGAATATGACATCATATTCCGGCTCCCAGCTACTGTAGGCAGCCCGAGCGGCGAGAGGGAGCAGAGAGCAGACAGCTCCCTCGCCGCAGCTGAGCTGGAGAGAGGTGCCCGCCCCACTGGACCCCAGGGACAAGTCCACGCCAGCACTCCAGGTAGGAGGCTGGGTGGACATTTTTTTCTTGTTAAAATATAATAATTTGTTCTTGTGTGTCTGTGTGTCTGTGTGTGTGTGTCTGTGTGTGAGTGTGTGTCTGTGTGTGAGTGTGTGTGTATCTGTGTGTGTGAGTGTGTGTCTTTGAGTGTATGTGTGTGTCTGTGAGTGTATGTGTGTGAGTGTATGTGTGTGAGTGTGTCTGTGTGAGTGTGTGTGTGTGTGTGTCTGTGTGTCTGTGAGTGTGTGTGTGTGTGTCTGAATGTGTCTGTGAGTGTGTGTGTGTGTGTATACGTATATATATATATATATATATATATATATATATATACACACACACACACACACACGCAGAGCCGGCGCTATCTGAGTGCCGGCTCTGCTCTAAGTGTCCATGGGCCAGTGGGGAGACCAAAGATCTACCTCACCGGCCCACAGCAGCATGGAGGGAGGCAGGAGAGGACCCAGGGAGCTCTAGACAGAAGCTCCGCCAGGTTCCTCTCGCGATATCTGAGCGTTGCTGTGGCAACGCTCAGATCTCGCGAGAGTTAACTCTAGCCCCGCAGGCTACAGTTCACTCTCCACTGGACCACCAGGGATGGCACATGGCAGCAAGGATTTACTAATCTGCCAAATCCCTCCAAACATACAGCACACACACATACAGCACCTACACACATACTGCTCACACACACAGTACACTAACCGCACCCTCACAAACACACACAGCACCTTTAAACAAAAACACAACACCCTCACACACAGCACACTAACAGCACCCTCACAAATACACGACACTCACACAAACAGCACCCTCACAGGGTAAACATACACACACAAACACCCTCACACACAAACAGCACAGTCACAAACACACACACACAAACACCCTCACATCACACTAACAGCACCCTCACACACACATCACACTAACAGCACACACAGCAGTGTATGTGTGTGTGTATATATATATATATATATATATATATGTAGTGTATGTTGCATAGGGCTATAGTGTGTGTTTATGGGGGGTATAGAGTATGTGTAGTGCGTCTGTGTGTGTGTGTGCAGGAAGTGTAATATGTGTGTTTATAGATGGTACAGAGTGTGTCTAGTGTGTGTGTGTTTGTGTGTGTAAAGGCATGAGGTGTAATTGTCTATAGGGGTATAGAGTCTGTATAGTTGTTTGTGTGTGTTAGTGCAGGAGGTGTAGTGTCTATATAGAGAGTATAGAGTGTGTGTAGTGTATTTGTGTGTGTAAGTGCAGAGAGTGTAGTGTGTATATAAGGGGTAGGATAGGGGCTTTAATACTTAAGTTACTAATTTAATTACTATAAACATAGGCGTGCGCAGCCTATTGCATTAGGGTGTGCACCCTAAACCACAAACACACACCGCGTGTGTGTGTATGTATCTATATATATTTTTATATATATATATATATATATATATAAAAAAAAATATATATAGATACATACACACACACACACTAGACACACTCTGTACCATCTATAAACACACATATTACACTTCCTGCACACACACACACAGACGCACTACACATACTCTATACCCCCCATAAACACACACTATAGCCCTATGCAACATACACTACACCCCTTTTACACATGCACACTAAAATCCCTATACACACATTACTGCACCTATACATACACGCACACAAACCAAAGCTTCTAGATACACACACAATGCAACTACCTGCAGCCCCTAGACACACACACACACACACACACACACAACACCCCCTAGGCCCACATACTCTACAGGCCCTATAAACACACACACACATGCATATAAACTTTACAACTCAGAAACAGACGCAAGCACTACAAACCCTAGCCACACATGGTATCACAACCATGACCTAGTTATACACATACTACAATATAAACAGTCTCCTCTACACACATGCAATCTCACAAACAAGCTCCAAAACACATACAACACCACAGGGAACATCCCCACACATGCACAACATACTTTAACAGGCCTGCTCCAATTTTGTTCTCTGGTATCCCTTTATTGGGGACACCAGAGACACCTGCAGGCTTGCCTTATGCAAACAAACAGGACATTTTCTCCATCTGAGAGCACTAGATGCTCTAGATTGACATCACACTAACATACTCATTTTGGGGAGTGCTTTCCATTGGTGATGACATGTCACACCCTCTTTCTGGTCATACCCGTAGTAGTTGGCTGCTCTGCCTATAACTGCCAGGACTGTTTTTTTTTGTCCCAGACTGGCCCTAAACATGGACAACATTCATATTGCCAGTTTTATGAATATACACATAATACTTAAAGTCAATGTAAAATAGGTAAATTACTACAAGAAGCTGGCACCAGTGTTGACACAGAAATATTTGGTCTATGCTTCTTCTCACAATATGCAGGTGAATCTCAATCCCTGATAAGTATTTAATAGAAATGGATACAGAAAAATGAAATTAAGAGAGTAGTTGGGCGCTATTGTCTGTCTACACATGCCACCAATATGAATTATATGTAGAAAAGGTATTATTTTTCTGAAGCTCTTATAATAAAAGCAGTAGAAGAGGTAGGTGCCACAATGTCTGAAATCGTTGCCATTTCCATGATTCCCTTTTATTTTGCTTCTTATCAAACTAGGAGTATGCTTACATTTCAAAATCCATTAGTTGCTTCATCATCATTGAAATAAGGCAGATTTACTTGTACAAATTGATACCTAACCACAAATATGCTTCTGGTAGTGTTAATGTAGGACAAACCGTTTGCAATTTTCAGACATGCCATTTTAAAATGTATGACTGACCTTTATACTTATTCTGAGGTAAACATATGACTAGAGGTAGGCTAGGTCTGACCAGAGATCAAAAGACACACTAAAATGTTAAGATGGACATAGTTCAATTTCCAGTTTTGTGATGTTTATATACCTAGAAGTTTTATATTTGTCAGTTTTATTTATTAATTATTTTATTAATAGTGGTAGCCACATTGCAGTTTTTGAGAAACTGCTATTTTTACATTGTCTATTAGACAGCCACTAATGGCACTTCCTGCAGTTTCACAGAGTTTTGCTCCATTAAACAATGCTGGACATCCTCATGCATTGCATCCCCACACCACCATCAGCTAAAGTCGGCATAGGAGGTGCGTGACCTAGCACCAAGGGATCTCAGCACTGGAATCAGGTAAGTGAAAGAAAGGGTTCTTTAACCCTTTCATGGATGGGGTGAAATGTTTGGGGTGGAGGGAGACTTTAGGTCTGGAAATATTTGGACACTGATACATGTTTTGTTATTTTGGCTGTTTACCAAAATAAATTAAAGCTACAGTTAAATAATGAATAAGTCTCTTGACTTTAATTTGGGGGTATTAACATAGAATTTGAAGGAAGGTTTTATTAATTACAGTACTTTAATATGTAACCCCCCTCTTTTTGATGAGGTCAAAAGTAATTGGGCAATTGACTCAAAAGCTGTTTCATAGGCAGGTGTGGGCTATTCCTTCATTATTTCTTTATCAACTAAGCAAGTAAGAGGTCTGGAGTTGCTTCCACGAGTGGCATTTGGAAGCTGCTGATGTGAACCCACAACATGCGGTCAAAAGAGCTCTCAATGTAAGTGAAACAGGTCATCCTTAGGCTGCAAAATATCCACCAGAGAGATAGCAGGAACATTAGGAGTGGCCAAATCAACAGTTTGGTACATTCTGAGGGAAAAAAAGAATGCACTGGTGAGCTCTGCAGCACAAAAGTCCTGGATGTCCACGGTCCAACAGTGGTGGGTGATCCTTTGCATGGTAAAGCACTTCCAGCCAAGTGAAGAACACTCTCCAGGAGGTAGGCATATAATTACCTAAGTCTACCATAAAGAGAAGACTTCACAAGAGCAAATACAGAGGGGTCACCACAAGGTGCAAACCATTCACAAGTCTCAAGAATAGAAAGGCCATATTAGACTTTGAAAAAAAAAAAACCTCTAAACAAGCCAACCCAGTTCTGGAACAGCATTCTCTGGACAGATGAAACTAAAATATGAAGAAGGCTCATGATCTGAAACATTTAAAATCATCTGTAAAACACAATGGAGGCAGTGTGATGGCATGGGCATGAATGGCTTCCAACGGCACTGGGTCACTAGTGTTTACTGATGATGTGACAGACGACAGAAGCAGCCAGATGAATTATGACGTATATAGGGATATATTATCTGTTCAGATTCCGCCAACATTTTATATATGATTGTGTTAATTTGTTCAATTACATTTTAATCCTTCTTATAAAGGGATTGTATATGAAAATGGTTTTAATTCCTAAAACATTTCATATGATAATTTTGATTAACCCCTTGAATTAAAGCAGAAAGTCTGCACTTGCTATTACATCTCGGTTGTTTTATTTCATTGTGCTGGCGTACAGAGCCAAAATTAAGAAAACTGTGTCAGTGTCCAGATATTTCTGGACCGAACTGTACATTTTTGTATTTCTAAAACTAAAGTGTTCGTTTAACAAACTCAGCAGTTGTCTTGGCTGATATGGAACTTGTTACGGTTGCCTCCAGGCTGGCTGGAAGTTGGACCGTAGAAAGGATGCTCCTAGCGCTCCAAAGGACCATCAGCACCGTAGACACTATAAGCACTGCAGACTCCACGAACCGCCACTGCTGGGCAAGGATCTTGCCGTCTGCTATCCAACCTGGACCTACGACCAGGCTCCAGGTTCCAGTAGGTGAAACCTCTTCTTGCTGCAGAGCGAAGCAGGATCAGGCACAAGAGCTCTTACAAGAGCTCAGTAGGTAAGGGAGTATGAAGAGCATTGCAATCCCTGTAGTGATTATAGCTGTCCCCTACAAACATGAGTCGAGGCTGCAAGTTAGAAGGTCAAGTCATTTTGTTTAATTGGCACCAAAGGGCCTTCTTTTATGCAGGTTTTCCTTACATAGGACCACCCACGGGGTTTTACAGAACAACCAATAACACACGTACATTACAGAAAACACTCCCAGCAATTACACACAAAATCCTCCTCTCTGCCTGTGATATAATTATGGTACACAATGGTTAACATAATTATCACAGGCAGGAAAAATACAGTTTTTATACATGTACTATAACTTTAAAACCATACATCCAATCTTCATAAAAAAACACATTTTATTAATCAGCATCCTTTAACCCCTTCAGGACACAACTTCTGGAAAAGGGAATCATGACAGAATATTTCTGTCATGTGTCCTTAAGGGGTTAAATATAAACATACTAAAAAAAAATCATAAAAATCCATCCAGTAGATCAAAAGTTAGACGGAAGTCCTTGATGACCGACCACAAGCACATTTTCATGCCCAAAACAGTTCCATAGATTTGGGCTGTGCGGTTGGTCTATTTCAGGCTGAAAAAATGACCTATCACTGAACGGGACTTAGTCTCTGTGGCTGAAAGTTCAGTATGGGAGAAGGTACAGGCCAGCGGTGTTCGCGGAAATGTGTAGCCGATTTCAGTTCCATGAATTTGGCTACACATACCGCTGACCTCGTTCGAATGAACAAAGATGGCCACCACCACGTGTTCGTTTGCATGAACTGCGGCCACCCAGCGGTCAGCAATTTACCTACAGCAGGCTCCCAGCTTAAAGGGGCAGTGTCCCAAACAAGTCTGGGGACACTGTCTTAAAGGGGCATTGTCCCAATTTTCCCTATGCCCCAAAAATGTGCTTAAAGGGCCAGCACTAGTCCCATAAAAAGTCCATAAGCCCCAATATGCGCACAGACTGTTCTTAAAGGGCCATACACACCCGGTCCATAGTCATGGGGAAGGAGGCTGGCAAATAGGCTCCTCCATGATCCAGGGAAGCAGGGAAATTTGTCAAAGGAACAGTTACAAAAGGCATTTTGTATCAGAACTTAGAAAGCCTCTCTCAGCATGAAGCTATATGTTTTATTAGCTTTAACAGTTATACATACATGACAGTGACGCATTCTGTAAGAAAAACACGTGCAGGACTCACAAACAGAAACTATGATTGATACAGAACTGAAATAAAAAAGGGAAATAGGTATGAGAATCATTATGTGATTTTGTATAAGACAATGAATATGCCCATTTATATGATAGGTACTGAATATTTTTTAAGATTACATCTAATTTGTTTTCTATGATTGCCCCTTAGCAGAGGCGTACCTAGAGCATTTGGCACCTGGGGCAGATCCTATGATTGGCACCTCCCCTCCCCTGCACTTTAAAATGTAAAAAACACCCACAATATTTTAAAATGTCCTGCTCCCTTCTACAAAACTCCTCTCCTGCCCGCCATTCTAAAAAACGTATGTCCTGCCCCAGTTCTACAAAACCCTGGACCCCCCTTCCACAAATCCCCTGGTCAGCCCCGTTATACAAAATCCCTGTCCCCCTTGTACAAACCCCTGCACCCCCTTCCATAAAACTCCTGTACCCCCTTCCCAAAAAAAACAGCCTCTCCCTCAAAAGCCCCTGCTCAGCCACTTACAATAGAATTATTATTTTTTTCACACAACAATGTTAGCAATAGTCTTCAGAGTCCAGTCCCAGGTATATACAGGGAGTGCAGAATTATTAGGCAAATGAGTATTTTGACCACATCATCCTCTTTATGCATGTTGTCTTACTCCAAGCTGTATAGGCTCGAAAGCCTACTACCAATTAAGCATATTAGGTGATGTGCATCTCTGTAATGAGAAGGGGTGTGGTCTAATGACATCAACACCCTATATCAGGTGTGCATAATTATTAGGCAACTTCCTTTCCTTTGGCAAAATGGGTCAAAGAAGGACTTGACAGGCTCAGAAAAGTCAAAAATAGTGAGATATCTTGCAGAGGGATGCAGCACTCTTAAAATTGCAAAGCTTCTGAAGCGTGATCATCGAACAATCAAGCGTTTCATTCAAAATAGTCAACAGGGTCGCAAGAAGCGTGTGGAAAAACCAAGGCGCAAAATAACTGCCCATGAACTGAGAAAAGTCAAGCGTGCAGCTGCCACGATGCCACTTGCCACCAGTTTGGCCATATTTCAGAGCTGCAACATCACTGGAGTGCCCAAAAGCACAAGGTGTGCAATACTCAGAGACATGGCCAAGGTAAGAAAGGCTGAAAGACGACCACCACTGAACAAGACACACAAGCTGAAACGTCAAGACTGGGCCAAGAAATATCTCAAGACTGATTTTTCTAAGGTTTTATGGACTGATGAAATGAGAGTGAGTCTTGATGGGCCAGATGGATGGGCCCGTGGCTGGATTGGTAAAGGGCAGAGAGCTCCAGTCCGACTCAGATGCCAGCAAGGTGGAGGTGGAGTACTGGTTTGGGCTGGTATCATCAAAGATGAGCTTGTGGGGCCTTTTCGGGTTGAGGATGGAGTCAAGCTCAACTCCCAGTCCTACTGCCAGTTCCTGGAAGACACCTTCTTCAAGCAGTGGTACAGGAAGAAGTCTGCATCCTTCAAGAAAAACATGATTTTCATGCAGGACAATGCTCCATCACACGCGTCCAAGTACTCCACAGCGTGGCTGGCAAGAAAGGGTATAAAAGAAGAAAATCTAATGACATGGCCTCCTTGTTCACCTGATCTGAACCCCATTGAGAACCTGTGGTCCATCATCAAATGTGAGATTTACAAGGAGGGAAAACAGTACACCTCTCTGAACAGTGTCTGGGAGGCTGTGGTTGCTGCTGCACGCAATGTTGATGGTGAACAGATCAAAACACTGACAGAATCCATGGATGGCAGGCTTTTGAGTGTCCTTGCAAAGAAAGGTGGCTATATTGGTCACTGATTTGTTTTTGTTTTGTTTTTGAATGTCAGAAATGTATATTTGTGAATGTTGAGATGTTATATTGGTTTCACTGGTAATAATAAATAATTGAAATGGGTATATATTTGTTTTTTGTTAAGTTGCCTAATAATTATGCACAGTAATAGTCACCTGCACACACAGATATCCCCCTAACATAGCTATAACTAAAAACAAACTAAAAACTACTTCCAAAAATATTCAGCTTTGATATTAATGAGTTTTTTGGGTTCATTGAGAACATGGTTGTTGTTCAATAATAAAATTAATCCTCAAAAATACAACTTGCCTAATAATTCTGCACTCCATGTAGTCACTCGCACACAGTCACACACAAACTTACAGGCAAACAGTCACACAAACAGCTAGAAAGTGACACATAGATTTACTGGCAGATAGTCACATGCACACTGTCACAGGCAAACAGTCATACACACACATACAGTCCCAGGCAGACAGTCACACACACAAACACACAGTTAGAGGAAGACAGTCACACAAGCACACAGTCACAGGAAGACAGTCACACACACAGTCACAGGAAGACAGTCACACACACACACACAGTTACAGGCAGACAGTCACACAAGCACACAGTCACAGGAAGATAGTCACACACATACTCACAGACGGACAGTCAGACACACATACACACACAGTCACAGGCGGACAGTCACAGGTGGACAGTCACACACACACACACACAGTCACAGGCAGACAGTCACACACACACATTTACAGGCAGGCATTCAGACACACACATGCAGACAGTCACACACACAACCTCACAGGCAGATAGTCACACACAGAGTCACAGGTGGACAGTCACACACTCACACACACAGTCACAGGTTGATAGTCACACACACACAGTCACAAGCAAACAGTAACACACACACACACATTTACAGGCAGGCATTCACACACACACAGTCACTGGCAGACAGTCACACACACAAACTCACAGGCAGACAGTCACACACAAAATCACAGGCAGACAATCACACACACACACAGTTACAGGGGTAGACAGTCACACACACACAGATTCACAGTCAGTCACACACAGTTACAGTCAGGCAGTCTCTCACACACACACACACACACAGATTCACAAACAGTCACACATACACAGATTCACAGGCAGTCACACAGACACAGTTACAGGCAGACAGTGTCACACACACACACAGTCTCTCTCTCTCTTACAGTCAGCTCGGGCTGCAAGAGGAGTGGATTCAGTCCCTGGAGTGTTGGGGAAGCAAGAACTCCTTGCTTCCCCTTGATGTGCAGCAATAACAGCAGCGGATGACGGCTGCTTATTAGCTCCGCCCCTGCTGCTGGTTTGGCTCACGCTCTGCTGCTGATTAGCTCCGCCCCCATTTTTCTTACATGTGTCGGTTTTGAAGTTCTGGGCTGCCTGTCCCTGCGTGTGTGAGCTGTGCGGCTGCCATGGCAACCTGTCCCTGCCACGCAGCTCACACATGCCCTGGTCATGGCACCCCTCTAGTTAGTGGCTCCCGGAAAGAACCCCCCCTCCTGCCCCTCCATTTAGTATGCCACTGCCCCTTAGCCAAAACAAGTTGAGAAAATTTGATGCTGTGTGATATGAAACACATAATCCTCATGTTTAACAAGAAAAGACAAAAAACAAAATGTATTTATTCAAAGGTGTGAACAATTGTCAATATATAATTTACTTTTATTACATAGTCATACTAAAATAACAAAATATACACCAAAAAAAGTTAAATACCTTTTTTTCATTGATGAAGCCAATAAGCCAAATGACTGACCTAGCATCGAATACATGAAATATAATTAATACATAATGAATGAATAATGTTAAGATAGTGAGATGTTTTTCTAAACTGTCTGATTCGCAAATTAAAGGCAGACGTTGCTCTGTTTTTCGAATTATTTTCTATTTGTAATGTATGTTTTGGAGTTGCTTCAGGGTGTCTGAATGGATAGCATGGTTCCATAGTTTATTTAAGTATGTGCTATATTTTACTAATTAAACTGATAATTGTATTTATTTTTCTATACTAATGGCAATTTATGGATAATTGCTGATATTTCTTTCATGATCAGCAGCATCAGAGACAGATATGCTCCAAACGGTTTGCTAAGTATTCAGTGCCTGAAAACATTTCTAAATGATCTTCAATCTATGTACTCTCTAAATGTCCTCAGTCTATCAATATCATCTCATTTCCATGAGCTTATTTCTTATTTATGTGTTTAAAGCACTAAAAGTGTTTCTAAGATTAATATTGCTATTCCAGAAAAAAACATTCTCCTAGCATATATTAAGAACAGAATAGAGAAAAACTAAAGGATAGGCGGAGGCATAATTTCATTTTTTTTCATTAGCCTACAATTTAAAGGAGCACAAGTAAACACATTTATACGATAAAAAAACCATTTTGTAATAAATCCATGATAAACGCATGCATTTATTCATTACAGTAAGCCACTTACCGCGTATGTTGGATTAATTAGTCGGTAGTATTTTAATAAAAGTCAACTATTTTTGTTATACTAGATATTTGCTGCTGAGACTTTTTATGAGATTTTGTCCGTTTTCCTAGTTACAAGGCCGATCATCTTGACACCACCGCTGTGTTGACAGTGGGTACTAGAAAAGGATCGTCAGAACAGTGCTCACTCTGATTGGAGATTACAGGTCATGCAAGATGAGATCTTCATGCCTACCTGATGGGTAGAAACACTGCCTGTTTGTCTCCGACGAAACTTTGCATTGGATGTAAGCCTGTGTGCCTTGAGCTCCTTTTAAATTTGTTCACCAAAATTATGCCATGATGGCTTCCACTATATTGCAAAGGGAATGCCACCTATGTTCAGCCTATAAGAGAACTCAAGTAAATACCAACTTTCACATCACATCCTTCAGACTCCTGATCATAGAATCCTGTTACCTTACCTGTCTAACTTTGCTTCACACATGCCGAACCAAAGACTCTGCTGAAATTTGGACAAATAGGACTAAAAGAAAACATTTTAAAGACTCAAACCCACACAACCGCCTATTACTAGCATGACAAACCAAAAAAATATCCTCAGGCTCATTTTCAAGTTCTTAGACAGATTGTGTTAATCCTATCTACAGATTCCCCGGAGATAATTCCTATGTGCATTCTACATGTATAATTTTGACAAACTTTAGTGGCCCATCATTCTTATGTTTGCTGTGGTAAATGCAGCTGACTCAGATTAATATTTACCATTTAATACAGGTGGTTTTAAGAGAGAGAAATGGAGAGAACCCCAAAATGGTATTATTGTTAACTTATACACATTTCACCATTATGTAATTGTAATGGTACAGGGATTTGTGGTCAGTGGGATAGCACAGGGGTGTGTGGTCAGTGTTAGGGTACTGCAGAGGTTAATATTAAGTATTAGTGAAGTAGTTATGTGTGTAGTATAAATTAGCAGAAAGTACAAAATCTAATGCATAAACCAGGAGTAGATCATAGTAATTCGGTCAATTTTGCAAAATTCAACAAACTTAGACTTAACCATTGATTTGTCACAGGTTGCCCAAACCCAATACAGCACCCAATGAGGCATCTATAGACACCATACTCAGCAAGTGATGGCTGTAATGAGATAATATTTTAATTCACCTGAATAATATAAAAATCTGAAATTTTTCCAAGGTTTATCTCCAACAACACTAATGAAAAGAAGATAATTTCAGAATTTCACAAAGTCACTACAAAATAAAAATCTCTAAAATATAGATGGGGATTCCCAGTAAAAATTTTAATTCACTACAAAGGACAAAACTACACCATTGATTCAGCAGAAGAAGGAAAAGATTCAAATGAAGCCCTTATACAAAAGTCCACAAAGAAACCCTGTAGAAAAGAATGAATAAAATAGGAAAATTAAACATATAAACTATTTATTAGAAGTCTACCAACTTTGGAAGACCTTTTTTTTTTCTTTCATACTTTTGTCTCTTTGTTCTCTTTAACTAAGTTCTTCTTTATATGGATACGACCAATTAATATATCATAGTTACTACATGGTAATACAATTTAAGATATAGCCTTCCTTACATTTGTTTTTTGCTGTTGATCCAAAAGAAGGCAAAAAAAACAAAACAGTTTGAAGCACTTCCAATTTTGCAACAAACAAGGGAAACAAATTCCTTCATGACCCCAGAATGGCAGTCAGATTTATCATTGGATCAAGCAGCTATTACCCTACATTGAAAAATTATATACTTGAATATTCTGTTTTTGCAAGTATGCATCTAGTTGCTGTTTGAACATCTATATGGACTCTGATAAAACCACTTCTTCAGGCAGAGAATTCCACATCCTTATTGTTCTTACAGTAAAAAAAGCTTTCCTTTGCCTTAGACGAAATCTTCTTTCTTCCAGTCTAAACGCATGGCCTCGTGTCCTATGTAAAGTCTGGTTTGTGAATAGATTTCCACACAATGGTTTGTACTGGCCCCGAATATATTTGCATAATGTTATCATATCCCCTCTCAGGCGACGTTTTTCTAAACTAAAGAGGTTTAAATTTGTTAACCTTACTTCATAGCTGAAATGTTCCATTACTTTTATTAATTTTGTAGTCCTCCTCTGCACTTTTTCTAATGCCATAATATCCTTCTTTAGAACAGGTGCCCAAAATTACACACCATATTCAATATGTGGTCTTACCAGTGATTTATAAAGAGGCAAAATTATATTCTCAAACTGAGAATGAATGCACTTTTTCATGCATGACAATACCTTACTGGCCTTAGCCACTGCTGATTGACATTGCACATTGTTGCATAATTTTTTGTCTATAACAATCCCCAAGTCCTTTTCATGTGTTGTTATCCCTAATTCGCTTCCATTAAGGGTAATACGTTGCTTGTGCATTCTTTACGCCGAAGTGCATAACTTTGTATTTTTCAACATTAAAGGACCACTATAGTGCCAGGAAAACATACTCGTTTTCCTGGCACTATAGTGCCCTGAGGTACCCCCACCCTCAGGGTCCCCCTCCCGCCGGGCTCTAGTGGGAGGAAGGGGTTAAACTTACCTCTTTCTCCAGCGCCGGGCAGGAAGCTCTCCTCCTCCTCTTCTCTTCCCTCTTCTTCTGTCACCGGCTGAATGCTCATCAATGCTTTCCTATGGACGCTGCCATCTTCTCACTGTGAAAATCACAGTGAGAAGCGCGGAAGCCCTCTAGCGGCTGTTAATGAGACAGCCACTAGAGGCTGGATTAACCCATAGGTAAACATAGCAGTTTCTCTGAAACTGCTTTGTTTACAGAAAAAAGGGTTAATCCTAGCTGGTACATACAAATAGAATAAAATAACATAGCGTTTAACTGTGTGGGAGTTAATGACAGTGTGCAGTCACAATTGGTCACTCACAAAATTTCTGATGTAAAAGCAGCCTTGAATGGTATCTTTTCCTTCAATGTCCACTGTATTGTCCCTCCTCACACTTCCATCAGTAAATTGGCATATATGGCTCAAAAGGAAAAACATTTTAATAACTTACATTTAAGTATCAAACAAATGATACTTAAATGTAAGTTATTAAAAATTTTTTTACTATACTCCAGAAGTGCACTACATTTTTTGTATTTTTTCCTTTTGAGCCATACATGCCAATTTACTGATGGAAGTGTGAGGAGGGACAATATAGTGGACATTGAGTTTGAACACTAATCTATTGTGTGGAACTGTATTAAATGTCCTGGCAAAATCCAAATAGATCACATCCACTGCAACACCTTAATCTATACTTCTACTTACTTCTTCATAGTATGCAATTAAGTTAGTTTGACATGACCTGTGTTTCATAAAACCATGCTGATTATTGCTGATAACCACATTCTTAGGAAGGAATTCTTGAATATTATCCCTTAATAAGTGTTCAAATATTTTACCAGCCACAGAAGTTAAGCTCACAGGTCTATAATTTCCAGGCAAGGATTTTGAACCTTTTTTGAATATAGGAACTACATCTGCCTTCCTCCAATCCTCCGGAACACTTTCTGAAAGAAAAGAATCTTGAAAGATTAAAAACAGAGGTTCACTTATTTCTACACTTTGTTCCTTAATTACTTGTGGATGAATACCGTCAGGCCCTGGAGCTTTGTTTATATTAACTTTCTTTAGTTGCTGCAGCACCTTGTGTACAGCCTGTATAACAGTGTAAATTTGCTGTCCCATCAAAATAGCTCAACACACAGCCATTAATGTCTAAACTGTTGGCAACAAAAGTGAGTACACCCCTAAGTGAAAATGTCCAAATTGGGCCCAAAGTGTCAATATATCGTGTGGCCACCATTATTTTCCAGCAGTGCTTTAGCCCTCATGGGCATGGAGTTCACCAAAACTTCACAGGTTGCCACCGGAGTTCTCTTCCACTCCTCCATGATGACATCACAAAGCTGGTGAAATGTTAGAGTCCTTGCTCTCCCCCACCTTCTATTTGAGGATGCCCCACAGATGCTTAATAGGGTTTAGGTCTGGAGACATGCTTGGCCAGTCCATTACCTTTACCTTCAGCCTATTTAGCAAGGCAGTAGTCATCTTGGAGGTGTGTTTGGGGTCGTTATCATGTTAGAATACTGCCCTGCGGCCCAGTCTCCAAAGGGAGGGGATCATGCTCTGCTTCAGTATGTCACAGTACATGTTGGCATTAATGGTTCCCTCAATTAATTGTAGCTCCCCTGTGCTGGCAGCACTCATGCAGGCCCAGACCATGACACTCTCACCACCATGCTTGACTGTAGGCAAGACACACTTGTCTTTGTACCCCTCACCTTGTAACCACAACACACGCTTGACACCATCTGAACCAAATAAGTTTATTTTGGTCTCATCGGACTACAAGACATGAATCCAGTAATCTATGTCCTTAGCCTGCTTGTCTTCAGCAAACCGTTTCTGGGTTTTCTTGTGCATCATCTTTAGTAGAGGCTTCCTTCTGGGACAACAGCCATGCAGACCAATTTAATGCAGTGTGCAGCGTATCAACTTCATTATCAACTATCAACAATGATAACAGAAATCAAATTTAAAAAATTAACAAAATTCAATTGGAACATACTTCTTTCATGTTGAGACTCCTTAAATATTTTTTTATTTAAAAGGTAATAATATCTCCTCTCTTCTGGCATCAAAGCTCAGGAGAAATGTATCACAGTCTAGAATTGAATACCTATTAGATGACAGAGGCACTAAAATAACACACCCTCAAAAAAATTGTAATATGTTTGCAAATTATAATAAATCTCTTTATAATTTAAATTCTGATTTTTCAAACCATACAACCTATAAAAGAAACAATCAAAACATTTCTAGATAAAATTAATTTCCCCAAAATTTTTAAAGACAAATTAGATACTTTAAACAGTGAAATTACGTCATCTGAAATATTACAACAATAATAAACTCCTCTAATGGATAGCACCTGGCCCCGATGGTTTCACCATAACATATTATAAGACTTTTTCAGATGTTCTTACACCATATTTAACTAGACTTTTTAATATATATTGCTCTTCAGGTAAGATGCCAGAGGTGAATTTGTGTGCATAGATAATCACCTTGCCAAAAGCAGGCAAAAACCTTGATAAACTTTAGGCCAATTTCTTTAATCAATAATGACACTAAGTTATATGCCAAAATAATAGCAAATCAATTAGCAAAAATTATCCCTTATTTTACCAATATGGATCAGGTTGGTTTTGTGAGGGGCAGACAGGCTCCAGATGGCACCAAAAGATTCATAAACGTAATAAATCAAATTAAAGGACCACTCTAGGCACCCAGACCACTTCAGCTTAATGAGGTGGTCTGGGTGCCTGGTCCAGCTAGGGTTAACCCATTTTTTCATAAACATAGTTTCAGAGAAACTGCTATGTTTATGAATGGGTTAAGCCTTCCCCTATTTCCTCTAGTGGCTGTCTCATTGCGTGATTCTCACTGTGAAAATCACAGTGAGAGCACGCAAGCGTCCATAGGAAAGCATTGATAATGCTTTCCTATGTGACCGGCTGAATGGGCGCGCAGCTCTTGCCGCGCGTGCGCATTCAGCCGATGGGGAGGAGAAGAAAAAGGTACGTTTTAACCCCTTTCCCCCTTCCAGAGCCGGGCGGGAGGGGGTCCCTGAGGGTGGGGGCACCCTCAGGGCACTATAGTGCCAGGAAAACGAGTATGTTTTCCTGGCACTATAGTGGTCCTTTAAGGTAACTCGCACACTTTCTCTGTTTCTTTCTTTAGAGTCAATGAGGCTATCTAGAAGAAGTTCTGAAAAAATTCGACATCCCATATTCATTCATTAAAGCACTATTCGCCTTATATTACAACCTGACCACAAACGTTTCGGCTTCAGGATTCATATCAGATGATTTTCCACTTACAAACGGGACAAGACAAGGATGCTCACTATCTCCTCTGTTATTTATTATGGCAATTGAACCTTTAGCAGAATTAATAAGACACACTTTAGATATAGAGGGCATAAAAATTGTTAATAATGTCTACAAAATAGGTTTGTTTGCAGATTATATTATCCTTTCAATTAGAAATACATCTAAATCTATAAATTCCCTAAATTATATTGTAAAGGAGTTTGGAGGAGTGTCATATTATAAAATCAATTTTCACAAAACACAAGCACTCTCTTTTAATATTTCATATCTTGATTTGGATAAACTTAAAAAAGAATACTTATTTGATTGGAAAAATACTTTTATTGCACATCTTGGCATAAACTTATGCAAAAACCTTAACAATATGCATACATATAATTTACAAAAAAAATGGCCCAACCTACAAAAAGACATGAAAATATGGTCTGAATTTGAGCTTTCATGGGTGGGAAGAATGACATCTATCAAGATAAATATTCTTTCCAAAATATTATATATTTTTTTAACTCTCCCATTATCTATATCATTAAACTTTTTTTATTAAAATTCATTCAACTTTAATAAAATTTATATGGAAAAATAAACCAAGCAGGGTAAAATGCACAACTTTACAACATCTAAAGATTTATGGTGGATTAGGAGTTCCAGACTTTCAGAAATATTATATAGCAACAAATGCTGCCTCCGCTATTAAATTTAATATAGACTTCAACAAACCAAGATGGCTGGAGACAGAGTCAAATAAAATAAATCCCATTTCAATTAAAGACATTTTATGGTTACCTTCAAATAAACACTCAAAAAATCTGATATGTTTCCTACTACCAAAAATACCCTAGAAGCTTGGGACACTTTTTAAAACTGTTAGTCAATCATCTGGTTTATTAAGAGCCATGCCAATATCTATTTAAAATAATCATATTTCTCCATTAACATTACATTTTTGGTATTCATATTCTATATTCAATTTAAATTATTTTTTTAGGAAATTCCTTATGTCACTTGTTAAAATGAAAAAACATTTTTTGACCTACCGGACCATATCATCCAAGAACTCAATTTAATTAATAACAAATTTAAAAAATGCTAACATAAGTGATGTAGGATATACATCATTATAAATGTATCTCATTGATTCAAAAACAGTAAAGCAACTATTTCATTCTGTTACTCCCACATTTCTACTAGACTCAACACTAAATCAAATTACATGTTATTATGGGAGTCAGAATTAGGCAATCAGTATGGTTTAGAAGATTGGCTCAGAATTTCCCCTAAATTTAAAAGGTATAACACAATGCACATTTCATTTTGAAAACCATTTTAAACTCATATATAGATGGTATTTAATTACCTCAAAACTACATAACATAAACCCAAATATACCTGATAAATGTTGGAGAAAATATGGGAATATTGGAAATATGTCCCATACATTGTGGTTCTGTCCCAAATTAAAAACATTTTGGAGAAATGTACATGCATTAATTCAAAACATTAACCCATCTTTGAATTATTTTTCGTCAGAATTAGGCTTGTATAAAACGTTTCCTTGTTACATGGATAAAATCGACAAAATAATTATAGGACATACAGTGGGACCTCGGTTTACAAAAGCCTCGGTTAACATAATTTTCGGTTTACAAATAAAAATCCATTGAAAATAATGCCTTTGGTTTACAATTTTTATTCACAATACAAAGCAAGTTTTCCCAGGATGCATTGCACCTGGGAGGTTTATAGCACCGCCCCCTGCATGCTGGAGCCTGTGGGTAGCACATGGCGTCGAGTGTGGAGGTGTTGGAGCGGCTTTTGCATCGAGTTTTGGAGCAATTCTGGAAATTGTTTGCAGTTGTTTTGCTAGTTTTTGGTGCATTTCTCAAGCTGTGGAAAGGTAGGGAGCTGAGCTTTGTCCTTGCATGCCTTTTATTGTGTGTTCTGCATTGTGGGTTGGTTTCCATGCCAGCTCATTTTGACTTTTTTCTGACCTCCAGAACGGATGAATTGGTTTTCAATGCATTCCTATGGGAAACCGCGTTTTGGTTTACAAATTTTTGGCAATAAGAAAGGTCCCGGAGAACGGATTAAATTTGTAAACCCAGGTCCCACTGTATTTTAATTGCTGCCACTTGTTCACTACCCCGATATCGGAAATCTCCCAAATTACTGTCAATTAAAGAAATCCTGAACCTGACACTAGGGAATAAAACATATGAATTGGCCATAAGACAGCCATCCCCCTTATAAGATAAGTTATTATACTACTGGAATACATGGGAAGAAAATGTAAAGAAAATGTAATGTTTGTAAATAGTTATGTATCATTTATTTGTTATGTTTACATAATGCTATTATCGATATGTATATTTAAAGTAATGTTTTATTCTTTATTTTGATGTACAGATATATACCTAATGTGTATATAAATATATAATTAGATACCTCTTTTCTCCCAGTTTCCCCATCCCATTAATATTTATTGTATCTCTTACTATTGTTCACTGTTTATTACACTATATGAAAACAAACCTCTCTAATTAAATATATTAGGCAAAAAATACAATCACACCTAAAAAAATAAGAGAATGCACTGTTTCATTACAGTTAATATTAGCATTGATGACATCACTATTTACAGGATTCTAGAACAAGATCTGCCTGTTAAAATTAAAATTTTCACTTACAAATGGCTAGTAAGGAGTGAAAAGTTCCAAACGTTACTCCCCACAAGTCTAGAGGATCAAGTGCACACTCAGCAGAATTTCTACTCACCAGGGCTAAATGTTCACTCACTACTGGATAATGGGCAAATGGAAAATTTGAGCTCTGTTTACTATGTTTACAACTTTAAAATGGAAACTTGCAAGCTACATTTAGAGAGCACACTGTATTAAAAAAAAAAAACTGGATGACAAAAAGTCATACAAAATGTCAGCAGTTTATCATTATGCAACGAAACATACAAAGGTATATTTTGCGTTTTTTATTCATGTTATGGTTTATGTTTTTGACAGTTGTTTATTACACTGGATAATAGTTTCTCAGAAAATGGTAGTGATAGCTTTAAAATGTTCACTCACACGCTATCTGAAAACAGCTCAAAAAGAATAAAAAAAAAAAATACAGCAAACCATCCGTAATGTCACAGTATTAATATAATAATGAGGAAACTTGACACAGAAAGAAGGCTTTAGTATGTATTATTAATAAACACAGTAGAACAAAAGAAGTTAGCCTGAAGTAGCAATAAATATATAAGAAAAACATTATGGAATGTCATTAGTGGAAGGAATGTATTAGAGAATGGAAACAGATAAATTAATAACATGAACTAAAATAACCATGAAAAGTAATATCGGTAGACATTAAACTCCTAATGTCTTACACGATCCGGCTGTAATGAGCATTGTCTGATCTGTGTATAGAATGAAATTTAGGAACACTGCTGTTTAAGAAATATAGATTGTAGTTTTAACACTTCAATTAACTTTTCTGGGTGATCTCTCATATTTCTATTGTAGACAGATCATCTGGGAAAACAGAATGATGACTGAGAAGCAAGGGAATAATCTGATTGAGCACAATAGAACAGAAAATGGATGTATTCAGCTTCAGTCTATCAGGAGATATTTTGTCATTTGAAAGAGTAACAAAAAAATGTGATTCATCTTGACGCCATGTGGCCCAATACAAAGCAGGACACAAGACCTCTGGAATGCAGACATGCAACAGAGCTAGCTATGGTTTTGTACTTGTAAGATGAATTCTAATTCACTCACCACATCAGAGATGCAAATACATTAAAGATGAAATCAGCGTAGTGCACCCAGATGCCCTGTGTTGCAGAAGTCTTTGATGGCTACAGGGGTTATGAAGGCATTTTGCTGTCTTTTTTCCCATCTTTTCTTTTTCTATGTTGGCATCTGGTTAAACCTTGTGGTTCATGTTTCATATGATCAGAAATATTTCATTTTCTTACAATTTATTTAGAATTCTTGAATTTATGTGATATTATTCCGTTCCCATACTGTTATAATCCAAAAACAATGTAATGCCAGAAAGTCAGGACGGATAGAATTATTAGTGCACAGACCCATATCACACAACATTGATTAATTGCATCACAATGTTTATTTCATGTGTAATTTAAAAAAGAAAATTAATGAAAAACTTAGTCAACTAAATAAGAAAAATAACATCTTATGAAATAAAAAAGAATATTAAATCTAGTACTGTCACAACTTTTACCAAACTTGTTGAATACGACTTGAGAATGAATGATTAACAACACTGGATCTGACTAGCTGACAGTAATTTCAGTGTGTATAATTTTGAATGTGATCATGTTATCACTTGTGTGTACATGTGATCTATTGTATATATCAGATTTCTGATTCTTTGGGATCTATGTTGCACAGGGGTATCAACGGAAAATGTTTCAAACACAGGGAACGGAATTATGTCACTCTCAGACTCCATATAAATCAAAGGAAGGGCAATATTCCTGGGCCACATTGCCCTATGCCAGGGATAGGCAACCTTCGGCACTCCAGATGTTGTGGACTACATCCCCCATAATGCTCTTACACCCATAATGCTGGCAAAGCACAATGGAAGGTGTAGTCCAAAACATCTGGAGTGCTAAAGGTTGCCTATGCCTGCCCTATGCTACAGTTGCACTTAATGGTGAGTGCTATTCAGAAGAAGATATAAACAGCAGATTGAATAGTTCAGTTGTGGTATATTTAAAGGCTTTAAAGTATTGTGTGTATGATAACAAGCCTGATAGACTCGACGTTTCATCTATTCCAGGTTCAAGAATTTATAATTATGTTCATTTATAGCAACAAATATACATCAGGACAAGCCAAAAAAATGAGAAAACGTTGTTTTGAGCTTATGATATATTTAGTATTATTATAATAATACAATCAATACACATCTTAATTTACTCACCTTTTGAAGTATCAAGTAAGTTTAAAAAATATTATGCTGTGCCATGCAATTTCAATTACATCAGATAAATACTATACTCTTGGTATTTGTATTGATGAGTGCCTATATATATGTATATTATATACTATATATATATATTTGTATATATACACTGCTCAAAAAAATAAAGGGAACACAAAAATAACACATCCTAGATCTGAATGAATTAAATATTCTTCTGAAATACTTTGTTCTTTACATAGTTGAATGTGCTGACAACAAAATCACACAAAAATTTAAAAATGGAAATCAAATTTTTCAACCCATGGAGGTCTGGATTTGGACTCACACTAAAAAGTGGAAAAACATTCTACAGGCTGATCCAACTTTGATGTAATGTCCTTCAAACAAGTCAAAATGAGGCTCAGTAGTGTGTGTGGCCTCCACGTGCCTGTATGACCTCCCTACAATGCCTGTGCATTCTCCTGATGAGGTGGTGGATGGTCTCCTGATGGATCTCCTCCCATACCTGGACTAAAGCATCTGCCAACTCCTGGACAGTCTGTGGTGCAACATGACGTTGGTGGATGGAGCGAGACATGATGTCCTAGATGTGCTCAATTGGATTCAGGTCTGGGGAACGAGCGGGTCAGTCCGTAGCATCAATGCCTTCATCTTGCAGGAACTGCTGACACACTCCAGCCACATGAGGTCTAGCATTGTCTTGCATTAGGAGGAACCGAGGGCCAACCGTACCAGCATATGGTCTCACAAGGGGTCTGAGGATCTCATCTCGGTACCTAATGGCAGTTAGACTACCTCTGGCGAGCACAAGGAGGGCTGTGTGGCCCTCCAAAGAAATGCCACCCCACACCATTACTGACCCACTGCCAAACCGGTCATGCTGGAGGATGTTGCAGGCAGCAGAATGTTCTCCACAGCGTCTCCAGACTCTGTCATGTCTGCCACATGTGCTCAGTGTGAACTTGCTTTCATCTGTGAAGAGCACAGGGTGCCAGTGGTGAATTTGCCAATCTTGGTGTTCTCTGGCAAATGCCAAACATCCTGCATGGTGTTGGGCTGTAAGCACAACCCCCACCTGTGGACGTCAGACCCTCATACCACCCTCATGGAGTCTGTTTCTGACCGTTTGAGCAGACACATGCACATTTGGTGGGTTGTTGCCCTCCTACAGCCTCCTCCACGTCTCATGATGTTCTGGCCTGTATCCTGGTAGCACCTCCATGCTCTGGACACTACGCTGACAGACACAGCAAACCTTCTTGCCACAGCTCACATTGATGTGCCATCCTGGATGAGCTGCACTACCTGAGCCACTTGTGTGGGTTGTATACTCCGTGTCATTCTACCACTAGAGTGAAAGCACCACCAACATTCAAAAGTGACCAAAACATCAGCCAGGAAGCCTAGGAACTGAGAAGAGGTCTGTGGTCACCACCTGCAGAACCACTCCTTTATTGGGGGGTCTTGCTAATTGCCTATAATTTCCACCTGTTGTCTATCCCATTTGCCCAACAGCATGTGAAAATGATTGTCAGTGTTGCTTCCTAAGTGGACAGTTTGATTTCACAGAAGTGTGATTGACTTGGAGTTACATTGTGTTGTTTAAGTGTTCCCTTTAATTTTTTGAGCAGTGTATGTAGTTAATAGATTGCTAAACACAAATACACACACCAGTCGAGCCATAAGACATGTTTTTCCCTTAGAAATCTTTAAATCTCACTTCAACAGTGCTCTCACTACTGCAAGGGATTCTGGGTAGGCGTATGCAAATGAGCTCAACAAAGAACCACAATTTTGCCTCATAATTCCACTTTAAACATGGAGTATGTGTCTGCTGTCTACAACAACTCAGGAAGATGAGCAAAGCCAGTGAACCACTCATGGCCAGCTGTTTTGTTTTGTTTCATCAGCATGAGGTTTGTTACTGGCTGGCAATGGAGGCTTGGCGTTACTTGTAAAGTACATACCAACAGCGTTGTGGTGGGGAAAAAAGTGTGGATGAAAACCTCTTCCACCTGAAGTAAGTGGATAGTTAATACATTGCTAAACACATATTCACACACCAGTCAAACCATAAGCCGTGCTTTTCCCCCAAATTCTCACTTTAACAGTGCTCTCACTACTGCAAGGGATTCTGGGTAGGCATATGCAAATTAGCTCAACAAAGAACCACATTTTTGCCTCATAATTCCACTTTATATATGGATTCCTTGGAGTATGTGTCTGCTGTATACAACAGCTTTGAAATACAACATATATATATATATATATATATATATATATATATATATGGCATTACGATGGCAGTATCAAATACTAAACTGACAACAATGTAGAATCCCAAAATTTACATCTACAATATCTTGCTTTTAACTTTAACACAACACTCAATCAATATTGTAAAGGAGCAATATAAATTACAAAATGTCAAGATACATATAACAGATATTAATAATTTTCACTACTAGTACTTGAACACACAAAAAAATGTGGAATAGTGGCGCTATATAATAAGTGAATTTGTGATTTTAGCTGCTATATACACTCCGTGGGTACTCCTTATAACCCACCATTCATAGATAAACACCAAAAAAGAGAGAGAGAACTTTGGATTTAGGTAGATACTATATATCACCCAGATCCCTAGTTTCTCATGAGTGTAGCGCTGAATATAGAGAATATAAAGTGAAATTTTCAGTGAAGGAATAGTGCTAGAACACGCACTTACCCTATATATTGTGCTTTAGTTTTCTTAATGGTATACCAAGAAAAAAGAACAAAAAAAAAATACAAATAATAGTGTAGTATATTAAATGAATGTTGTATAAAGTCCTTCAGTTGTGGATGATAAATTGAAATGAACTCACATTTTTTAGAGCCTTTTCCAGTTATAAGGCTCTAAACTTCCAGGTGTCTGTGTCTTTTTTGGGGTAGATCACACGACCCGTCTCCCAAGGTGAAAAAGGGCGTAAATTTCTCTCCACGTTGCATAGAAAAAAGACACAGATATCCCCAATCTAAATGTAGTATTTTAGATACTGATATAGATCAATGTAAATAAAATACAAAAGTGCTCACCTTCTTTAGAGCCTCTGGTTACCGGCTCTAAGTATTTTAGCCTAGTGTCAATTAATAGGGATGACACTGCCCCCTTCTTGAAATCACTTGCGCAGAGTATGATTGGATAGTAAATAAAATGTATATATTTATTTTGAAAACTATAAAAATGTATACATACTACTAGAAAATAATAAAAACAATTTCAACTAATATAAGTATATTGGGTGGTCTATTAACAGGTCCACCTAGTTAGCCAAAACGCGTTTCACCGAAAAGAACGGCTTCCTCTGTCAGCTTCAAACAATACTGTGCATCAAGTCCCCTTTTTATATCTTCAAATTTCCCGCCAGAAAATTCCTCTGCTCGTTGATTTGATTGCGTCCAGTGTCTCCAGTATGGTGTCACGTCACTTCCGCCCTTTGATCCTACAAGTCCCTACTAGTACTTATTCGATAATTGTGTCAATCTTTTGAAAAATGTTAATCATGTATAATGTTGCATACATTTTACTGTATTTTGTTGTATTTTGTTACATACCAAATGATTAAATAACCATCCCAATAATCCAATCACTATTATATCATAACATGGTATGCTGTGAATAAATTTTATTTATTTTTTCATTAGCCTTTTTATACTCAGTATGAAAATAAATAGGCTAGGGAGTCAGGTTTAGACCTATCAGTCTTGGCCTCACACTTTTCTGGGGCAGTGAACATGTCACTGCTAAACTGCATATAGTGTATGTATATCTTGATTTATGCAGTTTTGTCACAGCAGTATGTAGCGCCAACACATGCAATTACACATGTTATTGTAATATATGCAGTATTTTGTACATTAATCAATTAGTGTCCTCATTATTTTCCTATTTTTTGTTTGATCTCTCTGTCTTAGGGGTTTTGCATACTGAAATACTGAAATTACTATATTTTTGTAAATTTTTTCTTATTATTGTTTTATTTTTAATATAGCGCCAGCAAATTCCGTAGCACTGTACAATGGGTGGACTAACAGATACATCGCTGTAACCAGACAAATGGACGCACAGGAACAGAGAGGTGGAGGGCCCTGCTCAATGAGCTTACATGCTAGAGGGAATCGGTTATAGTGACACAAAGGGTATAAGGTTGTCCCTAAGGAAGCCCACATTTGTGGAGGAAACGCATTGGATTATTTTTAAAATGATTTAATTTACATGATATATTCAAAGGGATTTTGCACCACTAAAAATGTTGGAATCAAATGGATATTGTTCCAGTGATTTCATATCTGAGGACCACGGTTCTGATTGTAAGAGGCAAAGAAGGTGCTAGCCACCCAGCCTACATCAGAGGAGGCACCCCAAGTCACCAAACTTTGCTATATTTTGTAAGAGTAATTTTCTAGTGCATATTATATTATATTATATTATATTATATTATATATAACTGTGCTTCCCCATATAGTGTTATTTTTTATCCCTTTTATAGATGTTTAGCTGAATCCCTAATATTTTGACTATTTTGCTGTTTAAGAAGGGTGTTAAATTGGAAAAAGCACATGGGAAGCTACATCAAGTTAAGTACCACTATATGTGAGAATCCACTGTGAAGGTTGTATGAATTAAAGCAGTTCTAGCCAACATATATGTTCCAGAGAAGAGCTCAATAACATATATAAATAAAGTCGCATAAAAGATAGAAAACATGCATTGTTAAAATAATAATTGGATTTATTGTGGAGATCAGTTTTAAAATGATATTTACTTTGTAAAGACATTTAATTAAGTGTTCTTGCATAGCAAGACCACTTAATGTTATCTCACATATATATTATTATTATTCTTATTATAGCCAAATTTGCCACCCTAACTCCTCCCACAGTTTTTACACTACATAGACAGTAATATACCGAAACGTGCAGATTGTTCCTGATTGATGTGCTATTACTTTATGGAACGCTTCGCCGAATGGTTCATAGAATATCGTCGTTCTAGTGGCGAAATTGGTCCCATAGGAATGAATGGCAAAATGTTCAAAACTAGAGTGGGAGCTGACAAAAGCTGAAAAATCAGGACATGATTTCTAAACTGCCACCACTCCCTCATTTTCAAGCCCACCTACACAAATCGTATATCAAAATGTTCAGCTATCCCTGCTGCCACTAAAAATGTCCACAGCTAAGCCATAGTCCTGATCGTTTTCACAATATGACCATTTGTTTGCAACTCATGCTGTCTATTGACATTCATTGAAACTCCACTCTAGCCAGCTAAAATTTGAAGGGCAATTTCTAAACTGCGACTGTGCCTTCATTTTTAATACTATGTATCAAAATGTAGGTCTGGGTCTTGTGATTCTCACAATATAAAGCTCTTCGCTGTAGGATTTATAGTTGTTAAAATACGACCATTTGAAAATGGCAACCGCCAAAATACTCTGACCTGTGCAAGGCTGGAGCAGCAAGTGATGTCATAGACAGGGCCTTTTGTACACCTGCTAATGTTTTTATAAATGTATGTTTTAAGTAACTGTGAAGCACTTTGGGCAACAACATTGCAATTAAATGTGCTATATAAATAAATAAGTTACTCCGCCCACTCCAGTTGTAGACTACTGGTGGAGGCAAGAACACTTTACACAATTTCCCCAGAAATTGTAGCTTTTCTAGTTAAATAACTTGTTCTTGTTCCCTGTCAGTAGACAATACATGGGCACTGGAGATGCTGTATGCTGTGGGAGTAACAATCCTCAACATATATTTAAATGTCTTAATTCCGATCACTTTAGAAAGGGGACTGTCTAAAGGTTGCTAGAAAGTATTCACTGGGGTTATTTTTGATAGCTGCAGGAGATGAGTCATCGGGGGAGAGGGAAATGAAAACCCGCTAACAGTTTAAATGATATGCTTTCCTGAAGAAGTGTGTTTTCAAAGATTTTTTGAAGGAGTGAGACTGGGTGAAAGTCTAACGGAGGAGGTAAGGGAGTTCCACAGAAAAAGTGCAGCCCTGGAGAAGTCTCGGAGGCAAGCATCAGATGTGGGAGTACGGACAGAGGATAGACGTAGGTCTTCTACAGAGTGCAGGGGCCTTGACAGGACATACTTGCATATTAGGGAGGATAGGTAGTTTGTAGCAGCATTATGTAGGGACTTGTAAGCAAGCGCCAGAATTTTAAATTGAGCCCTTTATCTAACTGCAAGCCAATGTAGGGACTGACAGAGGGGGGAGGCATTGGAGGTGCGGGCGGACAGGAAAATGAGTCTTGACACCGCATTCATTATAGATTGCAGCGGTGCAATCTGGGAACACGTAAGACCACTGAGAAGGGGATTGCAGTAGTCAAGGCGAGAGAGAACAACAGCATGGACCAGCACCTTAGCTGCGTCTGGTGTTAATTAGGGGCGGATGCGAGCTATGTTTTTAAGATGGAAGCGGCAGAATTTTGCGATCTACTGGACATGAGGAATAAAGGCGAGGTCGGAGTCAAAGAGAACACCTAGGCAGTGAGCCTGCGAGGTAGAGGTGATGGTGGCGCTGTTGACTTGGAGGGAGACACAGGAGTAGCAACACTTGAAGGAGGAAAGACCAGAAGTTCTGTTTTAGAAAGGTTGCTACCACATTATGGCCTGGATTAAATTTTTTTGGATAAGCTTTTCAATTTTTTTCATATTTTTTGGTTATATTTTTTTAAATTATTTAATATTTTAATAGTTTGATATTTTTGTTACATGTATGTAAAAGTTTATCTAAAAATATTGAATCATTTAAGCTTATACACAAAGATTAAATCAAGGACTATATAAGAAAAATTATTATTTGGCCCTTAAAAAAGCACAAGTACATAATTATTTTAAACTCATTATTGATTTCAACTTTTTATATTACCCAAAGTAATAGTAATGCATATGTTATAATGATTGGAATATCTCCTGCAGAAAGAGTTGTTGGATTCACATATATTAAGAGAGAGAATTCACACTTGGCAATAAAGAAACAATCTCCAAAACAATGAAAAAAACATCATGAAAGAAACAATAAACGTATAAAACCTGAGCTAGTCTCATGATTTAAACAATTTCGTGTTTTCGTTTTCATTTTTCCTAAATTATGCCTTTTTATTGTTTGGAGGATGGTATTGTCACAAAGGAACTTTATTTGCACTATGTACAGTTTATTTTAGTTTACCTTAAAAAAAAAAAAAAGTATAAACAAAGATAAAAAAATGTTTGCACGTTAATTCTTGAGGAGTGTGGATTCTCTCTCTAATTATATATGTGCTACTAATAACAACGATAGTAGGGGTTAAATATCAGTGAAAGGGTTAATTTATTTTTAAGTTATATTTATTATTTAAATTAATCTTCATTAATAATCTTGAAAAAATATAATATGAAACACGGCATGCTACATCTTAACTCTCTGCACGTACAAGGAATAATGCATTTATGGTGGGGTTATGATAGATTACTCATTTGCATATATCTCAGCATTAGTCACGAGGGACCATACACCCAGCAGAATTAATGAAACATGTCTAGGGGATGCTATTTGAGACTAGCGTCTGATTCGTGCCATGCACCTGGTTTTATTTATGCTGTGTATGTACAGACACCAAATGGGATTGTTTAAAAAATGTAAAGAAAGAAGATTTAATATAACCTTAGAATTGAAATTAATATCAGCTCATACTAGACTTGTTGTGTACTGCTTCATACTGGTCGATTTTTTTTTTATACGACATATACATTAAATGCATCAGTGTCTTCCTTTCCTGTTCTTGTCCATGGTCCACTCATTTGCTCCCTGAACCCCGGCTGTCATTAAACTCATGCAAAAGTTCTGCAAATAATAATAATTATAATGATGAAATGTGTGATCACCTGCCAGATTGATTTTGTAATAGTTAAATGCTGATATGCCTCAATCTTCAATGATTGTGTGTGTATGTCGGAAACTTGAGATTTTTCTGTTGTATATTAAATAATGCAAATATAATTGTAGCAATAATTATAATAATATGCTTTAAATAATAAAGTAAGACCTAATGTGTGTCAGGATATGTACCTCTCCCAGCCCGTATTCACCAGTAATTTTTCCACTTTCATCACCACTATAAGGCAGAATTGATCAACTTGGGTAGTCTGTGTAATTGATGTTGCATCCTTATTAGCACAGAACTAACAAATTGAGGTAGAGGTTGAACAGACAGAGAATGGGCATGGGCAAACAGAGAATGAGAGGTTGGGGATTAGACAGTCTGAAAATGGACTGGAGTGAACAGAGAATGGAGTGGACAAAAAGAAAATGAGGAGGACAAACTGAAAAAGGGAAATGGACAAACAAAATTAGATGTGGATAAGTAGATAATGGGGGTAGACATACAGTAAATGGAGGGGTTAAAAGAATAAAAATGGGGTGGACAAATAGTGAAAGGTGGACAGACTATGGGATTGGGTTTGGACAGACCAGTAAGAGTGGGTAGAATTTAAAACTAACAGCTTACTTGTACCATAATTACAACAATATGCCATGGGCCCATAGTGCTAGCAGTGTCAAGCAGGGTGTGCCAATGCCTAATAGCCTAGGTACACCTCTGATTGTCCGTAAAACACCAAATCAGGAAAATAAAGAAACAAAGTATCAAATTATATTTTTAGCATTACAAACATACTGCTTTTCAGATTTTTACCAAACTAAATGTTCCATAATCATATGACAAACATATTGATCTCCACATTTAGAAAACATTGAGATCTACAATTATAGCTGATCACATACTCATTTTAGCTGAGAGAGAATCAATAAGGTATATATTGCATGAGGAGTATTAACACTGAAAACAAAACACCTGTCCTTTAATCCGTCTCTTAATACTAAAAATCATTAATTACCAAAATAATTACGATTTCAGTGGGGTAAAGTGGCTAAACTGAGTAAAATCTGTCTCATTTATAAAAAAGGCTCTACAGAGCCAGTAATATATGAAATGAAGTCATAGTTATTGTTAAAATGAATTTTTTCCAGTTGTGAAACACAGTGCATATCATCCACTAAGTTGAAAAGTTTCTAATTTATTAAAACAGATCTACGGTTTTATAGATGGTTCTTATGCCCTTAAAGGCAACATGGAAAGTGTTGAAGACATCGTTCTTAAAATAACATTAACAGTTTCTTGGGGGCTACAGGGACAGCCAAATTAACTCTCTTTAGTTTAAGTAACAATGTAGATACTCTGTAGAATAAAAAATTCTGCATAGCTGTCTTGAAAAATATATTCCCTAAAGCTAAATGGAGATTTAGCAAATTCTTCAGAATTATATTGAACTCTACAATTATCCATATATAGACACCACACTCTCTGGCTTTTATGATTTTTAAATTCTCTCTTTGCTGTATTAAATATTAATTTATATTTAATTGAATATTAATGGAATTTCATTTTGAGTGATGACACAATTGTACAGTATTCAACTTTGTTCTTCTTAATTCCAGGAATCATTCACCATATTCAGATCTAAAATATATATGTAGTTAGTTTAGTACCAAAGCGTTAAAGATTTTTCCGAAATGTAATTGACCCTGTCCTGTAAGAATCTGTAAAGTGGGGAAGGAGTTTTTCTTTTTTACAGTTTTTATTTTCCAAAGCGCAAAGACATAAAGACAGTCTTGGTAGAACATATCAACACTGTTAAAGTAAGCATGACATGTTAAAATTGTTGCACTTTTTAGTAGAAAAGAGAAAATAAAACAGTAGAATTGAGTAACACGGGCAATGATCACCACTTGTACAGGCTCGAAAAAGAGGTACAATTACATGATTAGATATTTGGGTCAGAGAGAGGTCACTTAGTAAGCACCTTGATATTAGGCAGAGGTGATGTCATATGAACAAGCAATGACAGTGTGTGTTAGTGACAAGTAACTGCTAACTCAGTAGCTCAGTAGTAGATAGACTGCAGTGCCAGGCAGAAGGTAAGCGGAATGTTGCCAAGAAATATCTGCCAAACATTGCATAAGTATTAATCTGAGGAACATAAGCAACGTACATCACAATAAACTATAAAAGCAAATTATGACAATAGGCTGAGAGTTACAAAAAGATATTAAAACAATAAGCTATCCTGAAAGTACTCATCAAGTGGCTTGGGATAGAGTACGATTATCCAATGATTGTCAGCTAGTGATGCACCGAACGGTTCGCCGGCGAACAGTTCCTGGCGAACATAGCGTGTTCGCGTCCGCCGCGGACGGCGAACACATGCGCGGTTCGATCCGCCCCCTATTCGTCATCATTGAGTAAACTTTGACCCTGTACCTCACAGTCAGCAGACACATTCCAGCCAATCAGCAGCACACCCTCCCTAGCAGACCCTCCCACCTACTGGAAGGCATCCATTTTACATTCATTCTCAAGCTGCATGCTTAGTGAGAGGAGGGAAAGTGTGGCTGCTGTTGATTAGATAGGGAAATGCATAGCTAGGTTAGGGTATACAGTGTCCACTACAGTCCTGAAGGACTCATCTGATCTCTGCTGTAAGGACAGCACCCCAAAAAGCCCTTTTAGGGCTAGAACATCAGTCTGCTTTTTTTTTTTTTTCTGTGTAATGTAATTGCAGTTAGTTGTCTGCCACTGCTGCCAGCTTCTGTGTCAGGCTCACAGTGGATACTGTGCCCATTTGCCCAGTCAGTGCCACCACTCATATCTTGTGTCACAATAGCTTGCATTTAAAAACAAAAAACTTTTTTCAATGTTATAGATTGAATAGCAGTCAGTGTCCTTAAAGCGGGTGTGTAAGGCTCACAGTGGATACTGTGCCCATTTGCCCAGTGCCACGACTCATATCTGGTGTCACAATAGCTTAAGCTTGACATTTAAAAAGAAAAAAATTTTTTTCACTGTAATAGATTGAATAGCAGTTCGTTGTCTGCAAGCGTCTGGGTGTCAGGCCTCCTTCAGCGTGTGCTCTGCAGACCTTTGCCCGTGTACTTTGCCACTCATATCTGGTGTCTCTATAGCGTGCTTTTACAAAGAAAAAAAGTTTTCAGTGTAAGCTAATAGCAGTCAGTGTCCTTAAAGCGGGTGTCAGGCCTCCTTCAGCGTGTGCTCTGCAGACCTCTGCCCGTGTACTTTGCCACTCATATCTGGTGTCTCTATAGCGTGCTTTTACAAAGAAAAAAAGTTTTTCAGTGTAAGCTAATAGCAGTCAGTGTCCTTAAAGCGGGTGTCAGGCCTCCTTCAGTGTGTGCTCTGCAGACCTCTGCCCGTGTACTTTGCCACTCATATCTGGTGTCTCTATAGCGTGCTTTTACAAAGAAAAAAGTTTTTCAGTGTAAGCTAATAGCAGTCAGTGTCCTTAAAGCGGGTGTCAGGCCTCCTTCAGCGTGTGCTCTGCAGACCTCTGCCCGTGTACTTTGCCACTCATATCTGGTGTCACAATAGCGTGCATTTAAAACCAAAAAACTTTTTTCACTGTTATAGATTGAATAGCAGTTAGTTTTCTCAAAGGGTGTGTCAGGCTCACAGTGGATACTGTGCCCAGTGCCACCACTCACTCACTGCTGTCACAATAGCTTGCATTTAAAACCAAAAAACTTTTTTCACTGTTATAGATTGAATAGCAGTTAGTTTTCTCAAAGCGGGTGTGTCAGGCTCACAGTGGATACTGTGCCCAGTGCCACCACTCACTCACTGGTGTCACAATAGCTTGCATTTAAAAACAAAAAACTTTTTTCACTGTTATAGATTGAATAGCAGTTAGTTGTCTCAAAGCTGGTGTGTCAGCCCTACAGCGTGTACTCTGCCAACCCCTGCCAGTTCACAGTGCCACTCATATCTGGTGTCACAGTAGCTTGCACGCATAGTACCACTAATCGAAAAAAAAATGACAGGCAGAGGCAGGCCACCCCGCAGGGGCCGTCATGGTCGTGGTGCTGTGATTCCCTTTTGCCCTAGAATAATGCCCAGTTTTCAGAGGCCAGGTACCCTGAACTTGAAAAGTTCTGAGGACATAGTTGACTGGCTAACACAGGACACCTAATCTTCTACAGCTTCCACTCAGAACCTTGACGCAACATTCTCCTCCAGCTTAGCTCCGGGCACCTCTCAAGATACCACTCACCCGCCTGCCGCCACCACCAACACTAGCACCACAGCCGCTTCACTTGGTATGTCAGAGGAGTTATTTACACATCCGTTTGAAGAAATGAGTGATGCACAACCATTATTGACAGAGGATGTAGATAACAGGGATATGTCTCAATCAGGCTGCATTACACATGTACGGTGTGATGATGATGATGTTGTACCCGCTGCTGCTTCCTTTGCTGAGTTGTCAGATACAAGTGAAGCGGTTGATGATGACGATGCGTCCATGGATAAAAAAAAAACAGAAAAACTAGTTACGGCGCACTCAGACTTGTAAATTAATAACTAAGAAGGCTAACGCCTATCTAAGAATAAATATGGGGATTTAGTTCCACCATATGGCCATATGATGTTAAGCCCACTACTACTTCAAAGTACCCCAATATCAGTGGGTCCTACGCTAATAACAAAAATGTGGGAGATAAATTAAATAGTACTAGTGCTAAACATAAGCTATCTCCTTTGATGCGTCCATGGATGTCACGTGTGTGCCCACTCGGCAAGAAGAAGAGCAGGGCGAAAGTTCAGATGGGGAGACAGAGAGGAGGAGGAGACGAGTTGGAAGCAGGGGGAGGTCGTCACAAGGAGCTAGTGGCACAGTCAGACAGCACGCATCGGCACCCGGGGTCAGCGCGACAGCACGCCAATCAACGCATGCTGTGTCCACCACCAGAATGCCGTCATTGCAGAGCTCAGCAGTGTGGCATTTTTTTTGTGTGTCTGCCTCTGACAACAGCGATGCCATTTGCAACCTGTGCCAAAAGAAACTGAGTCGTGGGAAGTCCAACACCCACCTAGGTACAACTGCTTTGCATAGGCACATGATCGCACATCACAAACGCCTATGGGATCAACACATGAGTGCAAGCAGCACACAAACTCAAAGCCGCCATCCTCCTCCTGGTCCAGCATCTTCAGCCACATCCAGGGCTGGACTGGCCCACCGGGATACCGGGAAATTTCCCGGTGGGCCGCGGCTCCTGGGGGAGCCGCCGGGCCGGGTGGCAGCTTCTCACTGCCAGGGGCGGGCCGGCCCTTTAAATACTGCAGCCGCCTGAGCGTTCTGTGAAGAGCCTCAGGCGGCTGCAGCTTCTCCCCTCCCCTCCCCTGTAGCATGACCGTCCGTGACCTGTTCCGCGCGGAGCTTCTGTTTCCTGTAACCGGCCGGACTGACAGGAAGTGCAGCTCGGCCACGCTACAGGGGAGGGGGTAAGAAGAGGGGAGGAGGGGGGTAAGAAGAGGGGAGGGGAATAAGAAGAGGGGGATAAGAAGAGGGGATAAGACGAGGGGAGGAATAAGAAGATGGGGAATAAAAAGAGGGGGAATAAGAGGAATACAAAGAGGGAGGGGATAAGAAGAGGGGAGGGGATAAGAAGAGGGAGGGAAGGATAAGAAGAGGAGGGAGGGGGATAAGAAGAGGGGAGGGGGATAAAAAGAGGAGGGGGGGAATAAGAAGGGGGGATAAGAAGAGGGAGGGGGGGAATAAAAAGAGGGGGGGAATAAGAAGAGGGAGGGGAGGGGGGGAATAAGAAGAGGGAGGGGAGGGGGAGTTAGAAGAGGGAGATAAGAAAAGAGGGGGGTAAGAAGAAGAAGGGTGATAAGAAAAGATGGGGAGTAAGAAGAAGAAGTGAGGGAGTAAGAAGAAGAGGGGGGAGTAAGAAGAGGGAGAGGGGGAATAAGAAAAGGGGGAGGGCGGAGTAAGAGGGAGGGGGGGAATAAGAAAAGGGGGAGGGCGGAGTAAGAAGGAGGGGAGATAAGAAAAAGAGGGGGGTAAGAAGAAGAAGAAGGGGTGAGTAAGAAAAAGAGTGGGGAGTAAGAAGAAGAAGAGTGGGGAGTAAGAAGAAGAAGAGGGGGTAAGAAGAAGGGTGAGTATGAAGAAATGGGGGGAGTAAGAAGAAGAAGGGGGAGGAAGAGGAAGAAGAAGAAGGGGGGGGTAAGAAGAAGAAGGGGGAGCAATAAGAAGAAGGGGGGTTAAGAAGAACAGGTGGGGGAGTAAGACGACCAAGGGGGGAAGTATGAAGAACACAGGGAGGAGGGGGGGTAAGACGAACACAGGGGGTGTGAGGAGAACACATAGAGGGAGGAGTGAGAAGAGCACAGGGAGGGTGGGTGAGTGTGAGAAGAGACCGCTAGGGAGGGTGGGGGAGAGGAGAGACCACTAAGGTGCAGGGGAGAGCTCTACGGGACAGAAGGGGCAGCTCTATAGGACAGGGGCCAAGACAGGGAGCTCTTTCACACTAAGCGCGCGCACACACACACACACATCAATAATAATAATGCATCCCTATACATACACAGAAACACAACATGCTTCCCTTTACACACACAGAGAAACACACAATGCATCCATATTACACACACACACACAATGCAACTTACACACAAAGACAATGCATCCTTTGCACACATACACAGAAACAGACAATGCAAACACACACACTTCTTTTCTTACATACACACAGAAACACAATGCATCTCATGCACACACATACAGACACACACCTTGCATCCCTTATGCATACAAAAACAGATTCACACAATGTATCCCTTACACACAACCAGAAACACATAATACATCCCTTATACATAAATACACACTGCTTCCACTACACACAAACACACTGCATCACCTGCACAAACTGGTAACTCTAAACACTACATACCATAAGCACACATATTAGATCCCTACAATAACACATAACACATCCCCTACACACTCCACTCCCTGTGAGCGAACTCATGGGTGGGTGGAACTTATGAGTGGGCATACTCACCGTCAGGCCCTGGGGCCCAGACCTTGAGCTGTGTAAGGGGCTCCAAAAAATGGAGCTGCTTCCAATTCTCCCAGAACATTGAATTTTGTGACCACAGTTGCAAACAGCCTCCAGAGATCCTGTTCTACACCAGACCAGTGGAGCCAAAGTGCAGCCCATCATCATCCTCATCTGCTTGTAAGTAGGCAATCTAGTATATTATTAGTGACACTAATCTATAATTTACCTCACATTAAAAGGACACTATAGCTTAATGAAGTGGTTCTGGTGTCTATAGCTGGTCCCTGCAGGCTTTTTAATGTAAACACACACTGTGTGCAGCACTGGCGTTAGTTCATATGGGTGGGGGTATTTGTCAGCTGGGGCAGCAAATTTTTTATTTTGTCTGTATGCAAAATCCTTGCACCGCTCTGATCCTGGGCAGGTGCACCAGTTCGGTGACCCACAGGAGGGGAGTGCACTGATTGCAGTGCACTCTCCTCCTGCCCAGCCCCATCTTTACCGCAGTGCAAGTGCCCTCTGCCCCTAATTTACAGTGGCTCACACTCACAACAAGCAGTGCCTGGAGCCGTGAAGGAGCGGGTATGGCAAAGTGCTACTGATTAGCATAACATCAATATCCGTTATAAAACCAGGAAAAGGTAGGCATGGATGGTGAACTGATTTGGTGGTGCAATGGGCCACTTGACTGGTTTTGCCCCCCAGGCCTAAGGCTGCCAGCCCTCCCCTGCTCACTGCTGTGGCTGATGGAGGAGGAGCATGTCTCTGTACCATGCTCCCTCGCGGTTCCCGGCACAGGAACCGCGAAGGAGCATGGTACAGAGACATGCTCCTCCTCCATCAGCCACAGCAGTGAGAGGAGCAGGGCCGCTGGACCGGGGAAGCTGCCACCCGGCCCGGCGGCTCCAGCCAGGAACGCGGCCGGGCCCCCTGACTTCTCCAGGTAAAGGGGGGGGGGAGAGGGGAATAGAGGGAGGAGGGAGAGACACAGGGAAAGGGGGAGGGAGATGTGGAGAGACACAGGGAAAGTGGGAGGGAGAGAGATGGGGAGGAGGGG
>OW240915.1:246288537-246307460 GCA_933207985.1 Pelobates cultripes | reverse complement strand
GAATCGCTGTAACTCCCTGATAGTCATTTGTAAGATATTGAATTTTTTCGTCGAAATATCTTTCGACATCAGAAAGTTCAGAAGAAAATATGAAAGACACCTTCATCTAAAAGGTTTTGAAATCACATCGTTGTACATCTTAAGTAGCTGTATATAATGTTATCTATTTTATTTAGGTTTCTGATGCAAAACAACAAACCTGTCTGGTTTTATATCTGATGTTTTCAAATGGTTATAGCTGGTGTAATTAATCCATGAGGGGTTCTTCTCAGTTCAATGGTCCCAGTCTTATGTCAGTGCATGGATGCAGTCATTGAGTTGCATGCATGCAGATATATATAAGGAGAGTTATGCATCGTCTGAATAGAAGAATTCCAAAATGCTGTAAATGCTGAAATTGAAAAAATGTAAAGAGAGAAGTTTAATTTTATATGACGTGAAATATAGCAAATCTACTCTTGGTCCATATGACCTCTGGACTCTTCCTCTCTTTCCCTGATGATTGCGATGTCAGATATATAGCTTTGAGGATGCTCACACAACATGAAACCCAGCGTATGGGCAAAGTAGAGACTGGATATGGTAAACAATTAATTAATAAAAAGACTATGAGTGGCATGTTATTGTAGTGGCCATGAGAATATTTCAAATAAATAAAGGGGCGTGACATTAAAATGATCACATTAAAAATATATGTAAATCACTATCTTCACTGCCCTTGGACACTTTTTGCATGCTTCGGACAGCAGTTTTACCGATTGCAATGGGTGTCCCATGGACTTTGCTCATTCATTTGAGGCAGGTATGTGGCTGATTCCCCGCTCTTCATCAGATTGGTTAACAGAGCCCCAGTCCCCCCATTTTAACCGGTGGGGGTATCCTGATTCCACCAGCACAGTTATCTACTGTCCCTTCTACTCTGGGCACAGAATTGTCTGCAGATCGGCAACAATTTGAGTTACCCAAGATAGCCACTATCCATGCATCACTACAGCCACTGGCAGTGGAGATGCAGCAAAGGTGGGAAGAGGCCTTTCTCATGGCATATGATGAGATCTGTGCATGTTTTTGGAGGAAGCTTAAGGAGAGGGCACTACAACTTACCTTACTTGGCACCAGGCTAGCTACTTGTGATGCCTCAGTCCTACACCAACTTCCCAAGCAGTGAGCTTCATCAGCTAATACTTGTCTGGCTGAGGATCGGCAGCAGTGAGGTTGGTGCCATTTGGGGCACATTTGTCATTCTCTGCAGTACTTCTCTGCAGTTGGGCCTACATAGGCTTGGAACCATTCGGGGATTAAACCACTCACACTGCGCACACCCATGGAGAGGTTGTCAGAATCAGTGACCCAGGTATCCAGCAACACTACTCTTGAAAAAAGACCTGAACATTGTTTCTGGCAGGGTCCATGGCGCTCCGGTGGAGGCTCTGTTTCAATCCTGCGGTTTGCATAATTTTGTGATTCTGGGGCCACTGAACAGGACTTGTGCAATGTCTGTAGTCTTCCCCAATAGGGGCATAGAATGACTGTTGACTTTTGGAAGTTGTGCAGACTCTAGTATGGTCTTCTTATTGCATTTGTCATTTTGAATCTCTACCTCTGCATCAAAGCAAACCCAGTTGACTAGCCTCTGTGTGGTTTACACATCTATCTTTTCAAAGCCTTTGTTTGAGCTGCATCCATGTTATTTTCCTTATCTTCACATGACTTAGTTCATAAGCTACCTTGCATTCTTTTTTATTTGTTATGAGCAGAGTCTTCTCTAATGACAAGTTACATGCCTTGTAATACATAGCATAAATCTAACTAACTTATAATTATCTGCTAATAATCCTACTTTGGTGATTTGCAGGGTTTAACCATGTGCTGCTATTGATTTTCTCATAATCTAATATTTTTATTTTACTTTTTTTCCCTGTTTATATGCATAGTTTTCTCTAACAGTGCAGTTATATGCCCTTTATAAGCTAAATGTAGACAGCTATTGGATACAACTATTAGTTCAAATCAGACGACTCATTGTATGAGGAGCATTGAATTGGACCGTCATCCTGGAGAAGGAGGACTTGGTGCTGGAGGAAAAGTGAGTAATTTGTTTTTATTTGTTTTATTATACTTTTATTTTTTAGCAGATCGAGGGGGTGGGGGCTGAACTAAATAGAGGCATGAAGACTAGATGCCAAAGCAGTAAAGGTGACAATTTAAAGGAACACTTTAGTGTTAGGAATGCAAAGATATATTCCTAACATAATAGTGTCCCTCTGACTAGCGGCCATAAATCCTTTCTTTCACTTACCTGGTATCCTTTGGTGCCTGGTCGAGCTCCTCCTCTGCTGACGTCAGTTGATTGGGGATACCTAAGGTGCATGCACTGCGCACACATTAGAACTTCCCCATAAAAGAGCATTCAATTAATGCTTTCCTATGGGGTTTTGCTGGACACTTGATGTCCTCATGCAAAGCACGAGGATGTCCTGCATCATTTTACGGAGTCAAACTCTGTAAACCTGCAGCAACTACCTCTAGTGAATTCATTGAGCTCCAATACATAATTTCTCCATTTTAAACTAAATGTAACTTGAGTTTCCTAAATACTTTGGTATTTTTTTCTGAAATTGTTTAAAAGTCTCCCTACAGTTTAATAAATGCATATGTTTCTTTTATATATTAGCTTCCATTCACTGTAGCAGTCTCTCAGCCAAGGGTGGCTTAGTTAATCATTTTTATGGAACTTTTGTTAGTTCAAGTAGGGCATTGCTTCCATTTATTGAGGCATTAGACCTAATGTTTACATATTATTACACATACTATTAAGCATCATTCAAAACACATTGTAAAAAGTACCAAACAGACCTCTAAGCATGTAAATGATGACCATGCGTGATAATAAAACAGTTTGAAATTCTAAAATAAAACTAACAAATGTTTCAAAAAGTAAAACCAATTGCACACAGCAAGAAGAAAACAAACAAAACAAAGTTATTCACAGAACCCTGAAGCATAGAGATATATGCTTAGAAATGTGGACACATTTGCACACACAGCATACAATTTTGAGTGTTGATATGACTTTAAAATTAGATTAAATTAAGGTTACCGCATGATGAGTTGGTTGTTTTGTCTATCTATATATCTGTGTACCTGCCATTTAATTATTGCTATATATTTAAATATAGCGATTTCTCTCTCTTTATATATATATATATATATAATATATATGTATGCTTATATATGCATATGTACACGTCTGTCTGTCTGTCCGTCCGTCTATACACAAATGGTCTATTATATGTAATACTAACATATATACATATTGCTTAATTATTATTTCTTCAACATTTTAATTATGGCAATTAATGTATGCCTGTTAGTGATGCTTATCTAGAAAACTATTTATACATTTTCTTAAAAAGTTATGCAAACATATGGTTCCTCTCATGACCTATCAATCCTTTCTTGGCATAAAAAAACTGTGCAATAAACATAGTAATATATGCTGACTTGTGACTATTTTGTCAATGTAGTTGTGATGGTGTAGACCAGGAAATTCCTCCTTCAGGTTTTAGTTCTCTCTTTCTTCGTAGTAAAAACACATGCACATAGATGCTGTGATTGTTCATCTAACTTACACTGGGATAATTTCTAGGTGGATTTAGTACAATAAAATGGAAGTCACTCATTCTGACTCTGAACTGTATGCTTTAACATGTGGTCTAGAGAGGATCCCAAAAGACTGTGGAATCCTTCATAGATTAGATTTCGCAATGTGCAAGAAGATGTCTCTTTCATACAGCTTTTGCAAGAGATAGCGGGGGGAATTGACTAAGATGGACTTTGGCAGCTCTATCGACTTTTGTCAACATATACATTGCCAGGAAATGAAAACACCACTGTTAAAGTAATTTTAAATTAGAAATATAAAGCAATTTGGTGGGTCTTCCTAAAGTATATGGAGATTCCTTTGACAATGGCTTTACTTTCCTACTCCAAAGTGTTAATCTCCTTTTCTCACAGGTTTGATCTGCTAGCCCAAGATTCCTTGCATAGCAGGTGCCAATCAGTATGGTAAATTTGATTCCTCTATTCCTATACAGTCACGCAGTTCTGAGGAAGAAATTGAAGGATATAGATAGAATAGATACCTTCAAATGTAAGGTCCATTTCAAAGCGATATTCCTTGTATCTCCAGTTTTCCCCAAGACAACAATATCTACAATGTTAAAGTCCCATAACCCATCTATTAACAATGTGTACTACAGGATGTGGATCAATTTTGTCTCATTGACGAAAAATGGATCAGAACTCAATGACTTCTACTACCCTCTGCTTTCTCTGATCCTCGTGTTTCTCCACTTAAACTTGGGCTCTCTGAAAGTGCAGCTTTAATCTCTTGCAGCCCTTTTAGGTAAATAGTGTGCCACAAATCCTATGGTCATAGGCTTCTTTAACATAGTTACAAAAATGAGACTTCTAGTTCATTCCTTCACTCCTCCTTGAGACTTGCTTCTTGTTTTTCATACCTTCATACCTTGTCAGAACCACCATTGAACTATTAGGAGAAATGAACCCACTTTTTATCATACCACCACATCAAACTTCAGGTGGTCTGAAGAATGTCTGACTTTATGGGCAGAAGCACCATTAACTACAAAATTGTCTTAAATCCAATCCAAACCCAGTTTGGCCATAAATTTCCCCACAGTATTACTCTCTAAGAATAAAATATTTGGTCTTTCTTGGCTTAATGTTATTACTTGTTTGTTATTCAGAAGTTATTGCTACCATGGTAAGCCAGGAATAGGGCAAAGGTAATCCATAATTTTGGTTTTCTTGGTATTTTCCATGGATAGCTTTCCAATTATCTCTACTTCCACACTGAAGACCTAAATTTAGGACTGAGAATTATGAGAGAGTAATTAAGACGTTTATAAGGCTCTCATAACTTATCTTGCCAGTTGAGGAAAGGACCCTGCAGGTTAATACTTCTCAGCATAGTAGCAACAGATAAAAAAACCATGGTAACTCCAATACATTTTCCTTAATAGTTTAGACATGCCATTGCTATGTAGGTGTTTATCATGCTGGTTACAGCTGTCATTGGAAATGACAAAACCTGCATTGCTGACAAATATTGACCCATACAATTTTTTTTAGTTATGTTGTAATTTTCTATTAAAGTGGCATTCATTATACGCTGTATTAGGTAATTATTTATGTCTTGAAGAGCCCCTGGCCAGGAGGAATGCAATATATTTACATGGCACAGTTGGACATTTTTCTCTTTTATGAAGAGTACACATTTGAACTCCATTAACTTTTGTTATTCAGCTAAGCATCAGCAAATATGTTAAATAAGATAAATAGTTGTTATTAGCAACAAATAAAAATTAAACGTAATAACTTGCTCCGTCTGAACCGGATTTTTATGTCATGGAATAACTGACTGCATTTATGTCATATTTATGTTTTACTGAAATACTTGACTTCACCCCTTTGCCAATCATTACATTGGCTTCCTGTACCCTTTAGGATCGAAGTCACACTAATCTACAAAGCCTTCAATAATTTTATTCTTCACTACATGTTTTCTTCATTTAACAAATACAAAACGTCTTCTCTTCCCTTTTCTCTTCAAACGACCTTGTCCTGTTATCTGCTCATTCTTGTATTGCCAAGTTTCATCAGATTTTTCGTCTAAGCCATTTCTGTAGAACTCCCATTCCCATGCTATCAGACTCTTCTCTAGTGTCCAGTCTTTTAAGAAGTCATTGAAAACACAGCTTTTTAGGAAAGCTTACACCTTCCTGAAGGACGATTCTTTCATTACAATTGCTCTCCTCTGTTCCCTTTATTTCACGGCCCAGATCACTCTCTTTCCTGCTACTGTTTTGTTCTTCCATACACTAATTTTACTAGCTTGAGCTGTTATCGGTATTCACTTGCACCCTGTTGTTTTCTTATTTGCATTCCCTATGTTTTCTCTACATTTTGGATTAGGACTGCCATTTTGGGTGGGATCAGTCTGATATCCAAATGGCCTAGGTTCTCTTTGTAATAACACAAGATGAGCCAAAACTAGCTTCAGATCTGAGCGGGGATCCACCAAAGGGTTAGCTAGTAGCTACTAGAGCTGTTGTCTGTTCTCGGTAATCCATTGAACCCTGTTGTACTTTTACCTGTTTATTTCGACAGATCTATTAATCTCTCATCCTCTCTGACATGCTATTCTTCTCTTGTGTTTCTTTCAACAACTCCTCTTAAATTATAAACCCATTTTGGGCAGGGCCAAACACATACAGAAACCACAGAGGCATAGATACACACACAGACATAGATACACACACAGACATAGATACACAGCTTCATATATACAACATGACTACAGGTATTTGATGTGATTGGTTAATCATTTGGCTTTTGCTACTGGTCAGGCACAAACAATCCTGACTCCTTGAGGGGGGATATTTGCCCAAGTGTTCCACCAATGAGTGAGCCATGGTGAACTGATAAACCACTGGTTAGATTTAGCCAAAATAGAGGGGTAACAAATTCAGATTTGATGATTATGTGCAACTCACTTATTTAGACAACATTTTAGCTCTTGGTTTATTTACTTTAATTCACTGTTTAGCAAATAACCTACCAATTGTGCATGGCTGGAAGCTTTCATAAAAGTGTCATAAAACTAGCAAGACGTAGATATTTGTATTGAATGTTATTATAGAAATGGAAAAAGCATCTATTAAACCATAACACATAAATTATTAGGTACAGTATAAATTACATTTCTTCTGTGGTAACCAAGAAATAAGATTTTATATCCCATGTAAATCAATAGAAGTTACAAATCATGTTGTAAAATAAAAAAAAGAGAAACAAAGGTACAGTTACTTGGCCTCCATCTGTATTAATTCCAAGGTCAAACAATTTCTTTCATCCAAAAGCAAACATTTTTACTACTGCGTTATTCTGATATTGAACCTTGCATCAGATATATTCACTCAATAATAATAAAAAACATAATTGTTGACAATATTGCAAGTAAAATACGAGAACCCTAGAACCATTCTATACAAAACTGTTTGTATTTTTAAAATAGTGAAATCTGCATTTAAAGCTTCTAAGTGTAAACAATGTTGTAAATACAGACATTTTAAAAGGGTGATGTTCTAATCTTCTATGTTGATGATCATGACTGTGGTTTTTGGACCATAGGTAAATTAGGTCATGGACATATGAGATTGGTCCACTTTTCACATTCATAAGTAAATGATTAGTGCTGTCTTGTCTGTGTACTTAGCATATGCTACATTAAATATGCTTATAACTTTCTCTGCCTACTTATAAGAAACCATGATATATAATGAAGGCAGTTCTTTTATCTAAGCCCGTATACATTCGAGACCTCTACTGGGTGCACAAATTAATTGGTAATTGTTTTATATATTTACTGTTCTAAAGTAAAGCTGTACTTCGTTCAATGTATACTGTATGTAAGCAGGGCCAAACTGGATCACCAGGAAACTGGGAAATTTCCAGGTAGGCCAGCATACCTGGTGTATAGCAGAGTCATTGTGTGTAGTGTGTATGAGCAGACTGCAGGTATAGGATCTTCAGTATCCTACACTGGTCTGACAGGAAGTGCTCACAGTGAGCACTTCCTGTCAGACCTGGTTAGAGGACACAAAGATCATCCACCGCTGTCCGCTTGGCCATGCTAAATGCATGTTAGCAGCCACAGATGGGGAGGAGGGGAATGAGACACATTGAGGGGCTGTGGAGAAAAAGAGACACATGGAGGGACTGGGGCATCAAATGAGACACATGGAGGGGCTGTGTGAAGAATGAGAAACATGGATGAGCTAGTGGGGATTAGATACATGAAGAGGTTGGAGAGGGAATGAGACACATGTAGGGGATGGGAGGAATGAGACACATGGAGGAACTGGGGGGAAATGAGACACATGGAGGGGCTAGGGGGATGACACACAGTGGAGCTGGGAGAGACACATGAAGGGCAGGGGGAATGAGACATATATAGAAGCTGGAGGGATGAGACACATGGTGGCCTGGGGTGCATAAATAAACACATGGAGGGGCTGGGGGGAAGGAAACCTATGGAAGAGCTGGAGGGATGGGCCACATGGAGGGGAAGGGGAAATGAGACCCATGGAAGGGCTGGAGGGATGGGCCACATGAAGGGGCTTGAGGGGAGGATACACATGGAGGGGCTGGTGGGAAATGAGACAAAGTGGGGCAGAGGAAAATTATACATAGGGAGGGGCAGGAGGGTAAATGAGACACATGGAGGGACTGGAGGGGGAGGAATAAGACGCATCAAGAAGCTGGGGCATGGAATGAGACACATGGAGGGGCTGTGGGGAGAATGAGACACATGAATGGGCAGGAGGGGATGAGACACATGGAGGGGCTGGGGAGGGAATGAGACACATGGAGAAACTGGGAGGGGAATGAGACACATGGAGGGATTGGGGGGAAATGAGACACCTGGAAGGGCTGAGACACATAGTAGGGCTTGGGGTTAAAGACACATGAAGGCTAGGGGGGTAAATGAGACACTGCAGGGATGAGTCACATGGAGGGCTGTGTACAATGAGACAAATGGAGGGGTTAGGGATGAGATACAGAGAGGCAGGGGGAAATGAGACAAATGGAGTGGCTGGAGGGAATTAGACACCAAGATAAATTACAAAGAAAATAAGAAATAGAACCAAAGAACAGATAAAACTCTAAAACAAGAAGCTGCCACCCTCTAGGTACACTCTAAAAACCTTTAATAAACATAAATAGAAAAAGAAAAGAAGGTGGAATAAAATCCCACCTAATGGGGGCGCTAAGCGCTAGAGAAAATAATAGTCTAATAGAGGACTATAGACGTAAAAGAGTAAATACTCTATGGAGACTTCGAAAAATGGATAGTATAAAAATACAATTTATTTTGCATCACAGTGCAATAAATATAAAAAAAAGGGAGTAAATAGTAAAGTGCATAGACATCCAATGCAAATATAGTAACAATATACAGTCCTATTATGAGACCTGGGAACAAAAACCCGGCATTAACCACTAAACAAAACAGTAATAAGTAAAAGGATGAACTAAACAGCCCTTGGTCGCGACTTCCAGGGCTGAAAGATACTTGCAAACTGGATCGGTAGTGGTGATATTGTGGTCTCTGGACTTAGATTGGATAATAGATGAGGCTCAACGCGTTTCGTCCCGCTTTATTCAGGACTTCCTCAGGAGCTGTGTATATCTTCAGTTCTTCCGGAGTCTTCTTTTATCTTCAAATTTTCGCGCTCAATTAAGTCATTGCGCATGCGCAAAAGGACACCGGCTTCCGTCGAGATTGTTGCTGGAACACAACTTCAATGCGCCCGCCTCCAATCACTATCGGGAAATGACCAATGCGCATGCGTAGCCAAATTGATGCGTGTTGAAACTTTATTAGCATCCGAATGGAGAGACACATTGAAACATATAAGCTACATTAGTAGCAGTTGCATGTGTCAATCCATTCGTAACAATGGATGCTTACAGGCAGAATGATATAACCTAAGCGTGCCACAAACTGAACATATGTATAAAAAAAAAATAATCAGATATAAAAAAATATAATAATTAGCACTAAAAAATAGAATTTAACAAAAAACTCGAAAAAATATAATTTAAAATTTAAAAATGTTGTATGTATCAATCAATTATGTGGCAAACCTTACAATCTAGAGTCCAAAAGTGGACAGAAATATTACCTCACCATTGGAATATATATAATAGGTGAGAAATCATTCATAATAATCTGAATATCATATCCATAAATTGATAGTTCTATAACACTAGAAAAATATATTATAAACAGTAGATATCACATAAAAGCTAGAATATCTAGATCTGTATTTAGACCTAGTGGAGTGGAGGATTTCATTTTGTAGATCCATTCGGTCTCTTTTTTGGCTAGTGCTTTGGTGGTGTCACCACCACACCAATGTGGAACAACCAAGTCGATACCTATACACACAAAACTGTTAAAAACAAAAGTGGAACATTGGTTACAGTGTCGAGGTACATTGTGTTTGTCACTTTTTTTCTTTATACCATAAAAATGTTCTCTTAATCTCTCATGTAATTTGCGAATAGTGCGGCCTATGTATTGCATTCCACATGTACATTCCAACAAATACACTACATTTCTACTACTACAGGTAATAAAATGTTTAATTTCAAAGATTTCACCTGTAACTGAACTTCTAAAATTAGTCGTAGTTCTTTTTTGGTGTTTACAAGTGCTGCAATTTCCACATTTGAAAAAGCCATTAGGTTTCTTTATTAAAAAATCTTTATTATTATTTTCGCTCTTTAAAACCATTTTTGGAAGAACACTAGGAGCTAAAATCGTTTTTAGGTTGTCAGTCTTTTTGTAGACGATCTTTGGTTTTTTAGGCAATATTTTTTGTAGATGTATATCCTGCAATAAAATTGGCCAATATTTCCTAAACACTTTCTCAATTTTATTTGCTCCATAGTATTCTATGTGAGGCCTTAGAACAAGAAGTAATCACAAAAATGGAGTTCGAATATCTTTTTGTTGAGTTTCCAAAATTGGCTGTTTTCTATCAATTGCCAAAGATCCATAAAGATCAAAAAAATCCACCGGGAAGGCCTATAATTAGTGGTATAGGTTCCCTTACCAGCAACATTTCAGAATATGTAGACCTTTTTTTACAGAAATATGTTACATCAGGCACTTGTTATGTTAAGGACTCTACCCAAATGATTAGAGAACTAGAAGGTAAAGAGTGGAAGGATGACTATCTATGGGCCACCATAGACGTCACCTCACTCTATACGGTCATTGACCATGTAAAAGGAATAAGAGCCATAAAAGAAACTCTAGATAAAGATATAAACATGTCAAAAACACAAATGGAATTTATTTTAAGGTGTATTGATTTTATTTTGCATAGAAACTCTTTTTGGTTTGAGGGAATGCATTATCTTCAAATCTGTGGTACCACCATGGGCACCAGGTTTGCCCCTAGCTATGCAAATATTTTTGTAGCTAATTGGGAAGAACGTTGCATTTGGGATAATAACCCATTTGGGGCAAACCTGGTGCTATGGAAAAGGTACATAGATGATGTACTAATTATTTGGAAGGGCGATAGGTCCATCTTTAATAACTTTATAAGCTATGTGAATTCAAACAATTATGGCTTGGTTTTCACACAGGAAGTAGGAGATAGTCAAATCAATTTTCTAGACCTAACTTTTTTTGTTGATAAGAATTTGATATGTAGCAAAACCTTTTTCAAACCCACAGATTGCAATAGCCATATAGATTTTTCTAGTTGTCATAATCCCATTTGGCTAAAGAATATCCCTAAGAGCCAACAAATGAGACTTTTTAAAAACTGTACTAACAAAGTGGATTTTACAAGTCAGGTTAAAATTTTGAATAAAAGATTCATAGATAGAAATTACCCTAAAGAATTACTGACAAAAAGTCTACAAGATATTGAGGACAACAAAAGAGAAGAAATTTTACGGATAAAACCAGAGACAATCAAATTAGATACTAATGTATACAATATGGCCTTTACAACAAAATACAACAACAAAGCAAATAAAATTGAGAAAGTGTTTAGGAAATATTGGCCAATTTTATTGCAGGATATACATCTACAAAAATATTGCCTAAAAAACCAAAGATCGTCTACAAAAAGACTGACAACCTAAAAACGATTTTAGCTCCTAGTGTTCTTCCAAAAATGGTTTTAAAGAGCGAAAATAATAATAAAGATTTTTTAATAAAGAAACCTAATGGCTTTTTCAAATGTGGAAATTGCAGCACTTGTAAACACCAAAAAAGAACTACGACTAATTTTAGAAGTTCAGTTACAGGTGAAATCTTTGAAATTAAACATTTTATTACCTGTAGTAGTAGAAATGTAGTGTATTTGTTGGAATGTACATGTGGAATGCAGTACATAGGCCGCACTATTCGCAAATTACATGAGAGATTAAGAGAACATTTTTATGGTATAAAGAAAAAAAGTGACAAACACAATGTACCTCGACACTGTAACCAATGTTCCACTTTTGTCTTCAACAGTTTTGTGTGTTTAGGTATCGACTTGGTTGTTCCACATTGGCGTGGTGGTGACACCACCAAAGCACTAGCCAAAAAAGAGACCGAATGGATCTACAAAATGAAATCTTCCACTCCACTAGGTCTAAATACAGATCTAGATATTCTAGCTTTTATGTGATATCTACTGTTTATAATATATATTTTTCTAGTGTTATAGAACTATCAATTTATGGATATGATATTCAGATTATTATGTATGATTTCTCACCTATTATATATATTCCAATGGTGAGGTAATATTTCTGTCCATTTTTGGACTCTAGATTGTAAGGTTTGCCACATAATTGATTGATACATACAACATTTTTAAATTTTAAATTATATTTTTTTGAGTCTTTTGTTAAATTTTATTTATTTTTTAGAGCTAATTATTAGATTCTTTTATATATCTGATTATTTTTTTCATACATATGTTCAGTTTGTGGCACGCTTAGGTTATATCATTCTGCCTGTAAGCATCCATTGTTACGAATAGATTGACACATGCAACTGCTACTTATGTAGCTTATATGTTTCAATGTGTCTCTCCATTCGGATGCTAATAAAGTTTCAACACGCATCAATTTGGCTACGCATGCGCATTGGTCATTTCCCGATAGTGATTGGAGGCGGGCGCATTGAAGTTGTGTTCCGGCAACAATCTCGACGGAAGCCGGTGTCCTTTTGCGCATGCGCAATGACTTAATTGAGCGCGAAAATTTGAAGATAAAAGAAGACTCCGGAAGAACTGAAGATATACACAGCTCCCGAGGAAGTCCTGAATAAAGCGGGACGAAATGCGTTGAGCCTCATCTATCATCCAATCTAAGTCCAGAGACCACAATATCACCACTACCGATCCAGTTTGCAAGTATCTTTCAGCCCTGGAAGTCGCGACCAAGGGCTGTTTAGTTCATCCTTTTACTTATTACTGTTTTGTTTAGTGGTTAATGCCGGGTTTTTGTTCCCAGGTCTCATAATAGGACTGTATATTGTTACTATATTTGCATTGGTTGTCTATGCACTTTACTATTTACTCCCTTTTTTTTATATTTATTGCACTGTGATGCAAAATAAATTGTATTTTTATACTATCCATTTTCGAAGTCTCCATAGAGTATTTACTCTTTTACGTCTATAGTCCTCTATTAGACTATTATTTTCTCTAGCGCTTAGCGCCCCCATTAGGTGGGATTTTATTCCACCTTCTTTTCTTTTTCTACCAAGATAAATTATACACATTGATGGGCAACAGTGTAAAAAAAACACATGGAGGGACTGGGGAATGGAATGAGACACTTGGAGGGGCTGTGGGGAGAATGAGACACATGGATGGGCAAAAGGAGAAGAGACATATGAAGAGCTGGGGGGAATGTGACACATGTAGAAGCTTTGAGGGATGAGACACATGGCGGGCTAGGGTGCATGAGACACATGAGACACATGGAAAGGCTGGGGGGAGACACATGGAGGGGCTGGGGGGAAGGAGACACATGGAAATGCTGGGGGATGTGTCACATGGAGGGGCAGGGGGAAATGAGACCCATGGAAGGGCTGGAGGAATGGGCCACATGAAGGGGCTTGAGGGGAGGATACACATGGAGGGGTTGGTGGGGAATGAGACACATGGATGGGTTGCTGGGCACTGAGACACATGGAGGGGGTGGGGGGAAATGAGACACAGTAGGGCAGGGGGAAATTATACATATGAAGGGGCAGGTGGGTAAATGAGAGACATGGAGGAACTGGCGGGGGACGAATGAGACACATCAAGAAGCTGGTGCATGGAATGAGACACATGGAGGGGCTGTGGGGAGAATGAGACACATGAATGGGCAAGAGGGGATGAGACACGTGGAGGGGCTGGGGCATGGAATGAGACACATTGAGGGACTGTGGGGAGAATGAGACACATGGGGCAGGAGTGGGTGAGACACAAGAAGGGGCTGGTGTGGGAATTAGGCACATGTAGAAGCTTGGAGGGATGAGACACATTGAGGAACTGAGGGCAAAATGAGACACATAGTGGGCCCGGGGGAAGATACAAATGAAGGGCGGGGGGATGAGACACATGTAGGAGCTGGGGGATGAGACACATAGATGGTTTGGGGGGGTATGAGTCACATGGAGGGCTGTGGGAAATGAGACACATGGAGGGGCTAGGGGTGAGACACAGAGGGGCAGGGGGAAATGAGACACATGGAGGGGCTGGGAAAAATGAGACGGCTGGAAGGATGAGCCACATGAAGGGGCTTGAGAGAGAGGATACACATGGAGGGGTTGGTGGGGAATGAGACACATGGATGGTCTGCAGGGCAATGAGACACATGGAGGGGCTGGGGTAAATGAGACACAGAGAGAAATTATACACATGGAGTGGCAAGAGAGTAAATGAGACACATGGAGGGGCTGGGCCATGGAATGAGACACTTGGAGGGGCTGTGGGGAGAATGAGACAAACGGATGGGCAGGAGGGGATGAGACACATGGAGGGGCTGGGAGCAGTGGCGTCGATAGGGGGGTGCAAGAGGGGGCCATGGCTCCCCCAAGATCAGGCCTTGCCCCCCCTTGTGCCCCCCCAATTTAAAATAAATGTTATATGGCTCGCAGCGACGCTGTTTTAATCATCAGGGTTGAGAGTCTCAGTCTCACTTCGCGTCTGTCAGTTCCCTGATGATTTTAGTTGTTTCGGGCGACTCGACCAGCATGCGCAGTTACGTCATAGCCTTAGGCAGACCTCTGACCATAGAGAGGGAGAAGGAGGGAGGGACCGGAGCGGAGGCATACATTGTGGCACGTGGGGACACACAATTAGAGTGAAGAGGCGTAAGCAGAGAGCAGAGCAAAAGCAGTGAGAACACAGAGCAAGCAAAGTGGAGAAAAGAGCAGAGTAAGTAAGGGGGGGCCTGAGCATATAAGGGAGGATTGAGCAAATAAGGGGGGTGAGCAAGTAAGGGGAGGCAGAGCAAATAAGGGGGGTGAGCAAGTAAAGGGGGCTGAGCATATAAGGGGGGCTGAACAAATAAGGGGGGTGAGCAAAGTAAGAGGGCTGAGCATGTAAGGGGGGGCTGAGCAAATAAGGGTGGGGTGAGGAAGTAAAGGGAGGGCAGAGCAAGTAAAGGGGGGCTGAGCAAATAAGGTGGGTGAGCAAGTAAAGGGGGGCTGAGCAAATAAGGGGGTGAGCAAGTAAGGGGGGCTGAGCAAATAAGGGGGGTTAAGCAAATAAGGGGGTGGCTGAGCAAGTAGAGGGGAGCAGAGTGCAGAGCAAGTAACTTGAAGTAAGGGGGAGCAGAGTAAGTAGAGGGGAGCAGAGCAAGCAGGCAGAGAGGGGCCTTACTTACCGAAGACGGTAGACAGTTTACAGTGCAGCCACACGTAAGGTGTGAAACCTTACCTACCTGAGAGTGCAGTTTGCCGAGGGAGCAAGTGGAGCGGACAGTGCGGCTACACCTTACCTACCTGAGTACAGTTTGCAAAGGGGCTGAGCGAGCAGAGCAAATAAGTGAGCTTTAATTGTAGCTTTTGATTAAATGATACGTATGTACCGAGGATTACCTATTGTGCGTATAATAATGAAACAAGTAATTTTAGTTTTAGTTTGTGTTGGTAATGGATTCACCAACTTTTATACAGGTCATAGGCACGTCAGGGCACACATTTAAAGGGATCCTATAGTGCCAGGAAAACAAACCCGTTTTCCTGGCACTCTAGGCTCTTGGAGTGTCCCCTCCCTCTGCGCTGAAGGGGTTAAAACCCTTTCAGCCATTTACCTTAACCCAGCGCCGGGCTCCCTTGGTGCTGGTGACCTCTCCTCCCCCACCGACGTCAGATCCCGAGTGTAGCCAAATGCGCATGCACGGCCAGTTGTGCGCACACATTCAAACTCGCCCATAAGAAAGCATTACTCAATGCTTTCCTATGGGATCTTATTTGACGCTGGACTCCATGAGGACGTCCAGCGTCAAATAAGTATGATTTACTCTGTGTAAATCGCGTAAAGCGGCCTCTAGTAGCTGTCAGGGAGACAGCCACTAGAGGCTGGATTAAGCCTGCAGTGTAAACATGTTTACACTGCAGGGTTAAAACTAGAGGGACCTGGCACCCAGAACACTTTATTGAGCTGAAGTGGTCTGGGTGCCTATAATGGTCCTTTAAGTTTACTGAAGAAGTTGTGGTGTGTAAATCATGCCCCTGCAGTTTAGGATTAAAACACTTTATTTTTGCAGCTCTTGCCACATCTCACCTTGCTGTGACACACATAGCCTCAATGAAAAAAAGGTTTAATTTTTACAGTATAGTTATTTACTTACATATTTCTAGCTCTTACTGGGGCATTGGTTGGAGGCAAAAAGTCCAGAGGCTTTTATTATTAATTATTTAATAACCCAGGTATTTCTAATTTGAAACTGTTCACGTCAATAAAGAAAATGGCTACTGTGCACAATGTATGTTGCAACGTTGCATTAGATTGCCATGACATGACAATGTAAAATTCATAACATGCAGTCTGCTATGACAATATAAAACACATTTCTTCATATTATTAATGTTATTATTCCATATCCATGAAGAGATTAGTTTTATATTGTCATGGAAGATTGCATATAATGAATTTTACATTGTCATGGCAGTCTACTGCAGCTTGCGCAGCAGCCATTTACTTTGTTGGGGTAATGGGATAGTAGCCATTTTCTTTATTGATGTGAACAGTTCCAAACCAGAAATATCTGGGGTATTGAGTAATGACAGGTTTAAACTGACAGGTTCAATGGCAGGTTTTTATAATAATGACCATCATCCATTTTTAACTCTCCAAGTCATTCAGTCACATTAACTTTATCCCACATCTACATCAATTGTTGAAGTGAGTGTGGACTGAATGGGTTGGGATAAATAATGCTAGTGTGACTGAATGACTTGGAGAGTTAAAAAATGGACGATGAGCATTATGAAAAAACAAAACAGTGGAGGTGAGATTTATGTTTTGAAAATGCCCATCATCCATTTTTAAACACTTCAAGTTATTTAGTCAGATTACTGTGTCCCACCCTTACCCCTCTACCCCCCCACCCCCATGCAGACCACATTACCCTAGTTGATGGGGGGGAATGCAAATGGGACTGAGAGACTTTGAGTCTCGTGTCATCTCTGTCCTCAGTTTGCCGGTGCTATATATGTCCCCAAACAGCTTGACGACGGTGTGGCGGTACCTTCTCTGTCCCCAAACAGCAGGTAGGTTATGAATGAGGAGCAAATATAAAGCCCTGTGTCCTTTTTTATTTATGTTCAGTATATGAGCAATGTGTTTTTATTCATAATAATAGTGCAGTGCTATGGGTGGCCTTGGATAATGATGATTTAATGTGCAGTTTAAATTTATCATTAAAATGGGCCCTGGCTTTGCAGCAACAGCACAGTCAAGACGAAAAAGCCCTGACAGCTGCTTATCTGGTCAACCTTGTCATCAATTTAAGAGGTATGAAGGGATGAAATTTAGAATAGTATTTTTAGTTTTATATGTTTTGTTTTTCTATTTGAAATTAAAATCTGGTTGCAGGGGCAAGTCCTGTAGTTGCAGTTTAGTTTAGGTGCTCATGGTCTTTATATATTATATATATATATATATATATATATATATATATATATATATAGACACATATATGAGACACATGAAGGGCTGGGAGGGAATAAGACACATGTAGGAGCTGGGGAGATGAAACACATAGAGGGACTGGGGGATGAGACACATGGAGGGGCTGGGGGGAAGGAGAACACATGGACGGGTTTGGGGGATGAGACCCATGAAGTGGCTGGGAGGGTGAGACACATAGTGGGCTGGGTGAGAAGAGACACATGGAGGAACTAGTGGGGGAATGAGACACATTGAGGGTTGAGGGAAAATGAGACACATGGAGGGGCTGGGGAAATGAGTTACATGGAGGGGCTGGGGAAATGAGATACATGGAGGGTCTAGGGGAAATGAGACACATGGAGGAAGTCGGGGTATGAGACACATGGAGAACCTGGGATGATGAGACACATGAAGGGGTTGGAAGGGAAATACCCTGGTGGTCAAGATAAATACTACTGCACTAACCTACTGCAGACCAAAATTCACTTGCGTATTAAGACAGAGTCTTGTTAGTATATGTGCACAAAATAGTGCACACAAGGCAGAAACACAAACAAGTAATCAAATAAATCAACATTTCTAAAATAAAACTAATAAAACACTGGTCTATACATAGTTACCTTCACTAAGTAAGGACAAGAGACAACATTTGCCTACATGGAGCCTTTAACAAGACTTTTTTAGCTTATATGCACTCTCCTCTTTAAATTCACTGCCTATCTCCTGCTATAAGATAAGATCTCCCTCATAAGTTTATTTCAATTTATGTCCCTCATAAGTTGCTCTTCTGTCTTTGTTTACACATAATTGTTTCACATTTCAAACAAACATATTCATTTCAAATGCTAGTGTTATCTTTTGGGAGGTAATCATTTTAATCCACAACTGGCTCTTTCATTTCTACCTGCTAATCTGGAACACCATACATTGCATAATGCTCAACTGTATATGTCTATATCTGCTGCTCCTATAGGGCATGAATGCTCTGTGTATAATACACTTTTTATGTGACTTCTTATTTGACCATCTTAAATCTTGTCACTTACTGAAACCTGGGTCACATTATCAGGTGTTGGAATAAGGATTTAAAGGTGAAAGGAATAGCTACATTGGCACATGTCGAGGGATGGGATATGT
>OW240915.1:246260891-246288437 GCA_933207985.1 Pelobates cultripes | reverse complement strand
ATGTATTAAGTGATCTAAATATTAATGATATCACATTTTATGCAGTATGTTGATCTTCTTCCTTTTCCGTACCCTATCTCTGCTTTATAACTACAATATAATGTGTTGCAATAACTTACAAATAAATGGAAGCTTCATCCAACAAAATAAAGTTGTAAAAACTACCACTTCAAAGCAGCAACATTTTCTATTATACATTTCAACAGTTGGCCGGCCAAGACACATATCAAGGAAGTATATAATTGCAAAAAAAGCCATAAAATTAGAAACATATATGGAGCTTTATTCAAACTAAATTATCTTATAAATCATATTTTATTAATACTAAGAAATAGATAGAGATATCAGATGTCACTGTAAACAGCAAGATAAATCTTATACAGATGTAAGCATGAAATGCATGTTCTGTGATCCCACAATTAGATAAACATATGTTTCTAAGCGTCACTGAAATCAATGTGGAATAATAGAAGTAGGATAGTATCAGGACCTTTTGATCCAGAAAGTTGGTTTTCACCATTTAAGAAGCATACCAAATCCCTTTTCCTCCAGAAGAAAGGAAATTAAAATCTAAACTATAGGCCATGAGAAAGACATTTAATTAAATCTTGTAAGGTCCTTTTCAAGAAACAAAAGCTATACCACTAATAAAAATAGTCAACTTTTTCATCATTCATCATTTTTCTTTGAATCAAATAAACTCTGTGCAAGTAGCACTATACTGAAAAGAGACTGGATTTGCAAATTTGGGGGAAGTTTATTCACCAGAATTAGATATGGCATATTTATGAAACACAATTCAGGAATGAATTAATGAAATCACACTGGATGCATGCATCTGGTTCAAATTAATTCTATGTATGTAAAATGTAAACCAGCAGACAAGTTATCTAAATACAATTAAATTTTTTTTTAATATTTATCAAACACTGTAGGGGTTATTCGATAAAATGAGAATTCAAAGTGACTTTAAAATTTATGGTCAAAATGGCCAAACGGCAAACATTCAGATCTCACATTAGTGAATAAACCCTTGTGATGGCTAATAACAAAGAAGTTTTTCACAAAACACAGATGGTCAAAATCCCAAATTACAACTATAATGTCAATTCTCATAAATACTAAAGCCAAATACATTCGGCATTAGGCTCCATTGTACTTCCCCCAGCCCACCCCCATTGGGAACATAGGAAGTTCCTAAACTTCTATATGTATATGTAATAGGGGGATCTTACTGACCCTAAAGGCTATTTATTTATTTATTTATTTTGTATATTTAAGGTGACAGTTGGTAAGGAAGTATTGTGGCTGACACATAATCAGTCCTTGCAAAATCTGGACCATGTTAAATAGTGTGAACAATGTCCAGAATTGAAGTCCGAATTGCCCCATATGCAGCTGAATGGTTTTGCCCCCATTTGGTATTCTGACTGTAGTTAAAAGTCCCGAAAGATTCACAGCAGAATGCAGTTTGATTACTCCAACCAATATTAAGTTTGATTCTACTGGCTACTAGATGAGAACTCACAAATGCTACTAAACAGAGAGTAATTGATTTAAATTCAGGCACTTGTTTAGTTTTTATTTTAGTTCTGAACAAATTTCTCCATACAAGGTTACTGTAAACTATTTTTTCTATATTGTCTGTGTTTAAAAAGTAGCTGCATTATTCTGTCTTTCCTTCCAAATTGTAATCTTTCCGTGGGGGTAGGTTGCTTTTTTGGTAAGGTCATTCTTTCCTTTCATGAGTTTACTTTATAAAGGTTAATTGAAGCCCTGCAACTCACTCTATAAGTGCCTTAGCCCTACCCTCAACGTACCACCGGTTTATTGTCAAGTTTATTCTATACCTGAGATTATTTGCTCTCAACAGCCTTTAGATGAATGCTCAACTCTAGAAAAAGTTATGAAAACCCCTTTTGTACATGCACATGGAAAAGAGCTGTTAACATATTTATGGTTCTGGAACTTTTGAAAAATACTTTCTCCACCCATAGTGAAATGTGCATTTTTAGAAAAATAGAACCACATTTGTACAGCAACTCTGCAGAAATGTGGTTTCCCTACTCCTATTAATGGCAGGTCCTCTTTGGATCAAAAAACATGGAGCTAGATTGTACTGGAAAACATTGTACACCAGTCAACGATATTTTAGCCCACTCTTCAATAGACAATAGTGTCCACACTCTACTCTGCACCAGTAGTAATTGAATAACCAGATCTCTACACTTCCCTAGGCTTTAACATTGTCAAAGTATGTAGTCTTAAACACTGTGCAGGTTGACACCTACTCATTCAGATGAAGCACAGCAAGTATGTAACTAGTACTGATTACAATGATATTCTGGACAAGAGCAGCTCAAGGTGACTATCAATCACTCAGAATGGAGAGGTTTTAACAAATGCTATGAGCTATCTTGATGATGCATGGGGAACAGGGGTCAGCAGTCTTATGTCTCAAAGTAAGTAAGATTTAACCCCAGGCCTATGCAAGCAATTTTAATTCTAATGATATAATAAGTAACTGTTTCTTTGCCATTAACCTGAAAAAGCTTTACGGCAGACCAGAAATCTTCTTGGTGCTCCTGTACACTACCATTAAAAATCAGCAGCAAATGTTTGTTGCAATATCTATTTCAAGATGTTGTTTCTCGTTGGAAGCAATTTATTTTTGCAATGTCTGTTTATCTCCCTCTTGTGGGAAAGTCTTTCGCAGATAGTTCATATCATTGAATTGTTTTCACAAAAATTTAGACTACTCAATCACATGCTGATAAAGCTCTTCCCAACATATTGCTTCTATGTCTATTCTGCAGGTCTGGGTCCTACAAAGATACAAAAATAACTTTTTCCGGGCTTAATGTCATTTATTCTATTTATTGTATAAGAGAAAAAAATAAAACATAAATTTTAGCTCAAACAAAATCATAAAATCACAGCCTTTCTTCATTTATAGTTTCTGTAGATATAATACAGTTGGTGTCTACACCTCTTCATTGTGTTCATTATCTATGCTTTGACTAATAGTTGTAACATGTTGGTGTAAATCACAACTGAAACAGATCTGGGTGTTTTTCTTTCCACGTTGTTTCTACTGTGCATTGAGCACTTTAAGCTGGTTTAAAATAGGCTTCTGCATTCATGTTTCTTGTTTATATAGTTTTGTTTTTGTTTTTTTATGGTGTATTTCACAGACCTGTCAAAATACATGGACAATTCTTTAAGATATGCTTTTGAAGGCAACATACAGTAAGATAGATATAAAACAATATATTGTCACTACTATGACTTACAATATAAATCCATAGTTAAAGTGCATCACATCCTCTGAGCGTTGCCATATGAGTGCAAGGGCCAGTAGGGCAGGAGCTGCTGTGACTTGCTCTACACCAGTGTGAATTCCTGTTCACAAGTGCTGGGAGGAAGTGATCTGAGATCACTTCTTCTAAGTGCTGCAATGGATACATTGAGGTTTGTCCTCACCACCTGCAATCACTACTCAGGCTGTGCTAGCAGATATCTGAAGTCCAACTGGGACTCCTGATAGGCCAGAGCCTGTTTGGCTCTGGCAGCCTTGAGTGCTGGGCAAAAGGCACCTAGAGTGCCATGCATTGCACATGTGCCCTAGGTAGCTGACCTTTGCTCTATAGTGTGTTGTATAATGAACAATTAAATATGCTATTTTAATGTGTTTATTGTTTATTTTTAGACACAGGGTTACTCACTGAACTCTGAATGCCCTCAGTGCATTTGTACAGATTTTCTAACTTCATCTCAAATTACCTTAAGTAAAGTTTGGATTTCAACATTCTCTGTAAGTAACTTAACGGATGAAATGCAGAATCAAATTATGCAAGTAAGCAACAGATTCAAACAGAATTGGCCTTCTATCGTCCGTAAAGGTTGGATAAATAGCAATTGGTTTCGGCTGGTATTTTCTTAAAAGTGTGACTGATGTAATACCATCCACAATTCTAGCAGGCAAACCTGATAAATGGGTCGGGGGGAAAAAAATGCACCGCAAAACAAAAAGTCATTTTTGGTCGATCAAATTATTTGAGAAGACTGTGCTTGTATAGAGGGAAAAACCCTTAAAAGGTTTTTCCCACACTGTGCAATTTCAGTCAAAGCACACTGATTGCTAGGCTTAACAGGCACTTATCTCGAAACTTGTATGGGAACTGTACATTCTACATACTATAACTGGGCAGAAATAGCAGCATGGAGGAGGTGTTAAACTTCCATTCTACTAATAATGTGGGGTTCATATTGAAAATCCTATATTGTACATTCAGATTAGTCTGGTCTTCAAGTACATCCTGGGGATGTAACCTTAGCCCAACATCCAGGGGTTGTTACTATTACCCAATTTAATGGTACTTATTTTATCTACCTATGATTGATGAAGAGCTGAGATTTGAACCTACGAACCTACTGATGATGCATTAGCCCACTGAGCTATCTCACCAGCCTTGAAATACTGCGATAGTAGGCCTGAATAGTGGTGTTGAAGGAATAATAGTATTGAAGTGGCTGTACTATATAAATAAATGTTTTAAATATGTATGCAAGGTTCCCAAAGACTAAGTCTTGCACAGGCCCCATTAACATTAAAGGGACACTCTAAGTACAAAACAATTTTAGCTTAATAAAGAGGCTTGCCCCTGCAGTCTCACTGCTCAATTCGTCTATAGGAGTTAAAAATCCCCCCCCCTGGCTGTGACTCACACATCCTACCTACCCACTTCCAGAAAAAAAAGAGTATAAATGGTTTAACTACCCTTAACAAAGTTGTTTGGTGCTAAGATATCCCTTTAAAATGGCCTTAAAATGGCCTTGATAATCTGCACTATATTTTTAGGAAAAAAAGAGTTTAGCAATATTTTATTACATTGTGTAAGACATTTAAAGTGCTACCCCACTTGACATCAAAACTCACTCTTCAGTTAATAGAAGCCCTAATGTTTAACAATGTACTATTTTATCTTCTTCATACATATACTTTTGTTTACTAAGAAATTGTATATACCATTCTTTGAAAGGTTTACTGCCTCCAAGAAAGACTTGCTCATTATTAAATGAAGGATAATTGACAGTTCTGATTGGGAAAATATGCCTTTGTTTAGGGGGAATTCTCATTTCTTTGCAACTCAAGAATCACCTTGTGTACACTTTATGAAAGTAAATGTCCCCCTGAGAGATCTTAAGTGTTATCCTGTATTCAACCTGTTTTTTTAGAAACATCATTAGAGCTCCAAGTCTCAATTTTTGCAAAACAATCCGAGTCGACAGATATGAAAGTACACAAATTATTCAATAAAACTACTATAAAGATACATTGACTGAAATGCTTTCTCACACTGAAAGGCCATATTGCATCTACACCTGTCAAGTGGGCTAAGGCAATGACTGCCATTTACTAGAAAGAGCTGTTATATTTTTTAAGATATGTCTAAGAATTTTAACTCTTTTACTGTTCTAGGTATCACAAGCAAAATATTGGAAAATACATTTAAAAAATCTAAAAATATCATATCCTCTGCACGGAAATGTAAACTATACCATCACTGCTATTAATATGCAGTTTATTAAAAATATTAATGGAAAGCGTACTATTTCTAAAATGGTGCATGATATATGCCGGCGTCTACTCTTGAAGAACAGTTTACAGTCTGCTCAATAAGGAACCTACTTTACATCTAGAAGGAATTTACAAAATATTTATATGGTGAGTAGCAGGAAAGTCTGGCAGCTTTGGTCTGGGAGGCAAATACAGACAAACAGCCTCTTCAAGTTTAAAGATCTCACAGATCTCTGTGAGGATGGCATATCCCATCATATATCCCTGCAAGCTCCGTCAGTAAGGCGAAGCATGATAGTGCATTCACAGAGATTTGGATTCATGCCTTTAATCGCAATAAAATTATGCTTGAAATATAGCAGCAAATAGCATTAAACCATTAATCTGACAATCTGCTAGTTACCCACTCAGAGATGCTAATGAAGCAAATCTGAGAGGCATTAAAGAGAGAGTGTAGGTACTGTAACTGCTTCCTCTCGATGTTTGGGGTCCCTGGTACCATCTTACCAATCGGCTAAAACAAAAAGCGTCCCCAACAGTCAATCTCCACGGTTGTATTTGGGCTAGTGAGGAAGCATTATCCTGAGCAGCATAGGCGTGCGCCCGGGGTGTGCCGGGTGTGCCTGGGCACACCCTAATCCCCGCGGCACGCCTATGGAGTGAGACCGGCAGGGGAGATCTCAGGATCTCCCCTGTCGGCTCATGTAGAGCCAGCGCTATCCAAGTGCCGGCTTTGCTCTCAGCCTCCCTCCCCACTGCAGCATGGAGGGAGGCAGGAGAGGACCTGGGGAGCTCAACCAGCAGCTCAAATCTCGCGAGAGTGAACTCTAGCCCCAGAGGGGCTGGACCACCAGGGAAAGCAGCAGGAACAAGAATCCCCCCTCCCTACATAAGGTAAGAAGGGAGGGGGGATATTAAGTAATGTACCCCCACCTCCACCCCCCACAATCACCCACACACATACAGCACACAGCACCCACACAGCACACACACAGCACCCACACACATACAGCACCCACACACACAGCACCCACACACCTCCAGCACACACACACAGCACACACATACAGCACCTTCACACATACAGCACCCACACACACACAGCACCCACACACATACAGCACCCTCGCACATACAGCACCCTCGCACATACAGCACCCTCAAACACACATCACCCTCTCACACACAGCACAGAAACAGCACCCTCACAAAGACACACACAGCACCCTCACATACACAGCACACTAACAGGACCCTAACAAACACACATCACCCTCTCACACACAGCACAGAAACAGCACCCTCACACACACATCACACTAACAGCACCCTCACACACACACAAACAGCACCCACACACACAGCATCCTTACACACACAAGACCCTCAAACCACCCTCACGCAGCGCACACAGCAGTGTATGTATGTGTGTGTGTATATATATATATATATATGTGTGTGTGTGTGTATGTGTGTATACACACATACATATACATACGACGTGTGTTTGTGCTTTAGGGTGCACACCCTAATGCAATAGGCTGCGCACGCCTATGCTGAGCAGCAATGAGTGGCTGTGATTGGCAAAGAGTGTCAGCAAACTATATTCAGCCTTTCATAGGGCCCATAGCTGGTATGAATTGGTATGGCTAGAAGGAAGTGTGCAATCTCTACTTTAGATATAACTCCACTAGGGGCTGTGGGAGGCCAGGGATACTGAATGGAGGGACAGTACCAGAGAACCATAAGAATATTAATTCCAAAGTGATGTTGAGGTTTAAATATCTTTGTAGCTATTTGTGTCTATACTTTAACAGAACTCCCATACTAGAGTGTTGCTTGTTTTAGAGATTACATGGTACTCACGTCAAATAAAGGATATTTGTATTTATTTGCATTTCCACAACACAGTGTACCAGGTAGCTAGTATCTTATGCCAGGATGGTGATCTCCTTACATAGCAGTTTTATGACATTTTGGACACCACAAATGGAACGGGGTACAAAAAGACAGAAATGGACCGTTGGCCCTGAGGTATGTGTTCTTAGTCCTGAACAATGCTAACAAAGCATACGTGAATGAGTGAAAGCAGCCAGCGAACATTCTTGCAGTAATGTCCGAATCCATGAGAGCTAATCATGTCTCTGTATGTTATGCTCTGTGCTAGGAATGAGGGCAAAATCCTTAAAAAAACAAACAAATCTGAGTGAAAATTGATCCCTTATATGACCAAACTCAGCATTCGTGCAAGAACATATATGTCATGTTCCTGAGCAGGTCTGAGAGGAGACGATTGCCAGGGTTATGGGTTGAAACTTTATTTGTCTTTTTAGACATAACAATTTACTTGAAAGCAAGAATTAAGACAATATGCCACAAACAGGATACTTTGAAAGTAAATGAATAAAGTCTTTTATATACAAGTAGGTTTGACGTTATTTCCAAATTGATTAGTAATCTGTGGAATGTCACACTGAAGCCAGGTTCATGATGATACAGGGTTGAAATGGTTAAAGCTGGTAAGTACTTTCAGTATAATATAGTACAGGTTGATTAACCCCTTAAGGACCAAACTTCTGGAATAAAAGGGAATCATGACATGTCACACATGTCATGTTTCCTTAAGGGGTGTTTGTGTTTGGCTGTAATTTTCCGCTTTCTCATTTACTGTTCCCATACAAATTATATATTGTTTTTTTCAGGACGAAAGGGGCTTTCTTTACATACCATTATTTATATAATCTCATGTATTTTAATTTAAAAAAATAAAAAAATATGATGAAAAATTGAAAAAAATACATGTTTTTTGACTTTTACTTGAAAAATCTTTTACTCATCTACAAAAGCGAATGAAAAAACTGCTAAATAGATTCAAAATTTTGTCCTGAGTTTAAAAATACCCAGTGTTTACGTGCTTTTTTGCTTTTTTTTGCATGTTATAGGGCTATAGGTACAAGTAGGATATTGCGGTTTCAAAACATACATTTTTAAAATTTATCAATAGTGACATTGTAACACTATTATCTGTCATAAATCTCTGAATAACACCCCACATGTACATATTTTTTTTAAAGTAGACAACCCAGGGTATTCAATATGGGGTATGTCCAGTCTTTTTTAGTAGCCACTTAGTCGAAAACACTGGCCAAAGTAAGCATTCATATTTGTTTGTGTGTGAAAAAAGTAAAAAAACTAAATTGAACGCTAATTTTGGCCAGTGTTTGTGACCAAGTGGTTACTAAAAAAGACTGGACATACCCCATTTGCAATACCTTGGGTTGTCTTCTTTTGCAAATGGTATGCCATCATGGGGTAATTCTCATTCCTGGGCTACCATACGCTCTCAAAGGCAACGTAACCAAGCCTGGCCATTTTCAATGTAAAAATATTTGACCCATATATTTGACCTTGTAACTTTCAAAAATGCTATAAAACCTGTACATGGGGGGTACTGTTTTACTCGGGAGACATCGCTGAACACAAATATTAGTGTTTAAAAACTGGAAAACGTATCACAACAATTATATCATCAGTAAAAGTGCTGTTTGTGTGTGAAAAATGCAAAAAAAGTCACTTTCACTGACAATATCATCGCTGTGATATGTTTTACTGTTTTGAATCACTAATATTTGTGTTCAGCGAAGTCTCCCGAGTAAAACAGTACCCCCATGTACAGGTTTTAGGGTGTCGTAGAACGTTACAGGGTAAAATACAGTGCTAGCAAATTAAATTCTCTGGACTTTCGGCCTGGGTTGGCAGGCAGGTCCCTCAAATTGCAATCAATAAAATTACTTAATTATGTAAAAATATTACATAAATACGCACGTAGAATTTAAATATATATGCATATTTATATATTTGAAGTCTACGTGTATATTTATATAATTATTTATGTAATTTTGTATATGGACATATGTATATTTCTTATTATTTTTATTTATTTTTATATACATAGATATATATACAAATTCATTCTAAGTGTATTTTGATATAAATATATATATATTAATTTTAAAATACAGTTAGAATAAAATTTCATATAGCTATATAATTTTTTTTAAATTTTTTATTATTATTTAAAAAAAAATTTATTTAATTTAAATTACTTATTATTTATATTTTATAATAATATATATATACAATATATATAGTTATTATATATATTATATATATACGTGTGTAATTTAATTATAAGTGTATTTTTATATTAATATAAGTACATATTAATATAAAAATACACTTAGTATGGCATTATATATATGATATATAGACATATATTATATAGATATAATATATGTCTATATATCATATATACACATATATAATTATTTATTTTTTTTTATTAACATAACTTTATTTTATTTTTTGATTTTACACTAGCAGGGAGACTGCCTGTCAGCACAGACAGTCCCCCTGCAGGCAGACACTAGGACACCTATTGTGACCATGTGATCGCTGTGTTAAGCGATCACATGGCCACAGGGGTCCTAAATCAGTGTGGGGAGACTGTCTGGGCTGCAGGCAGTCTCCCCACAACCGGAGCCACGCTGATCGCCGCCGGGGGAACGACGGCGATCAGGTAAGTAACGGAAACCGTTAGGATGGTTCAGGACCGTCATCGGTCCGCAATGGGAAAATCCCGATGACGGTCCTGAACCGTCCTGGGTCGGGAAGGGGTTAAAGGATCATGCAGTGTTGCAGCAGTTGAAACAGGTAAGTAGATTCCAGTAATGTAATATAGGTTGCTTACAGGATCATGCAGTGTTGCAGAAGTTGAAACAGGTAAGTGGAGTCCAGTAATGTAATATAGGTTGCTTACAGGATCATGCAGTGTTGCAATAGTTGAAGATTGGAGTTTCAGGAGGATTCCGGCGACGGGACACACGGAGTCTCAATAGAGGATCATGAGGTTTTCAGGAGCCAGGATACAGGATGTTTTCAGGAGTCAGGATCAGAAGTTCCATGTCAGAACACTGACTTCAATGTCAGAATACTGACTTCAATGTAAAGGCCATGAGAAGAGTTGGGTGTGGCCTTTTATAGCAGACTTTGAGGCAGGTGAGAGCAACTGAGGATTGACTAGTGGTTAGGGAGGCCACTAGAGGTGAGAAACAGGTATTGCAGTAATAAAATAAAACAATATCTTGGTTGTCAGGATAGGATCCTAACAATATACTTGGGAGGAACCATATCATTAAGAAATGAGTGTAGGGTTGATTCATGTCAGTATACATGCAATAACATTTTCAGTGGAACACAATACACTTATATAGATGAAAGTGTAGGAACCTTGGAGTGTTTCGGTGTGCAAGTGCTGTCAATGAGACAATCTGCACAAGTTGAAACAAATGGGTTTGGACTTTTGAAGGTCAACATTCTTTTGGAGACAAAATACTAATCGATTACGGTGCATAGTAAAAGTGTTTCTCCTTTTCCACAGGAATGATGCCACCCTAGAAAAGTTTTGAAGTCAGAGGTGTGATTATAATGAAGGACAGCTGCAGATCTTCCACAGAGCAGTTTATTAGTGAGGATCAGTAGATAGGGGCATTTTTGTGAAAATTATTTGTTAGCAAGGAATATAATTTTAAATTGAACCCTAAATCTTATGGGAAGCCAATGTAAGGTGTGACAGATGGGTGATGTGTGGCAGGTGTGAAAGGACAGAAAGAAAGATGTATTTAGTATTGTATAAACACTAAACATAAATTTAGTATGGAGTATAGCTACTGAGACCTTTACAAAATAGATCACTACAAAGACCACAGCAAGATATTTATGAATACCGCTTTGAAAAAATACCTGATCATTCAGTATAAACATGGTTCTACAGCTCTATTTTTCATACCAGCATTTTATTTTAAATCTGCATTCGTAGATTTGATAGATTTATTATTCCATAAATGTCCTTTCAAACGGAATATCACCAAACACAGTAATAAAATCAAGTTTCAAATGAATACAGGCATGTCAGGATTAATCTGAATTCATTTTTTCATTACACAAATTGGAGAACATGTAAATGTGTATTTAACATCGCAACGTTCTACCAGACAAGGCGATGCCAGTAACAACGCAATATTTTGTTAAATTTCCAATATAAATAAGAATTTGATTTTCTATTTGACATAAACTTAGCAATGCAATTTACAGTTCAGACATTTCAGAATTTATTTTGTGGCATACATACTATTTTTTTTTTGTGGGATAGGCAGTTTGTATGAACATTTTTAATCAATGTCAAATTTTCCAGTGTGTTTCTTCAATCGATTCTGAAAGAATAGCTGATCTAAAGTATATGTAATGCATTATAATGTAAATTTAAAATCATCATATTATGGCAGACATTTAAACAGCTGTAGAGGGTGATATATACATTAGCGTGATTCATGGTCCTTGACAGAAATGCCTTTTAATCCCACAGGAGTATAAAATCCAAAATTCCACACATGTTCAAATTTTAGTGCCTGCAGCAAAAAGAAGGGAACAGCTCAAAACAGTTGAAATCTTTTAACTTTAAAAGCAATATGGATGTACCCCAGAGAGGTAATCTAAATTATAATGTATAAAAAAAATCTGAGTGAGGAATCAGGGAGATTAATATGGTTTCATTTGATTATGGTGATAATGCCAACAATTAATACTTTCATTGTGAAATATATATTTATTTTCTGTCAAATCTGACCCATATATTTGCAAATCTCCAGATTAAATATATCGGAAGGGATCCTCTTACTTTTTTCCACCTCGGTCTTGATCAAGACAAATTCTCTAGAATATACGCATTATTAGTAGGATTCAGTGACCTGAAGCGACAGAACCATATTTAATACACAGCAGCCCTGTAGTCAATGGAAGAGTATAGCGTGCTTTGAGAACAGATACATGTTCATGATAAATTATGCTGTGGACTTAAAATATTTAATATTGCAGGTGCACCAAAACGACAATCTGTGTTTTTAGAGTGGAAGCAAGAAGCTAATCATTTAATGCTTTCCACAGCAGAAGGGTGCTCCACAAATAGTGATTTGCACCCATTAGTTAAAGAATGTACTAAAAATAATGTTTACATTTTTAAACAAATAGTCAATTCTAAAAATTAACCTTCCAGCAGATAATGGAATGGAGTGGGACCATAGAACTTTTGACCCTTGATAACTTTTTAATAGGTGCCTCACCATGGGGGCATGGTTGACCTGTGCCAGGTCCCCCTTTAATGGATTTTGGGGTTTGCATGATGCAACCACAGCACAGATTTGAACTTCATTCTCCGAATTAAATTACAAAGTGAAAATAATTTCCAAATTTCATCTTAAAACAAATGGAAAACCGCTTGACATTCTGTTCAGTCGTAATTCGGTCATTTGGCCGGCGCTATAGTCTAAATGACAGGAGGTTCGTAAATGGCAAATGAGGAAATGAGAGAACACGGAGGAGGGTGAGTACTGTGGGAAAACTTTCTTTGACACAGGAAATAGAGCTGACTTAAGCTCCTCCTTATGTCAAAGAAAGTCAAGCGTAGGAAACATTCATAAGACAAAGTAGTCCCTACTTTGTCTTATGTTTTAAAGAAAATTAGATCAGAAATAAAGAAAATAAGAACAAATTCTGAGAGAGGAAGAGAAGAGGAAGCGATTGGGAAACGGTTAGTTCAGTGGGACGGTGCTGCTTTAAATTCCTAACCCTTACAAACACATGTAGCAAGGCCAGAGTAAGGACCCTCCATAGGTTCATCCCTGTTTTATAGTGTTTCATTTGGGTACAATAGTAGGGCACAATGTGAATGTATAAGGCAAGAGAGTGGAGAAACCAAACACCTTGATTGGTTTTAATACAAGCCCTGGAACTCCCAAAACTGGGGTTTAAGCTGCTGCTTGTAGCATATTGGTATCCTATCTGTTATCACAAATTCCTTCTGTCTAGCTCTTTGATAAACAGACGAGGAATTTCATAGTTGAGATAAGTTTTGTCAGTAATACTCTTTTTTTTATGATTGCAGGTTGTTATGCAGGAGTGAAATAATTGACCTCTGAGAGAAATGCTAGTGGACTTAAAACAAATCATTTTTTTTCAGCATTAAATCAGTTTCCTAATTGGGAATATATTATCATCAACCAAGGAAGACAAAAAGAGTGAAAAATTGTACATCCATCCAATATAATTTCACATGCTATATAATCACCATATAGAATTTCTCCTAGGCCATATTCACACATGCTATGGTATGTTTCCATCTTCTTCATTCTTAATTATTTCTTCATTTAATTAGTTATCCCTGTTAAGCTTGTACACTGTTATTCTAGAAATGTCTATCACAGTTCAGTTTTTCATTCCTGTGTCACCTTCAGAAAGTGATGTTTTAGGCAAGCTGCATATTGTCCTTTAGCATTTCTTCAGTAACCAGTGGCCTGAATACATGCTATAAATAAAAATTAAGAGTTTTCATTCATCCTTGTTTCTGTTTGGAAAATATACGTGGATGTGGTTGTTAAAGCACCGGGATTGAATTTCTGTGTCGTATGTAAGATAATGGTAGTCTGTCCATTTCAGGGTTTCTTATGACCAATATGTTTTCAAAAAAGCATATAACCTGATGCAATTATATAATCAATAAACTCAGACAAGTTGGCACCACTGGTCCAAGATTCTCCTAATGTGGAACAGTCTTACTGGTCGTCTCACCTATTCACCAGGATGATGAATGCAGGACATAGGTCAGATCTATTTGATTGTATAAAGTGTCTGACATCTAATTACATTGTGTCACTTGAAGTACTGATAACTCAAACAGTTAATACACTCAATATCAAAGGAAACATATATATATACACATTTTTATGCCTCAATGAACATTACTGTTTTGTATGTTATAAGTATAAGCAAGACAATGCAGCTACATAATGGCTCATACTATCTAACCAGGGCATTCCCTTGCAGTTTCTGGTCATTGTTCCTTCCTAATAAATAGTATTTTAAAGGGCTTAAAGTATTATCTTTGCAGTAAGATAATGTTGTTTGGCCTTTATGTTTCAATGTCACCATAACAATATATTTTAGGAATTACATTGTTTTAACAATATAGGTTAGTCCAGTGTCCAGTCGTTGGAAGTGGTATTTTAGTAGGTCCCATTTATTAAAAGGTTAAAACACAAATATAGGAGAGGATGTTCAATAATCCAAAACAGTGCCAGAACTACTGCTTAAGTGCATGGGCCAAAGATGGGCATTGTTTAACAGGGGCACGGTCAGGTGCCACGGGCCTTTAAGCCCGCGACCAGGCCCCTGTACCATCGGCCGGTTGGGAGGAAGTGAAATCAGATCACTTCCTCTCAGCTTTATACAGCTCACTGAGTGGAAGGAAGGGGGTGCGGCACAGGCTGCACTAAGAAGAAGAGAGGCAGGAGTGAGCTGCTCCCACTCTCTCCTATCGGACTCAGCCAAGCAAGCCACCCTCCTGGACACAAAAAGTAAGCTAACAGGAGGGTGAAATTGAAGTGCAAGGAGATTGTGGTTAAACAATGACTAAAAAAATTGATGTATGGAAATCCAAGTAAGGATAGCAAATTAAGTACTTATCTACTAAACAGCTGAAAGATCAGAATTTTAATTCAGCTTTTTTTTCAATTCACAGATTGAGCATTGCCTTGTAAATACAACATAAGGAAGTTGTTATACATAGGTTATACATAGGTTAGAACAAGCAATATACTAGGAACATAAATAAAAGCTGATGACTGACCATGAACTGAGTTTTGCGAATTATATATCAGGGGTTGAATTGTAAAGTGTAACTTCATACATCCTATTCTGCCCAGGGCCGGCACGTCCATAAGGCGGCACAAGCAGCCGCCTTAGGGCACACCGGCCTGGGGGAGCTAGATTGGAGTGACCGGCAGGAGGTGGGCACACAGCGATCCCCCCTGCAAGTCACTCAATGTAGGCAGTGCGGACCGCGGTAAAGGAACTTCTGATTCCAGTACCCGACTGGACTGAAAGGAAGTGCTCACTGAGAGAGCGCTTCCTGTCAGTCCGGCCGGGAACAGGAAACTGAAGCTCCTGTACCGCGGTCCTCGACGCCTGGCCACACTACAAGAAAGGTAGGAGACACACCGGGGAGGAGAGAGAGAGGGACACTAGAGGGGGGTAAGCTACAAGGGGGAGAAGGAAAACTATGGGAGAGGGGAAGGAATACTATGGGGGGAGAAGGAAAACTATGGGACATGGGAGGGGGAAATAATGCTATGGGACAGGGGAGAGGGGGAAGAATACTAAAAAAGAGGGAGGTTTGATGAACACTCGGGGGGGGGAGAAACATTAAGGGATGGGCACTAAGGTACAGGGGAGGGGAAAAAGGGAAAGTGAATACTGGGGTAGTGGGGGGACCACTAAAAGAGAAGGGCAAGGGTCACTAAGATGGGGGTAGGAGGAACATTAAGGGGAATGGGGGGCACTAAGAGACAGGTAAGGGGGAGGGAAGAGGAACACTAAGGGACAGGGGAGGGAGGGGAGAGTAACACTAAGGGACAGGGGAGGGTAGAGGAACACTAAGGGACAGGGGAGGGAGGGGAGAGGAACACTAAAGGACATTGAAGGGAGGGGAGAGTAACACTAAGGGACAGGGAGGGGAGGAGAGAGGAACACTAAGGGACAGGGGAGGGTGGGGGGAGGAACACTAAGGGACATGGAGGGGAGAGGACCATTAAGGGGCAGGGAGGGGAGAGGACCACTAATGGACATGGAGGAGAGGAGAAATTAACATTAAGGAACATGGAGGGGAGAGTGGCATGGCACACAGGGGAGCCTGAGTGGGGTGAAAGACACACAGAGGAACATGAGATGGGAGAAAACCTGGGGGTGAGAAAGTCCACAGAGGGGCTGGGGATGAAAGCACCACACCGAAGGGCCTGTGCATGGAAATACAAAGAGGCTGGGGAGAAAGAGACACAGAGGGGCTGCAGAAGAGGACAAAGAGACACAGAGGGGCTGGTGGGAGATAGACGGGCTGGTGGTGAAAGAGAAACACACAAAGGAGCTGGTAAGAGTAAAAGACATAAAGGGTCTGGGAAAGAAGGAGACACGGAGGCTAGGGGGAGTAAGAAACACAAAGAGGGGTAGTAAGAGATACACAAGGGAGGTGTAAGACACACAATGGGGAAATAGGGTATGACACTAAAAGGGGGAAGATTTAAAAAAGGGGATAAGAAACAAAAGGGCGGGTTAATAGGCACACAGGTGAAGATGCTTTTGGGAGGGGAGCTCCAAAATCATCTTCGCTTGTGTACACAAAAATCCTTGCACCGGCCCTGATTCCGCCTCATGAGATAGCTATTAAAAAGGGATTTTTTGACATTTTTATATTTTAGCAGTTTTGCAGATAACTCCCTAAAATGCTTTTTTGTTACTATGTGATTGTAACTTTTACTCATTCCCCCATAGGGTGTAATGGAAGTCCAAATTTCTCGAATTAACAAAATTTTATCGAACAAAGTTTCTTTCGTCAGACTCAAAATATTTCATATTTTGACAAACAGAAATTAGAAAAAAAAGACAAATCGAAAGGAAATTAAACAAATGTATGCCCTGTGCACATCCCTAATGGAAACCTATAATTTATTGGTTAAAAAGATAAAGACTAACTAAATAACAGTGCATGCACCCTTACTATTTCATGTTTAGAAAATGGAGCAAAAACACTACTATCTTAAAATACATGCAGCATTTACTATATTGAATGTGATTATATTAAATCTGATTATCACTATTTTCAGTTTGGAATAATGAAAAATAGTGCAATAATGTATTTGTGCTTTTATGTTTGTTTTTGTTTTGTTGGTTTTTTTTTTGGTTTTTTTTTAGGGGGGGCATTAAATTAATGACAATCATCTGACAGTTAGAGGATGTTTGAGAATGAATGTAAAATAATGTTGATTAATTGATTTTGTTGTTTTTTTATTGCATTTCCAGAAGTCAATTAGGCAGACAAACCTTTTAATATACACATTGTTTTTTTGCTATTTCTGGCATGTGTTGTATCATTCCAGTATAGTTAATTAGTTACACAGATCACACTTGTTTTCCAGATTATGCAGTTTGGATTGTCTAGTATAAAGACAATATTCCATAAACTATCATGTTAAGGATCAGATTATGAATAGGCATGTCAAAAGGGAGCTGTACTGAAAGTCAAAACGGGCCATTTGGTTTAATTCTTCAATCACAATCTTGCATTCTTCAATTCAACTATATTTCTATGTCACATAACACATAACATATTTGAGGAGTAATATTCCATGATTCAAGAGCCCACAACACACTGAATAAATTATATTAAGACATACATATCTAATTATCATATTAAGAATTAATATCTCATAATTGATAGAAAGTGAAGTCAATAACTATCTCTTAACAGTACATATTATTTCACTACCTTCCTCTGCCTCTAGAGGGCTTTGCATTCTGGTTATACCAAGTCACTGCCAGAACTGTGAAAAGAAGCCCATGTTCCTCCTCATAATTGCACCGTATGTTCAGTTAGTGCATAGACTGCTTTTGTTTTTGTTTTGGGTTTTTTGGGGTGGGGAGAAGGGGTTGTAAAGGACAATATCTATTTTTGAGATATAAATAATACTCAAACTATTTGTTTTCCATTCACATTAATGTAAAAATGAAAGAAAAATTGGTTTAGATAAAACAAATATAGCTAAAAGGGAACTGCCACTTCTCATGATTTTTTATAATATGTTTACTCATCCCTATACATAATAAATATGTATCTGTACGATATGAAAAGAAAATCAAATGTAGGAATCCAGACCTCTTCATCCTGCACCTGAGCAACTCCATATTGGCTCCCTGTCAATCACTATTATAAAGTCTGTTAACAATATAGATAAAGTACATAGAGAAGAGAAGAAATGAAACAATATTTCTGATTATTCTACTCATTCACAGTGTTTGCTCTGGTTCTGCCTTGTCTGAACTGGATTGCAATGTCACTTGCTAAATCGTTACTATGTAAAAGAATAGAGAGTCAGATGGAAAAGGTTATAGGTAAATTTTATTCAGTGGCGTAATATGACAGTTCAAAGAGACATTGAATAATACGAACATCTATGCTACTAAAACATCTTGTTGTTATTGATTAAAAAAAATTATTTTAGAAGAGCTTTCCATTGTAGTGGTTATGGTACTAGGAAGCTGTCTCTGCATTTTGACCTATTAAACCCTCACCCTTTGTTACATTCAGGTAATCATCCCCTCCCTATTCAGTAAACCAAGATCTTGTATAGTGCAAGTGCACACAGCCTGCTCATGCTATGTATGTCAGCCTTATTCGCCTTATGAACTGTACTATGAGCCTGGCAGATAATGGCGCAGTGTGCAATGTTTAATCACACATAGCACAGCTCCTGCAAGAACAGGAGGAAATAAAAGTAACAATGTTCTCTAAGACAAAACTGCAGTCTTTTCATTCTGGTTAATAAAGTCAATAAGAGTACGTCACTTTTGCTTTAGCAACGCCCCTTCAATTGTTAAAGCGGCACTGTCATGCCGAACTTACCTTTCCTCAATCTCTTCCTCTTCTCCCCCTCGCTCAGGATCTGTTATTCTTTCTTCCTGTCTTCTTTAGTTTTCTTTAAAATCATAAGACAAAGTAGGGACTCTTTGCCTTATGGAGGATTCCTCCGCTTGACCAGCTCTGACCAGCGGAGGAGCAAAGTGTGCTTCATTTCAGCTGGTCAGAGCAATTTTCCCATGATCCCTAGCTTTCCTCTGTGATCTCGCGATGCTTCCTGTCATTTTAGCTAAAACTGCCGAATTGCGTTCTAACTGAATGAGAACAGTATGTTCGTTTCTTTTAGAACGCAATTCGGCACTTTGTTTGTGTCGGAATTTCATTCTAATGAATGAAACTCCGATCCTATTCATTGCCGCGGCTGCATCTTGCAGCCGCTTAGTAGATAACTCCCTAATTCCCACGGTATCAGGGAATTATCTACTAAAAGGCTGAAAGACCTAAATTGGTCTTTCAGCCAAATTTACTAATACTAAGTAAAGATTACTTAGTATTAGTAAATAATATGCCCCTACTCGCTATATCGCGAGTAGGGGCATGTGTAGTAAGCAGTAAGTAACCAATCAGAGTGTCCTCCCCCCCTGGCCCCCACCCCTGAGCGTTCTTTTGAATTTTCCCACGCTGTGTAAAATGACACAGAGCACTCTGATTGGCTTAAACCCACCAATCAGAGTGTTCTAAGCCTAATTGCAGGGCGGGGCAAGGCTTTATAAGCCTTGACCCGCCCTGCGGAGCTCAGTACGCGGCGTGCCCTCAAAGGGCGAACATGGATTAATTTTTTTTGCGCTCGTTTTTTTAAAGTGCCACGGGTATGATTGATTTCTATTTGGCCTTTTTGGGGGCTGAAGAAAGAAGATTTTAGAAAAAAGAAGACGTCAAATGGTAAGTTTAATTTTTTTTTACAGGTTAGTTATTTTATTCCCCCCTCACTATTTTTAGGGTGAGGGGGGGTAGGTAGGGGATAGGTTTTTTTTGGTTGGGGGGGGTGACTAGGGGCTTGGGACCCCTAGTCACCTTGATTGGGGGGGGTTTCATTTAGGGCCCCTACCCACCGCTCAGGGGTGGGGGCCGGGGGGGAGGACAGTAGGTACCCCCCCTTATTGTTTAATTAGGGCCCCCACCCACCGCGCAGGGGTGGGTGCCAGGGGGGGAGGACAGTAGGTCCCCCCCCTTAATGTTTTATAAGGGCCCCCACCCACCGCGCAGGGGTGGGGGCCAGGGGGGAGGACAGTAGGTGTCCCCCCTTATTGTTTTATAAGGGCCCCCACCCACCGTGCAGGGGTGGGGGCCAGGGGGGAGGACAGTAGGTCCCCCCTTATTGTTTTATAAGGGCCCCCACCCACTGCTCAGGGGTGGGGGCCGGGGGGGAGGACAGTAGGTCCCCCCCTCATTATCTTCATGGCCCCCACCCGCCGCTCAGGGTGGGGGAGGGGTGGAGGACAATAGGTCCGCCCCCCCTTATTGTAATTTATGTAAAAAAAATTTGACAGTGAGCAGCCACTGTATATTTGCTGCTGTATATTTGGAACTTACTTCTATATCAAATATTCATGTATGGGTTTTGTTCAAAGGGGTTTTAGAGATTATAGCTGTGGAATTGATAAAATATTAAATGTAATTATGCCCTATAAGGTGTGTTGTTTTTTGTTTTTTTACAAACATACATGCACAGACATTTTATTGAAATAAAAATATAATCACTGATAGCTTATAGCTCCTTTGCTCTTTATATCAAATTATTTGCTATCTACCTACCACCTACCTAACAAGCAACCTAAACTGTCTATCCCACCTAATTGTATGCAGCTATTACATAAATAATTATTTTTCCATTTTATTTTCCATTGGTCAAACAAAACTACATAATCTAAACTAAAGCACAATAAAATAAAAAAAAGAATGCAATAATAAATTCATTGGTGCTGCTTGACTGCTGTAAGAAACATTTGCAACCCTGATCAATTTGGAGATGCATTAAAGCGTTGCGATCAGAAAAATGGAGGAAATGTGGGTAACATTTAGAAACCAAAGTAATTTCTCCAATTGATTCCTTTTTCAAATTGTAACACTTTTATAAATCTTCCGTTTCACGTCAATGTGCAACAAGAAACACTGACATAGCCAGCATTCACTAACAGTAACAATGTCAGATGAGCAGATCGTTCCATGGAAAGGCCAGGTGGGTGGATGTAACATTGTCTCCATGACACTTTCAGTGCAAAGTACAGCATGCTCTGAGTACCGTATGATGTACCAGGCACAAAATTGGTCCTAAAGGGACTGTTTTCCTGAAGGTGTTAAAAATGAATATGTGAAATAATTTTCTATGAAATGTTAGGTCAGCTCAAGTGGGAAAAGCAATCAACAAACAATTTTGCTCTTACTATTTCACCTGGCTTGCGTCTGCAGACATCTTACATGTAGCCAAAGGTCCATTTTTCTAAAAGCAACACTTCATTTTCTGTTACTTTGGTTTTGCTTTGATTCCCCGGAGTCTGGTGGTTGCTTCACTGTGTTCTAATGTCTCTAAACCTCACTTTTCCATTTCATATCAACTTTCATAAAAGCCAAGGGAGCAGTTTGTAAAGTTTTACATTTTCCTGAGCACTTATTCCCATATTCTAAAAATTACCTCTGACTAATTTTTCTTTTAGTGCTTTCTTCAATGCACGTTGAAAGCATTTCCTATGAAAAGACAAACTTTCTCGAGGATTAAATGTAGATCAACATTACTAATCATACAGAGAGGCCCCAGTCACACTTACATCATACACCTAATCTAAAGTTATATGTTGAAGGTTCAGATTAACATCACACTGCCTTTAGTCTACTGCGATCTAAGAGCACTCTAAGCTGATGCCAGCCTATTTCCTCTCCCCAATCACCAATGTACAGGGTTCGCACTGTGTGTCATTATTGAAGTGCTTCATACATAAATACATTTGCATGTCCACTTTGTGCATTTGGTTGCCCAGGACAACATATAATTGCAGGACTCCAACAAATCACAATTCTCCCTACTTACAACCTACATCTGTTTGCCTTTTTCTTTTGGACGGTGTCTGGTGGAAATCGTAAAGTGGGTACGATTCACTTAAAGGGATACTCCGCCACTGATACAACTTTAATGCATTTGATATGTTTCGGCCTCATTAATACGCTGTATATTTTTATACTTTCTAGTTTTTTCACAAAATATTTTTTGCAGAATGCTACACCATCAGTGGCGGATCCAGAGCCTGATCTCGGGAGGGGCACTTGTAAATTATTTAAAGAAATAATCCAGACACAATAACCACTACAGTGTGTGTGTATGGGGGGCAGTGTGGGTGTGAGTATGCGGGCAGTGTGTGTATGGGGGGCAATGTATCTGTGTGGGAGGTAATGTGTGTATGGGGGCAGTGTGTGTATGGGGGCAGTATATGTGTATGTGGGGCAGTGTGTGTGTATGGGGGCAGTGTGTGTATGGGGGCAATGTATGTGTGTGGGGGGGGCAATGTGTATGTGTGATTATAAAAAAGCCCCCTTACCCTTCTTATCACACACACATTGCCCCCCCACACACATACACTGCCCCATACATACATATTAATTAAATGTAAAAAAACAACACATATTATAAAAGAGAACCCTTCTTATATGTGTTGTTTTTTAAAATTTAATTAAAACAAATATGCCCCCCCCCCTCCCTTCTTACCTTTATAGAAGGGGGACATTTCTCGATCCCTGGTGAACGTAGCTCTGTCTCACCTGCATGTGCTGGCAGGGGAGACAGAGATCCTCGGTTTTCTTGGGGGGGGGGGAAATTGCCCCATTGCCCCCCCCTGGATTGGCCAATGTGCACCATAAGGCATTGTCATCATGCCAAAAAGAGTTCCTTATCAAATGTCTGCCCCAACAGCACTGAGTGAGCTGCTGTTAACTCACGACCTGACTTCAGACAGTTAAACTATATATATATAGTTACATAGTTACATAGTTACATAGCTGAAAAGAGCTGAATATATAAACTATATATATATAGGTAGTCAGTGGCGTACTAAGGCGGGAGCGGGGGGGGGCCTCAGGCGGCTGCAGAGAGCCTCAGGCGGCTGCAGCTTTGCCCGGGCGGTGCGTCCATGAGGGCGGACCGCACCGCCCGGGCGCAGCGCTCCCTCCTGTCAGCTTCCTTTGCTGTAGCGTGGCCGAGCCCTGCAGCATGCTGGTCCGACGGGTACATGGAGCATCTGTCTCCTGTACCCGGCCGGACTAACAGGAAGTGCACACTGAGGGCTCGGCCCGCTACAGCAAAGGGAGGGGGAGCTGGAGAAAGAGAAAGAGAAAGGGGGCGAGAGAGAAAGGAGGGGAGGGGAGGGGAGAAAGAGGAGAAAGGGGTGAGAAAGAGAAAGGAGGGGGGAGGGGAGAAAGAGGAGAAAGGGGGGGGCGAGAAAGAGAAAGGAGGGGAGGGAGAAGAGGAGAAAGGAGGCGGAGAAAGAAAGGAGGGGGAGGGAGAGAAAGGAGAGGGGAAGGGAGAAAGAGGAGAAAGGGGGGGGGTGAGAAAGAGAAAGGAGGGAGGAGGGGGAGAAAGAGGAGAAAGGGGGTGAGAAAAAGAGAAAGGAGGGGGAGGGGAGAAAGGAGAAAGGGGGTGAGAAAGAGAAAGGAGGGGGTGAGAAAGAGGAGAAAGGGGGGAAGGAAAGAGAAAGAGAGAAAGAGAAAGGAGGGGGGGGTGAGAAATAGAAAGGGAGGGGGAAGAGAAAGGAGGGGGGGCGAGAAAGAGAAAGCGAGGTGGAGAAAGAGGAGAAAGGGGGGTGAGAAAGGAGGGAGGGTGAGAAAGGGGGGGTGAGAAAGGAAGTGAGAAAGGAGGGGGGGAGAGAAAGAGAAAGGAGAGGGGGAGAGAAAGAGAAAGGAGAGGGGGGGTGAGAGAGAAATTAGGAGGGGGAAGAGAAATTAGGAGGGGGAAAGAGAAATTAGGGGGGAGAGAAATTGAAATTAGAAGGGGGGGATAGAAATTGAAATTAGGAGGGGGGAAGAGATATTAGGAGGGGGAAAGAGAAATTAGGGGGGGAGAGAAATTAGGAGGGGGTGAGAGAGAAATTAGGAGGGGGGGAGAAATTGAAATTAGGAGGGGGGAAGAGATATTAGGAGGGGGGGAAAGAGAAATTGGGGGGGAGAGAAATTAGGAGGGGGGGTGAGAAAGAGAAATTGGGAGGAGGAGAAGGAAATTGGAGCGGGAGGAGAGATTGACATTCATCACATACACACAATGCACCCCTTGCACACAGAAAAACACACAATGCATTACACACACAGACACACATACACAAGCAATGCAACCGTTACACACAATGCATCCCTTACACACACAGAAACACACAATGCATTCATTACACACACTCAATGCACCCCTTACACACATTCAATGCATCCCATACATACACAGAAACACACCTTGCAGCCCTTACACATACAAACACAATTTCACACAATGCATTCCTTACACACATATCAGGACATCCCTTACACACTCCACCCCCTGTGAACAAACTCATTGGTGGAACATGAAGGTGGACCCTGGGACCCAGACCTTGAGCTGTGTAAAGGACCCCCAAAAAATGGAGCTGCTTCCCGTTCTCCCAGAACATTGATTTTTGTGACCACAGTTACAAACCGCCTCCAGAGAGCCTGTTCTGCACCAGACCAGTGGAGCCAGACTGCAGCTAGAGCCCATCATCATCCTCATCTGGTTGTAAGTAGGCAATCTAGTATATTATTCGTGGCACTAAGCTCTAATTTACCTCACATTAAAGAAACACTATAGTCCCCAGAACCACTTCAGCTTAATGTAGTGGTTCTGGTGTCTATAGCCTGTCCCTGCAGGCCTTTTAATGTAAACACGGCGGCACTGCAGCACTGGCGCTAGTTAACATGGCAAATCATATGGGTGGGGCATTGTGATGTCGTCACATGGGGGCAACTTACTTTTGCCTAGGGCGCAAAAACTTGCACCGCCCTGGCTGGAGGGGGGGGTTGTGTGAGCTGTGGCCGCACAGTGTCCCATGGTAGTTAGGGTGTCGCGGCAGCCAGTACAGCTCACACAAGCAAAACAGCTGATAAACTGGCCGCGACGGAGGAAATGTAAAAGTGTGACTGTCTGCCTGTGACTGTGTGTGTGTGACCGTCTGCCTGTAACTGAGTGTGTGACTGTCTGTCTGTAACTGAGTGTGTGACTGTCTGCCTGTAAATGTGTGTGTGGGGCTGCAGGGATTTTGTAGAAGGGGGCGGGGGTTTTGTATTGGGACAGGAGTCTTTATAAGGGGGATAAGCAGGGGATTTGTGGAAGGGGGTTGCGGGGGTTTTGTAGACGGGACAGTACAGGATTTGTAGAAGGGGCAGGACAGATGTTTTGTAGGAGGGGCTGACAGCGGCTTTGCAAAGTTTACAAATTGTAAAAAAAAAAGAAAGAAAACCTTTAACATTTTTTACAGGTTTTTTTTTTTTTGGGTGGGGGGGGGTGCCAAGCACAGGATCCGCCCCGGGTGCCAAATGCTCTAGTTACGCCCCTGTAGGTAGTGATAGCCTTACTATATGTCTTCTTGGGTGTGCTCTGCTTCAAATGCAGGTTGTTTTGTAGTTCAGACCATTCAGTATTGTCAGTGACTGAGCTGTGGTCATACTTGATAAGGAAGACTATTTCAAGAGTAGGGAGGCGTGGCTAAAGAGGTGGGCTTATGGTTCCACACATATTCTGCAAAATATTTATTTATTTATTAATATAAAAACCAAAAATATTTGAGCATGCAAAAAACATACATCATATTAAGGCGGCACTGTCATCGTCTGGGAACTTTGCGTAATCCTCCATAGATATAGATTATATGTCTTCAGCTGTCACTCATGACGACTTCGAGACTGACACTTCTAGACAGCAGTAGCTCTGCCCCATGTCTAGAAGTGTCAGATGTAGGGAAAATACTGGGACTGCTTCCAGGGCCGGACTGGGAATTAAAAGCAGCCCTGGAAAAAAATATTTACCAGCCCTATAATGCGTTGCGCCAGCATAGTGTGCAGATACAGAGTTAGAACAGATAACTTAAAATTAAAAAGTACTTCAACGTAAAAAGCGCACTCATAGGCTTCAAAATAAACCAAAGTGCACATTTATTTTAAGCAGACGTGCCTTTGCATGTAATCAATGTTTCAGTCCAACTACCTTGACATATTAAGGAAAGCTTGTTAATGGGACTGAAATGGTGAATGTATGTAGGGCACAACTGTAAAAATTTTTTATTTTGAAGTCCTGTGGGTGTGCTCTTCACTTTAAATATGTTATTGTGCTGGAGTATGCACCTAGCAACAAGACTGGGCCAATATCTGCTCATTACATATGGTACATATTAATGAAATTTCTCTGTGTATTATGCATTTATAAATGTACATTAATATGTGTAAATATAATATATATATATATATATATATGTATATAACTAATACACACATTAATATACATGTCATATACTAGTGGCAGATCCAGAGTCTGAGCCTGAGAGGGGCACTTGTAGATTATTTAAAGAAATATTCCATGCACAATAACCACTACTCCTCTGTGTAGTGGTTATGGTGCCAGGATCGTCGGCACCCCCTCCCAGAGTAAGTCGTCAAACCGTTTAAGAACAGTTTGACAACTTACCTGGAGTCTGCTGGGATATGGGGCTGTAGTAGGGTACAGGAGCAGTGGTGCAATGTGTTTGAAAGGTTCAGTGTGTGGGTGGGCAGTGTGTAAATGTGTATGGTGTGTGTGTGGGGGGGCAGTGTGTGAATGTGTACGGTGTGTGTGTCTGTGTGTGGGGCAATGTGTGTATGGGGCTAGAGTTCACTCCTACTACTGGGACCACCAGGAAGTGGTGAGAGTGAACTCTAGCCCGTAGCTCCAGGGCTAGAGTTCACCCTCGTGAGAGCCGGAGCGTTGCCCCAGGTCCTCTATTCCTCCCCTGCCGGCAGGGGAAAGCCTTGGTGGGGGGGACCCGTTGCCCCCCCCATCCACCAGTGATATATACTGTCCCTATGTGTGTCTCTTTATCTCCAGCCCCTCTGTGTGCCTTTTTGACTCCCCCAGTCACTCTGTATGTTTCTTTCTCCCCCTCACTGCTCCTCTGTGTCAATGTCTCCCCTCTCCTTCCCAGTCTCTCTCTTCCCCCTCTGCCTCTTTCTTCCCCTCTCCTTGTGTGTCTCTCTCTCATTTCTCCCTCTTTGTCTCTCTCTTCCCCCTCTGCCTCTTTCACCCCCTTTCCCTGTGTCTCTTCCTCCCCCCTTTCCCTGTGTCTCTCCCTTCTCCCCATCTCTCTCCCTCCCCCCTTTCCCTGTGTCTCTCCCCATCTCTCTCCCTCCCCCCTTTCCCTGTGTCTCTCCC
>OW240915.1:246049488-246260791 GCA_933207985.1 Pelobates cultripes | reverse complement strand
TACCTGGAGAAGTCAGGGGGCGGCCGCGTTCCTGGCTGGAGCCGCCGGGCGGGGTGGCAGCTTCCCCGGTCCGGCCGCCCTGCTCTTGTCACTGCTGTGGCTGATGGAGGAGGAGCATGTCTCTGTACCGCGAGGGAGCATGGTACAGAGAAATGCTCCTCCTCCATCAGCCACAGCAGTGAGAGGAGTGCCGCCGGACCGGGAAAGCTGCCACCCGGCCCGGCGGCTCCAGCCAGGAACGCGGCCGGCCCCCAGGTGCCGCGGCCCACCGGGAATTATCCCGGTATCCCGGTGGGCCAGTCCGGCCCTGACTGCTTCAGGTTAATAAATGCAGGCTTATGTTGCCTGTATCAGAAACTCATAGAACTTGCATCCTCCACCTGCTCAGTCAGTTTTGCCCCAATTTCTTTTTTTTTTTTTAAAACATATAGTTTTAAGTGTGACTATGAAAATCTGAATAGTTTTGGTGCTCTGGTCCCGTCCCCAGTCAACCTAAACTCGTCAGACCCTTTGCGACAGGTACTAGCTAGCACAGCCCCTGCCGATTCCCTCTGAAAGCTTACTCTACCTACTGCCCCTAGCAGGATACTATTCTGGGAAGCTGATTCTGTTATCTCACACCGTCCTGAGCCGGGATACATACTAATGCACGCCCCCCATATGGGGGTGGTCATTGATGTATAGTGCACGGGATGGATAAGGGGTACACCGGGTAACCATGCCCCTCACACACTCTTCAGTAGCCCCTGGGGGGAGCCTAGCAACATCTCTTACAACTGATATAATTGGTAGTTATCATACCCATCTAATGGCATCTATTTTAGGAAGTAACATTAGGCGATTCACAGGGTGGCGGAGTACCTGTTGTTTGCTTCTGTCAATTTCTCACACTTAACTCGGTAACTGGGTCATGCCGTGTTGGTGGTGCCTGATCGGATGGGACCACTTACCCCAATTACACTTGTGTGAATAACGCCTTCCTGCTGGTAGTCGGCGGGTGGACAATGTAGGACTCGTTACGGCGGGTAATGGTCGCCGACTGCTGCCGCGGTCACACGAACTCTCCCTCCTCGGAGGGATCTTCGTCCCCTACACTTGGGTGACGCTACCATCTCTCATTTGAGACATATACTCTACTTTTCTTTTTCTTTTCTTTTTTTTTTTATTGTGCAAAAGTTTACAGACAGGTTTGATATGCCACAACAGTGAGTATTGACATTTCAAGAGGAATGAGACTGTGGCATGTGATGGTACTGCACATTTTTTTAAAAGAGATAAACTGGTTAGTGCATTCAGGGAGTGCAGAATTATTAGGCAAATGAGTATTTTGACCACATCATCCTCTTTATGCATGTTGTCTTACTCCAAGCTGTATAGGCTCGAAAGCCTACTACCAATTAAGCATATTAGGTGATGTGCATCTCTGTAATGAGAAGGGGTGTGGTCTAATGACATCAACACCCTATATCAGGTGTGCATAATTATTAGGCAACTTCCTTTCCTTTGGCAAAATGGGTCAAAAGAAGGACTTGACAGGCTCAGAAAAGTCAAAAATAGTGAGATATCTTGCAGAGGGATGCAGCACTCTTAAAATTGCAAAGCTTCTGAAGCGTGATCATCGAACAATCAAGCGTTTCATTCAAAATAGTCAACAGGGTCGCAAGAAGCGTGTGGAAAAACCAAGGCGCAAAATAACTGCCCATGAACTGAGAAAAGTCAAGCGTGCAGCTGCCACGATGCCACTTGCCACCAGTTTGGCCATATTTCAGAGCTGCAACATCACTGGAGTGCCCAAAAGCACAAGGTGTGCAATACTCAGAGACATGGCCAAGGTAAGAAAGGCTGAAAGACGACCACCACTGAACAAGACACACAAGCTGAAACGTCAAGACTGGGCCAAGAAATATCTCAAGACTGATTTTTCTAAGGTTTTATGGACTGATGAAATGAGAGTGAGTCTTGATGGGCCAGATGGATGGGCCCGTGGCTGGATTGGTAAAGGGCAGAGAGCTCCAGTCCGACTCAGACGCCAGCAAGGTGGAGGTGGAGTACTGGTTTGGGCTGGTATCATCAAAGATGAGCTTGTGGGGCCTTTTCGGGTTGAGGATGGAGTCAAGCTCAACTCCCAGTCCTACTGCCAGTTCCTGGAAGACACCTTCTTCAAGCAGTGGTACAGGAAGAAGTCTGCATCCTTCAAGAAAAACATGATTTTCATGCAGGACAATGCTCCATCACACGCGTCCAAGTACTCCACAGCGTGGCTGGCAAGAAAGGGTATAAAAGAAGAAAATCTAATGACATGGCCTCCTTGTTCACCTGATCTGAACCCCATTGAGAACCTGTGGTCCATCATCAAATGTGAGATTTACAAGGAGGGAAAACAGTACACCTCTCTGAACAGTGTCTGGGAGGCTGTGGTTGCTGCTGCACGCAATGTTGATGGTGAACAGATCAAAACACTGACAGAATCCATGGATGGCAGGCTTTTGAGTGTCCTTGCAAAGAAAGGTGGCTATATTGGTCACTGATTTGTTTTTGTTTTGTTTTTGAATGTCAGAAATGTATATTTGTGAATGTTGAGATGTTATATTGGTTTCACTGGTAATAATAAATAATTGAAATGGGTATATATTTGTTTTTTGTTAAGTTGCCTAATAATTATGCACAGTAATAGTCACCTGCACACACAGATATCCCCCTAACATAGCTATAACTAAAAACAAACTAAAAACTACTTCCAAAAATATTCAGCTTTGATATTAATGAGTTTTTTGGGTTCATTGAGAACATGGTTGTTGTTCAATAATAAAATTAATCCTCAAAAATACAACTTGCCTAATAATTCTGCACTCCCTGTATAATGTCGCTTAACAAGGTAACTGTAAGACTGGCTAAGATACCCCATATGGAGTGACAGTAACTTAATTGAATATAGTAATACAAAATAAAGTAACACGCTAAGCTATAGTTAATACTTCAGCAGGGCAGCCGTTGAGCCCCGTGTTCAGTATAGGCGTTTGAGGGGTTAACAGGGAATGGGATAATGGTTACGCTATTATGCCCGTCACCGCCGGGATATATCTGCAGCAGCGGCAGGTAGGGTGTCAGTGAGGTTGGCTAGTATGCCCTGGGTCTGGCTGTATGATTGTAGCGGGCGTATTTTAAACCGGTGTCATGGGATGACAGGCTACATAACTATATACATGATGTTCAATTAAAGCCTAGCGTTGCAGAGTTAGAGCTAGAGTGCAGATTTATAGTAAATACAGTAATCATGGCTAAGGCATCGTGTCATGAGCGTTGGAGGGGGCTAGTAAAGTTACTCCACGATACACTCTACATGGTATTGCGTAGGATTGTATGTTATTAACGGTTATGGAGATTAGCTTTATAAAAGAAAAATAATATCAGCGAAAGCATTGTTTTCCCCCCTATTTGCTGTGTGTGAGGGTAGTCAGGGGGTTGCTAGATGCGCCCGAGAGTTCAGTCCTGTACTGCGTCTACCCGATACCCCGGCGGGTCTGCACAAAGTCCAGCTGTAAGGGTTCTAGTGGTGGGTTCTCTCGCCCTTTGGTCCATGCTCTCTCTCCCGTGGGCTGTGGGGGGATCTCCGTCTGTGTCTCCCACTGGTGTTAGGCCTCGCTGCCTCCCGGTCAGCCTCACGGCCGGCACTGTGGGTTCTCTTGTGCGGGGTAGCGCCCTGTTTCGTGAGGGTTGTTGGGGCCGCTCGGGGGCAAGCTGGTCATGCTCGTTGGTAAGTCCCATACTGAGGCATGAGGGTGTACTTGCCCTGAGGTGCATGGCGCTGTTTCCCTCCGTGCAGGTCTTTGGTTTTGGTTCCATCGAGGGGCCGCTTTGGAGGTGCGAGGGGGATTGCCTCCTAGGTGGCGCCGGGTTGCTGGTCGGATCCATGCCACCACCGCTTTTATCGCCCTCTTGAAGGCCTGTCTCCGGGCATGAAGCTTTGCCCACAGGCTGGCACAAAGCCTATCGTAGAACTCCCCTGTGTACTTGGGAGGCTTGTTAAGCGTGTGGTTCATCATAGGCTGTGACTGCGCCGCCATCTTGTTTGGGCCTGGGCTGCCCTGTCTTGCGGTAGGCGTCGTCGCTTGAGCAGGCTGTGGTGCGGGGGTGATCATCCCCAGTAAAGACCGGGATATCCCCCGTTGATCCGGGGGGGGGTAGGGCAGTGTCAGATCCACGCTTATGAGCTGGTCCCGTGCCGGGAAATCGTCCGTCTCCCCCGGGCTTCAGGCTGGGCTCATGTTTAGGCCGCATGGCCGGTCTGGGTTGTTCCTCATTGTTTCATTGCCGGACCGGTATCATTCTGTTGCTCATTCGTTTTTGGGTTGGTCTGTGGTCACCTTGTGCTGCCAGCGTCAGTGGGTCGGTCAATAATTGCGTGTTTATGCGCTGCATGGCTGGAGCTTTGAGAATGTGCGACCGGCCATCTTGGCTGTCAGGCCCCACCCCATACTCTACTTTTCTAACCTAATCTTTATCCCCAACCCCATTCTCTCCTATTTTTACTTCCTCCTCATCTCCTCTCCCCACTACATTTCCCCCCTCTTCTTCTCCAGATCCTCTTCCCTGCCCACCCACTCCCAGCCAGGAGACCTGTTCTAGCTTGGGGGCTGCCACTGGGCTGTGAGGCCACTTTTTCTGTTGTTTCCACTACTGACTGGGAGGCAGTTGGGGCCTTCCTGGTGGGGTTTCTCACCTACCGTAGATCGCTGCCGCGTGGGTTATCAAGACGTTGACAGCTGCCGTGGACTGCCATTCAGTCTCCCACATGGCTTATGTGCCGGACTTATACCGTGTCCTTACTCTGAACTGCAGAGGCTTAAACTTTCCTGGAACGCACAACACAACCGTTGCAGGACCTGCGCTTGCATCGTATCTCCGTGGCTTTTCTGCAGGAGACCCACTTTAATGAAGGAGTTGCACTACCCCAACACTGTCTGCAGCAATCACCCTACTGGGCTGGGGTGGCTATACTTCTGGAGGAAAAGATGCAATTCCTCGAAATAGACAGAGTGACAGACCAGAGTGGCAAATATCTCTTCTTGAAAGGAGATATCCATGACCGTAGATATACATTTGCAACGATATACGTACCTAATAATAATCAAACCCCATTAGTTCACAGGATCCTCTACAAGCTTTCATCATTCATGGAGGGGACATTGATCCTGGGAGGAGATTTCAATGTCACTTTGCATTCTCTTGTGGACTCATCCACGGGTCATAGCAGCATCGCACAGGGAGCTCTCAGAAGCATTCAGAAATTTCTTCGGAATCTATGACTGGTTGATTGCTGAGAGAGCTATGCACCCCGATGATAAAGAATATACCCACTATTAAGCGTTCAACAGATGATACTCGATAATTGGCTATGAATTACTACAACAAGAACAGTTGGCCACCATCCATAAAGCAGGGACAGGGGCATCCCTATGGTCTGCCGGTAACCCTGTAGTTGGATTCCCCGAGGATGCACCCAGCCTCTTGGGCATGGCGCCTTCACGACTCCCTTTTGCCAAATCTGGAAGTGAGAGAACAAGTGTCTGAAGCTCTCACCTCCTACTTTGAGCTGAACACACCGGGTGACCACCATCTGGGAAGCTCACAAGAGCATAATCAGGGGTACACTGATGCGCTTTGCTTCCAAAAAACAGAGAGACTCACAACAACAGACAGTCGTTCTTTTGGAGACAATTAATACCCTCCAAGCACAGCACAAGTGCTCCCAACTTGTGGCGACATACGGTGAACTCCTGGAGGCACATAGGCAATTACACACGCACATAACTCACCAATATTTCTGTTCTCTACAACACTAGAAATCCTTCTTCTATCAGCACGCTAACAAGGGAGGGAAGCTGTTGGCAAGGATGCTCAAGGGCCCCCAGGTTCTTGCCCAGGTACACAAGTTGCAGACCACCGATGGCACGGTTACCCAATTCCCAGGCAAGATTGCTTCTGAATTTCGCTCCTTCTTCTAATCCTTATACAACATCCCCCAAACAACCCGACCGGAAGACGTAGCAGATAGAGAGGATGAGATAGAGGAGATAGAGGCCCTGGAGGTACTGATAACGACAGCCAAAGTGGCGGGGGCGATTAAGGCTGTTAAAACGGGGTGCACACTTGGTCAAGATTGGTTCACCTTGGACTACTATAAAAAGTTCCAACATATCCTCCTTCTGAAACGTACCCACGCTTTTTTTATGCCCGCATAATGGATACCCAATTCCATCAAGAATCACTTGCGGCCACTATCACCGTTCTCCCGTAAAGCTACTTCCAAAATACTGTCCAACAGAATTGGCGTGTTGTTGCCGAGGCTTGTTCACCCAGATCAAACAGGGTTTATCCCTGGGAGAGAGGATCGGGTGAATTGGTGAATCCTCATGGATACGCTACGGGAGTTGGGCCTCGGTGGGAACATGCTGCAATGGATTGGTGCGCTCTGTAGTTGCCCCAGCACCAAGGTGAGAGTGAACGATGCGCTCACTGATTCCTTTAAGATACAAAATGGTACAAGGCAGGGATGTCCGTTCTCACCTATGCTGTTTGCGCTTACCTGTGAGCAGTTCCTGGAAGCTGTGTGTAAATCGGATGGGATCCTGGGTTTCTCTTGGAAGGCACTATGCACAAGGTAGCTGCATATGCGGATGACCTCCTGTTTTTTGTAAAAGACCCTGAGACTACACTGTCCCACCTGGTGAAACTGGTCATGTTGTATGGGGAGATCTCTGGATTTAAATTGAACATGTCTAAATGTGAAGTGCTCAACATCACAGTCCCGGCAGCTGAAATTGATACACTGACGCACCAGTTCCCATTCTGATGGTGCACGTCCCATATGCAGTATGGCTCTCACTAAGGACCTGGGGGACATGTACCAGATGACCTTTCTACCTCTCTTGCAACAAATACAACAAGACCTGAAGAAGTGGTCATACCCTCATATATCATGGTTCGGTAGGATTGCAATACTCAAGATGAACGTCTTTCCCAGGATCCTTTATTTCATCCTATGTTCTCACTTTTCCAAACTCAAATAATTGCCCTCTACATTGTGATTACCAACATGCCTACTGAGGCTGTGATATGGCCTAGACACTGTCTCATCTTGCATTAAGCTATGTAGCATGCTTCGCTGATACTTAGCCTGCATTATGAACAGATGTATAGTTGTATATTATTGTATACTATGAACTTATTGACATTAAAGTTCGGACCTGCGTGTCAGCTCTATATCTTGCAACTTTCTGCATATTTCTCAATATTATTGTCGGGCTCAATAAACAGCTTTGAATATCAAAATTTTAAATAGTTGTCTGAGATAAGAGAAGCTTATGGTAAAAGATATGACTCCAATATTGAAACTGGGCATGTCCACATTAGTCATATTTGTACTTTACCATCCTTGCAGATCTAGTATACGTTTTAAATTGAAACAGACCATAGCACAACTTGTTAGACTGTGTTAGATGGGATAATATACTGCATGATATTTTGGTGAAAGGCAAACATGTTGTGGAACAGAGTTATGGGAGCAGCACAAGGAATTAAGAGCTGTAATTAAGTTTATGGTAATTACCATGCTCTTGCAGACATAAGTACATCTTAGCACCACAGTATTTACAAGCCTTACAATCCCACGACATACTTGAAAATGAGATTGCACATCTTAATGTATCTGTCCTTGTAAAATGTGTTTAAATAAATAAACATACTTGCTGTGACTGATTTATTAGCACATTTATTTGTATGTGATTTATTAATACAGACAGGTCAACAGGGTACATACTTTTTTGAATTACTACTGCCAGAGCATGCCCATCTCTACATATACCGTTTCATTTACATTATAACTATAATAACCTACAATGCAAAGAGTTGAGGCAGTGCTAACCATGCATTCATTAAAGAGAAGACACGTTTTTTAAATAGTTGCCAAAAATAGCTATAGTGTATTTTATTCTGATCCAATTGTATAATGCCAGTTATTATAGTTCCTATGCTGACATGTTCATTACTATATTAAATTAGAGATAAGGCATTGGATAATGGTTTAAATTAGCAGACTAAAATGGTTACAAACCAAACCTCCGCACATAAATGAATGCATTCAACAAATTGAAGATACAAAAAAGTATGAAATGGCGGCTAGAGCGCATAGACCCCCAAAGGCATACAGGAGAGTGGTGTGGGAAAGGTGGAACAGGCACCAACACACGCCACAAAACCACTAATACAAAGTAAAGGCCCAACGATAACGAACAATAATGAACAATAACGAATGGTAGTGTCATGGAAAACCACAAATGATACACCAAGATAAATGACACAAAATTAGATAACACATATAAAATGGGTAGATGCAACACAGGTTTGTGTGTTTTATGCATGTAACTTTCTATTACTTTTTATACCATTGTCTACTGTAGCTCCTGGACACACTCTTTCATATTAATTTTATAAGTTTTTTTTATAAGTGCTACTCATTGTTATATGCATAAATAACTGAAAACAGTGGTTGGTGTCTTCTGTATATCCAAGAGATACTGCCTTGAGTCTGATTTAAATGCACACATAATTGTGCATGCTTACACTCAAAGTTAACTATATTGCCAAAGACATAAGCAAAATTATACTATTGCAGTTATATATTTTTCCAGTCGCAGGTCACAGTTAGACAGCACATATGGAAAAGAGAGGAAGTTTTATCCATGTGGACACAGACATAACATTCTCAAGTAGAACGCTATCAGGCTTTAGGTTATATGTCCACATCCCACCAATCATCATCATACAAATGTTTAGCATTTACAATCTGGGCATTTACAAATAATAAAACTAAAATGATGCTATGGAGACATTTTTTCCTTGTTATACTGCTGGTACACAATCCCATCAAATAACCTGTCACTCATATGCACACAATTCCCACTACACCTATATGCAGCTTTCAAACACACACACACACAACTGCCATCACACACTTGCAATCTCCAACAGAACCACACAAGCATATGCATGACGTCAAATCCCATGACACTCATATGTAACACCCAAACACTCACACAGCCAAGTTACATCACATGTGATGTTATACATTATTCCTATTATACACAGAATCTTGCACATGCAGTCAAGCAGCTCAAACACATACACAACAACCTTCGTACACTTTTAAGTAGCTTTTGCACCACAGCTCCAATCTACATAGAAGATTAAGGAGGAAATTCAAGTGGAAAGTTTGAAATTGGCTAAGAGAAGGGGAAACTGGTGGAACGGTAATGATGGAAAGTCATAAAAATGGCAACCGGCAGAGAAATAGGAGGAAGTAGACTGGGAGAATAGTAGAAGAGCACAGACAGAAGGCTGACAGATGTAGGAAAAAGTCAGGAAGTGGCTGAGGAACTAAGGCAAGTATTAGATGAAGTAGAGATAGAGACACTGAAAAAAAAGACAGGGAGAAAAGAGTAGAACTATTGGAACAGAAGGAACTAGAAATGCAAAAGAGTCTGGAAAAAGAGGCTGAAATGACATGTGGTCTCCATGAGGGGCCTTTTAGAGTTTTAGAGTGGCCTTTTATTGTGGCCAGCCTAAGGCCAACCTGTGTAATAATCATTCTGTCTAATCAGCATCTTGATATGCCACACCTGTGAGGTGGATGGATTATCTCGGCAAAGGAGAAGTGCTCACTAACACAGATTTAGACAGATTTGTGAACAATATTTGAGAGAAATAAGCCTATTGTGTACATAGAAAAAGTCTTAGATCTTTGAGTTCAGCTCATAGAAAATGGGGGCAAAACCAAAAGTGTTGCGTTTATAATGTTGTTCAGTGTACATGCAAAAATATATAAAGTTAATTGAGTGACATGGTCACACTCAAGTTGACCCAGTGGAGCACTATATTGGTAAAAATAGAGGTACACTTACTCTAAACACAATCCGGAATATGTGGTAACTAGGATAAAAAGAGATATAATATATAGCAATACAGCAATATACAGAGTGCTTATGTTCAGTGAGGGTAAGATACACTTACATGGGGTAGAGCCAACGAGTCATAGGCTCAAATCACAACAGCAGGGATGTCTTATGGAAATACCAAAACCTTTTTAAATGTGTAAAATAAGGTATTTTAGCCATATACTTTTGTCCTGTGAATCCCTGCCAGACTTGCTTTTCCTATTGAGGGTTTGTGTTCCCTATAGTGACACATATTGTGTCCCCTACAGAGCCCAGGATATTTCCTCTCAAGAAGGTGAACAACATGGGGCTCTATCCCATGTGAGTGTGTCTTACCTCCACTAAACGTAAGCACTCTGTATATTGCTGTATCTCACTATAGTGTATATTTTTTTATCCTAGTTACCACCATCCTGGTTGTGCTTAGAGTAAGTGTACTTCCATTTTTACCAATATAGCGTTCCACTGGGTCAACTTGAGTGTGGCCACATCACTCAGTTTATTTTATATCTTTATGCAAATATATTTATATAAATATTATATATCCAAAAAAGTAATTTCACTGTACTAGTAGTCATACACTGAGATTGGTTCACTAACCACATTGTAACTCCAAAATGTATTTAAAAATAGACTGGCTGAGAATTTTTCCAAATCAGCAATTTTTTGCATACATTTTGCATTGACACAAATATTGATGCTTTACAAACATCAGCAATTTAAAGATGAAAATGCTGATGGTGACTTAGTGTTTAAATCCTATTTTATATTGCCAAAACACATTTTTTATTTTTATTACAGAACTGCATTAACACATTTTTTTTTTTGTGATTCCTCACTGTTACCAATGCAAAGGCAAAGCAAAATAATGGCTTCTCATGGCATCTATATATTTTACCTTTTGTGGCAGATCTTTGTATATATACATCTCAATGTGATGCTTCACATGCTGTGATACTAGCTGAATTTCTGCCCTTGTTCTACATGATTTAATGATAGTAATTGATTTGTTGTTTCTAGACCTTTTGTTCTCTGAGGTTCTATATCTGGTATATTACAACAGAGGTCAAAATAAATGGCAGGCTTTTTTTGGGGGGTGAGGAGGGGGTTTCTTGTCCGTTTTTAACACATTAATTGCCAGAAAGGGCCTGCTGGGCTTCGCCATCCTTACTCATGTAACTGATGTAGGAATTGCATTGTGCAAGATGAGGCAATTGTATCAGCTGCCTAGTATGAAAGTCAAGATGTGAGCGTTGTACACAGCTTGTGCTTTTTTAAGGCTGCACCTGAGTGGTCTTGTTTTGAACGCTGTGTAAACTTCATTAAGCCTCCGAGTGTATTATATATATTTTCATTTTTGTTTGTGTCTTTATTTTGGAAACTGAAAATGTTTGTACTAGGATTAAGCAAAGTGCATTGCTTAGAAAGTAAGTGACAAGTAATAATTTAAAGGCCAAACTAAAATAATGGAAAAAATGTACAGACTTAATTGGAATGCAGTTTGGATTTCAATCGAGAGGAAACTGTGAATCCTAATCTGAAAAATGCCTGAGGGATTTATTCCTAGTACCGTCAGGTAGACAAAAAGTCCACAGGAGGTATTTGATGCACCTGTTTTACAGATTTTGTTTGATTTATTTTTATTTATTTATAGCAATATTGACCAACGATGTTCACTTTGCAAATATGGCGCTTCCTCTTCGAAAGACTTAATCAGTTGACCTTCTTGCAGCTGTCCTGTACTTTTAAGTTATAGAACCCTCTCCTTTTTAGTTACACCATGCTGTTCTTTACTCAAAAACTCTTTCTACATGATTTTTTTTCTTTTATTTAACCCGTAAATGAAGATGATATCTTACTTGTTGTGTTTCATATTTGTTCATTTCTTTCACTCATATCAATAGCACTCTTGTATGACGTGTGAAAGAATAAAGAAAAAAAAAAAGAAAAACGTTTCCGTGAATTAGCACCTTCAATAGTGAGCAAAAAAATTGTGTGACATGGTTATATGGAGAGCTACCCATATTTTTAAAATAAAAATAGTAAAAAAATGTTGTGTAATGATTTATTTTTGGGTACAACAAATATTGTGGGGTTTAAAATAAATTGTAAAATGGAGCAAATAGAAATGACGAAATAAAACAAATAGAAAACATGTTATTTTACAATTGTGACAGGTTCAAAATAATTTTGATAAATATAAATTATAAAACATAAAGTAGATATGAAATTCAATGCAAAAAAATAAATAGAAATGCAAAAGAGGATCTGCTTGCAGGTCTTGGTAATGAACACAAACTAGTATGTTTGGGAATGTAAATTCCCCAAATTCCATCAGAATATGAAAGAGAAGAGTGGTTATGTATGTGACTTTAATGACACATATTGTTAACACACTGACTGTAACACAAATTGATGTTGCTGAGCATCACTTTCTAGGATTGCCAGATCTGCCAATACTTATCTGTAGAGTGTAAAATGCATTTGTTACAAGACACAAATTATCGATAATCAAGAAGGAGTTACAGAAATCTACCTTTGCTAAAGTTACACTCCAAACAACATAACCACAACTGTAGTGGTTATGGTACCTGGGATGTTGTGACAACATCCCATGGTAAATAGTCAAATCATTTTAGTATGATTAGGCAACATACCTGAGGTTCCATCGGTGCATATGCCTTATCTCCTGCTTCAAGTTTTGTCCTGCAGGAAAAGCTAGAAGACTGAAATCGTGGATTGGAGACCAAAATGGAACCCTGTTGCTGGCTGTCCTCCATAGATTGTTTAGTGAAGTATCTGCGTTGAATTTCTCATTCTTTTCTCTATAACCATTTTGACTAGAGCCATTTTGACTGGCCACCACATGATAGGATATATATTTTAAGAAGTGAACTAATACATGGTGATAGATGACGTTTAAAATTTAGACCAAAACAACCAAGTTGAAAAGAATCTTTTATTCTCTTGGATTGGACGTTTTTCCAAATCTACTATTTTGATATAAATATTATAATACAGTTGCCATTTCACCTCTTGTTATTTGGTGAATAAAAATCAATCTGTGTTCTATGTCAGCAGAGAATACATAATTTCAAATTCATCATTGATATTAGTATTTGTTATGAATGTGGTAATGTAATGGCGATTGGAATCATAAGATGCAGATAATGTTCTATATGGCATTTTACCATAAAAAAGAATAGGACAAGAGTTTAACAGAATTAGACTGACATGCATGCAGAAAGTCTTTGTGCATGTATTAAAAATGGTTCATCTACAATTTGAATAAGTCAGAAACCTACGCTAAAATTTGGCAAACATTAAATCGGCTCTGTCACTTCCTCTCCCGAACAAATTAGCATTTCATGAAGACAAAATCTTTATGAAATGCTCATGAAGACTGTTATGGAATTTCACTGAAATTAAATCAAAAGATATCATAATACAAACTTGTACTAAATTTTCTAATGTATTTTTCCTACGCTTGACAAAAAAGCAAGGCTACTGCTGTCACCCCCCACCAGCAGAGGGTAAAAAGACATTGTCTATGGATGCTCCTGAGGTTTTGTAAGATCCCCCATAGACATCAATGATGTACACCTGTGCATACCCAAAGGTACAGCACTGACCTTCTCCTGGTAGATTAAACACAAGGAAATGAAGAGAATCCCACAGAAGAAAATGATGGCAGCCACAAGGCACAGCCTCAGTTAAGTATAACTAACCTTTCCCTTTACCCCTCGGCCACCGCAATGCCAGTGGCAAAGTCAGCATCAGGGTTTTTGCTAAATATGCAAAGACCCCAGTAGGTGACAGAGACACTTTGAACTTATTCACAATACAAATAAAATATCAAATATTAGCATAAAAGCAGAAACACAATATTTCTCATACATAGTAGTAATGCCATGCTTATGGGATTTGTAAGGATCCTGAAGGCATTTATGTGAATGCAGTTTTCTAAAATGCTACCAGAATGTAATCATGTTTGTATATTGCCATAATGCCCACATACATTAAATACAGTTACATCAATCAATTGTACTGTTGAGAGCATCACTAAAAATCATTGTTTTGCACTCAATGTGCTCAGAACCTACAACTTATCATAAGTAGTATTATTAGTATGTATTTATATCAGTATTATTATCATTAATATTATTTGCATTTAGCTTTATAACAAGATTATAGACAGGAAAAAGATTCTGAAACGAAAAACAGAGTAAATCCGATCCGTAATCAGAGGTTGGGTCCCTGAGGTAATAATGGGCTTAACACAGGTCAGATAAATAAATAGACTGGAAGTGGAAGTAGCCTAACTAGAATAGGTAGGATACAACCCCACTAAGATAACCTCAAGAATAAATCATTCAAGGTAATGGCTAACAAAAAATAATAAACAACTTTATTTACAAGTATACACAGAAACGTACAAGTCCCTATATATTAAAAACGATAGAACGTGAGAAGAAAGAATGTAGGGAAATAAAGGGAAGGATAGGCACACTAGAATCGGGGCATAAAAATACTGAGCCCCATATAGTGAGCTAATAGATAATGCTATCTCTTACCTAGGTGTATGGTTGATACGCTAAATATAGAGGCTAGTCATCTCATTTAGTAGTCTATAGAATTGAAGGAGTATGCCTAAAGATATAATTGTGACGATGTATATATTTACACAGGATGGAAAATATGAGGAAGGTATACTAAGGGGTGTGTTCCATATCCAACAATGGAGAACTTAGCTGAACCTTAGGAATGTCATAGATTGGATATACTTAATACTCAATGTCCCATAAGTCCATCACATACAGTTCCTCAAATTAAACAGTAGCATAGATTGCAACTAAGGGTGGGCTAAAGTACTTTCCACTTGTCTAGCTGTCAGTCACTGGTTCAGGAATATATTTGCACAGGATAGAAGCTGTGGGGCAGATATACTAAGAAGTACGTTCCATATCCAACAATAGAGATTTTTGCTTAACTTAGTGCAATTCCTCAAAATAACCTCAGTAGCTTAGGTTTCAACTGAAGGTAGATAAAGATACTTTCCAATGGTCTAGCTGACAGTCGCTGCTTCAGGGCAGCCTGTCTTAAAAATCGCTAGGTGTAAGCTATATATACAGAAAAAGACATACTGGGCTGCTCTAAACTGATCAGCTGACAAATGCTGCTTCGAGGCAGCCTATGCTAGATCGACTGAATAACTCCTAAATTGCGTTATTGGATGAAGTGTAAAGTAACCATCAAAAGTGTCCCACAAAATAAGAAAAGTGTAGTTTAAAAGTAAAAAAGGTGCATCAGCTCAAATGGCTCGACGTGTGTTTCGGCGATATAACACGCATTGTTGGATATGGAACACACCCCTTAGTATACCTTCCGCATATTTTCCATCCTGTGTAAATATATACATCGTCACAATTATATCTTTAGGCATTCTCCTCCAATTCTCTAGACTACTAAATTAGATGACTAGCCTCTATATTTAGCGTATCAACCATACACCTAGTTAAGGGATAGCATTACCTATTAGCTCACTGTATGGGGATCAGTCTTTTTATGGCCCGATTCTAGTGTGTCTATCCTTCCCTTTATTTCCCCACATTCTTTCTTCTCACATTCTATCATTTTTAATATATAGGGATTTGTACGTTTCTGTGTATACTTGTAAATAAAATTGTTTATTATTTTTTGTTAGCCATTAACTTGAATGATTTATACTTGAGGTTATCTTAGTGGGATTGTATCCTACCTATTCTAGTAAGGTTACTTCCCCTTCAAGATTATAGACAGGTTGATGTATTACAGCAATGACATAGAATGCTCTTAGTTGCACACTGGTACAGAGGGAAAAGGGACTCTGCTTGTATAAGGTCACAATCTAGTAAGATCCATGTCTCCTGCGGCAGAGAAGGGTATGCTACAAAGATGCTACTCAAGGTGGTAAAAGTAAGGGGTGATGACTGCCATTTAAAGTTCCTCTGCAGAAATTTAGAGGGACTGGCGTTCAAACAGAAAAATGGATTTCTCTGGAGTGCGAAAAACAATTGTAGAGTAAATTGGAATGTAAGTGGGGCTTTATAGGCTAAATTTGTGTTTACATTATATTGTAATTCAAAAGCAAATCTACTTTACATGTTGTTGTGAGTTAGGGAATGAAATGCCTTTTTCTTAATTAATACCAATCCTTACTTAGCAACAATTGTTTCTGCAATTAGTTATTTTGATGTTATTAAATATTATTATGTGTTCAAGTGTACCCATGTTCAGTTCAAAGTTGATATTTTATTTGGAATATGCTCCAAATAAAATCATTACATAATTTGTCATTTTCAGAGATCGATAAAAAGATTAGAAAAAAATACAAAGCAGATAGCAGTGGTAACATCCCTGCAGGGATTAGGAAGAAAAAAATGTATACATCCCAGGATGCAGTAACAATTAGTAATAATCAGAGTCCTCATGCTGATTTGTCTGCTAGGAGGGCAGGAAGACAATAAAAAAAAAAACGAAGACAGCTTTTTCAGGCTCAAGAGCACTCCATCTGTATCTTGGTCTCCAAGGTAACTCCATGAAACAAATCAATAATACAGAATGTTGTTTTCTAATTAGATTGCTCTTTGGTTAGTATTTTTTTTAAAAAAATATGTATTCTCTAATTCCTAGGGTAGATATAGATGCAGGGCAGCTGAAAATAATATACTGATGGGTAAGCTTAGGCATAGCTACCATTATGGAATACCTTTTTATGATGCTCAACCAGTTATTAGGCTGCCCAAGCATCATGTGAATTGCCTTCCAGAAATGTTTTGGTGCTAAAGATTGGACATCACTTTTATTTTCAAATTAAATTGCTATTTGGTTATTGTTTAAAATCCTTTCTTCTTCCTACTAGCAAAAATATTGTTGCAAGACAGGTAAAGATAATATAGATTGTGCAAACTTTTAGCACTGGAACTTTTAAAGACTACGAGTCCCATGATGCTCAGCTAGCCAGAAGACTGGCAGAGCATTGTGCGAAATGTATTCCAGAACTTCCCATAATGCTGTTTTGGAATGGACAGAGTTACAGTCTCTTGTAGCACATTGTCTGTAGTGTGGGCATTGTTATATTCTATAACCATTAAGTGTCACAGGTATGGCAGCATTAAATCTAATGTTTTTGCTTGAACTTTTCACTCCGTAAGCCATTCGTTGCCAATAAATGTAACACACTGCTGGCCCTGTGGCAGTAAAAAGCTTATCTACATATCCAGGATCATCTGAAGAGATGCTTGAATTTGCAGCACAGCCTGCAGAGGGCCGCGCTGATTTTCATGCTTGTGTAATTCCAATAATATATTTGCAACCCTGAAAAATTTGCAGCACGGTTTTATTTAATTGAATTCGCAGATAGCCAAGATTGGTTTAACTTACACATGCAAAAATAGATTTGTAACCGTTTGAGACTGAACTATTGCATCACAGGTTTACAATCATTATGGGATTAAAAGATCTGCAAAAACCTTCAATATTCTGTACAGTGGATCAATTCTTCCCCAAGCCGCATAAGTCAGAAGAGACAATGGTTATGTATTCTGATACATGCACGTAAATATCAAATTGCATCTGTCTACAAATCTCAGTTATTGCCAGAATTCAATAATATGGCAAAAAGATAAATATTTAAAAAAGCAAAAAAAGAGATACACAAACGCACAAGTTAACTCATGCATATAGTGATTTCTAGTCATTTTGCATTTTTTTTTCAATAAGAGGTTTTTTACTAACAGGATAATTCACTAGAGTGAGAATTCTAAGTCAATTTAAAATAGAAGGTCAAGATAGCCAAACTAGAAAAAAACTTTGCTTCTAGTTCTTCTAATTTTGCCTTAAATTTGAAATCCACTTTGAATTTGCACCTTAGCTGTGAGCTAGTAGTGGCCTGACAAATTACATTAAAGGAGCACTATAGTGATACAAATACAAATGTATTCCTGTCACTATAGCAGTGAGAGCAATGTTTAGGCCACCAGACCCCTATCAGCTCTTTGAGAGGTGAGTTTACTTACCTTTATTCTAGCGCTGCACAGTTTTGCCACCGCTGACTCCACCCACATTCTGCTTTCTTGTCTGTAATCATCAATCTCCATAGGAAAGCATTGGGAGGCTAATGTGCATGCACATCAAAACACTGCTCTGCTCCAATCAACAACTTTTCATTGAGATACATTGACTCAATACATTTGTATGGGGAAAGTTCACTAAATCCATGAAGAGCGAGGAGGCACTGAAAGTCATGTGCAGCACTGACCCAGGAAGCACCTCTAGTGGCAATCTGAGTGACTGACACTAGAGGTGTTCCTTCTCTGAAAAGGCAGTGTTTACATTAAAACACCTGCAGGGACATTCTACAGACACCATAACAACAACATTACGCTATAGTCGTTCTGGTGGCTATAGTGTCCCTTTAAGTTAGTTGAAAATAGCAGGTTTGTAAAAAGTGTGCATTGCTGTGCATTGACCAGGGAATTTGACATTGGAGTCACCAGAACAACTACAGCTTAATGTATTTGTTCTGGTGAGTAGAATTATTCCCTTCTGGCTGTTTTCAGAAAACACGTTTTTTCAGAGAAAATGCAGTGTTTACATTACAGACTATGGATAACTCCACTGGCCACTCCCAGATGGCTACTAGAAGTGCTTCCCTGGGCAGTGCTGCACACTGTGCAGTACTGCCATTCAGTATCTCCGACCTCTGCATGCAGACACTGAACTTTCCTCATGGAGATGCTTTGATTCAATGGATCTCTATGAGGAGATGCTGATTGGCCAAGGCTGTGTTTGACTTGTGCCCCAATCTGATTCCTTGATAGTCTCAGCCAATCCTATGGGAAAGCATTGTGATTGGCTTCTGATAATGTCAGGTATGCAAGCAGATCAGGGGCAGAGGCAGCAGCTGAAGACTTGAATACAAGTAGGATTCTACTATATTTAGGGAGGCAAGGGTGGGCAGGGCGGGGCTAGATGAGAGTTTTAACATTAAATGGTGAGGAATACATGTTTGTGTTCTTGACGCTATAGTCTTCCTTTAAAAATTTAATTCAATGATCAGTAGCTAAAAATTTGCAGTTTAGGATTGGTTGTTTAGGATGTTATGCCAACACGGCTCATTTGGTCTAAATTTTGCAAGTCAGATGGCAGCTCAGTTTACTGTTAGTAAAACCTTTAAGGTCACATGAATATTTGTGATAACATTTTATGTTAGTACCGTACATAAATATGCACTATTTAAATAGCAAGGTTTTACATGTTAAACAATATTAAAAGGGCTCTATCACCCCTCCCACCGCCACCTCCCCCCAAAAATGAATATTTCATATGGTTAAAATCTTTATTAAATACTCACATTGACTCGATTCCACAGAAATTCTAATGTAGTTAAAAGACATCATAAGTCAAAGAAGGGACTACCTTGACTTGAGCATTTATCTACTCTTTACAGCTACCACTGCCACGTTTTGTCATTTTACCCAGAGGAAAAAGGCATTGTCTTGTGGGATTCTCCATAGACATCAGCTTTAAGCTCTTGAGCTTGTGAGAGGGTACAACAATGACGTGGGCTAAAGAGTACCCACCAGAAAGACATGGCAGGACATGAAGGACAGCATAAGGTAAGTTCCACCACACTCCAGGGCCACAGCTCTTTAAGCGGCTATATCACCATCAGGGATCATTGCAAGATATTTTGTAATTGGGAGTATATCTAAAAATACAGGTTGCAAAAGCTGTAAAACACTTGTCTGCAGCTTTTGCAAGCCCTCCCTTTGTAACCACGCCCAGAAATTATGTGAATGTCCAATCACAGACTTGTCAATGCTTTTCAATGACACAATCCAAGCTATTGCCTCCCTCTTCAGTTTAGCTCCACTGTGCTAAACAAGTAGGAAGTAAAAGGGCCAGTTATCTGATTGACAGCCAGCAGAGTAAAAAAAAGGTTAATATATAAAAGTGCCAATTTCTATTGAAATCTACAGTTTTTGTAAAAATGAAAAAATGAAAAAAAGAGGAAACAGTGTTCAAAATATATAAAGCACTTCAGCTGGGTCTGGAGTGTCCCTTTAAGAATAATTTCGACCTATCAGTATGTTTTCTTTGTGCCACATGAATTCAGGCTAGAAATAATTAGATCTGAAAAAAATCTGACAGGTGAAATGTGTTGTGGTTATAAAGGGTATTTCTGGGATAGGATTTGGAAATCATATTAAGAAGTCTAATGCTCCTAGTTATTTATTACAGTATAACCTTGTTACAATGTTGCCCATAGGTATTTGAACAGAGAGACAAACAGTGCAGTTTTGTCTACGTACAACAGCACAGTGGATTTAATGGGAAGCAATGCTCAAGGGGATAAAACACAGACTGTCATATTTAACATTAGGGAACTAACATTGATAAACCATGACAAACATAATTAGACAAATTAACATAGTGTTAAAGGCATCATATTTAGTACTTGACTTACAATCCGTTTTATTCAGTGAAAATCTGTATAGACATCAACAAATTCTGGGTTTCCACCTATATTGCAAGATAAAAAATCTTACAGCACTGACTAATAAATCATCTTTCAGCATTGCACGATCTCTTGGTTGAAAAATAAAATAAACTTTAAAATAAACAATTATTCCTATATTTTCATTGCACTTTTTCTCCCATGAAATTAACATTGTAAAGTGATACTTTAAAGTCTATAAAATATTGTAGTTCTTGAGAACCTGTGATTTACGGCATTCTTCTTTGAAGCATGAAAGGTAGTACATGTGAAATGTATGTTATGGTTGAGAAAGCCCAAGTAAGGCAAAATGTCTCTCGAAATGTGATCTCAGGATTGTCCTGTTGCTGTTTATTCTTTTAAGACATGTCAATTTGTATTGAATAAATATTTCCAATATTGCAACTGGCTCCTGTGGCTTCCCTGCCTGTGTATATCGAGGTTTACTAATCTGTATCAAGAGCGGGTGTGCGAACCTTGTTATGTTGTACCTAGAGCTTTGTCCCCCTGGGGCTCTAAACAAAGTGAGTAAATGTATTCTTCTATTGCTGTTGATTGTAAAAAACAGTTATACTGAGGAAACTGCACTAGTTTTATATTTGTTTCTATTCTTTCTTAGCTTAACATAGAAGAGATAAGAAGTAGTGGTGGTGTGCCACCTTAATGCATAGAAACGATAGAGATTAGAGTCAATCTTTAAGGGCTCTTTTAAATGTGAGTATAACACCTCACCAATATACTGACGCATATTCTTCCTATTGCTATCACAGTATTACACTATTGGTCATTCTGTATTTTATTGAATTGTTTTATATGTTGTATTGAACTTTATACCCCAATGGTGTGAAAGAGGTAAGTTTATTAAATTGCTTAGGCACTCAGCTCACAATTTATTTGGGGGTTTTCACTTAAAATATATAATTTTTGTATTTATTTGCTTGTTAAAAGTTTGGCACAGGACCAAAGTAGTAGCAGGAAAGGCAGTATATGTATGCTCCTAACTGTGCACCAGTAGATCTGGTTTTGGTGTGAGGTTTACCTGAAGTTAATAAACCGTGAAAATATTATTATTATTATTATTATTATTATTATTACAACCCTTACATTTTCCATAAAGGGAGCACTTGATCCTGAATTGCCTTTATTTGGAGACTGGTAAGTTTGCCTACATTGGAGTTCATTAAAATTGTGAATAATCAATTTGATTCTTTTTACTTATTTGAGGCACAGGTGGGACAACCAACACTATCTTTCTTTAGGGATATTAGTGGTTGTAGAAGAACACATACATACAACATATACAATGAAGTCTGTAAATGATTAATCTGACGCATGTTCTGCTGAAGCTTATAAATAAAGACAGGAATAATTTAGTAGACAACAGCAAAATAAACATTCACATATCAGACAAAGGGGGTGAGTGGGGAGCATGTGAGTATGTATGTGTGTGTGTGTTACAAATGAAATGCAAAATGCCTTCAAGCTATTACAATAACAATAAAAAAACACCAATACTAAGATAACAGCAATCATTGCAATTACAACACTGCAGCAGTCGGTATTGTCGGATTATCAATAAACCTGTATACCTGCTTACAAGCCTCGAATTACCTTTCACTCCTCAGTTTATTTTCTCATTCACATTGTCGGGTATATTTGGACTAGAAACGTCCAAATTAAAATACAGCAATAAAGAGAATTGTTTCGTAATTTGGAAAACCTCTGTTGCTTTATGTTGTGTACATCTGAGCTCTTGTTTTGAAATAATACTCTGCATTAATAACAATGATTAATAACTGTTTCCTGCAGAGCTGTACATAAATATTTTCCGGCACAATACCAGACAGTGAAATGTTTACCATCTCATTTAACTGCCTCGGGCTAAGTGAGGTAAAGGGATTTTTTTTTCTTCATTATCATCACAGAAATGTTTGCCGTAAAGTGCATCTTTTTATTTAAGTTTGACTGGTGTGTTTGATTATAAATTATTCTATTTTAAAATGAATTTAATAAAGTTTGCTTTTTATCATGCATGAGCAACGCTATCCAAAATCTGTTAGGGAGGTATAGTAAGTAGGCAAGGGAAAATATATATGATAACAAATTAAGAAAGCAGGTTTATGTGTCTTGTTAAATGAAAATAAGAAAGTAAAGGTGGTCAATATCTAGAGAAGCACAATGTCAATGAATATGTTTTTAAAAATGCCTTTAGCAAGAGAGAGTATTTAAAACAACACACAATATAATAAACATAAAAATGTATATTATTTGTAAATCATTGTTTAGTGGATATTCCTCGCAGCACCAAAGATAACATGTAACAGTATAACATTCTTTATTACTGGGAATGAACACATAAGATTAAAAAGGCTCACACAGAAGAAAGTGGGACCTTACACGGGTTTTAAAACTACAAACACATTTGCCAAAAAGAATGACATCACTTTATCACTACCGCCGCATTTCAAGCACAACACCAAGTTCTGTGTTTCCCGATTTCAGGTCCCGGCATCCTCTTCCATGTGGTAGATTGTAGATTTTGTCTAGCTGGTCACACTGACTCGTTTCCGGCTCCCGGCATCACTCTGTGGCGCATGAGGGAGCTGAGCAGACAGCTCAGAGGAAAGTGCTCCCTCACCAATGCTGCCCGACCGACCGCCCGCCTGATCTGTCAGTTATCCACAAGGCTAACAAGACATTTGCCCTGGGCATTTGGGGGCGGCTTTTTTTTAAAAATGCCGCTCAAGGCAAATGCCTTGTTTGCCTCGCGGCTAAAACGTCCCTGAGAATAGCAGTATCTTATGCATGCAGTATGGCTGAATGCATAACACCACCCAGTGGAATCGGTCTGGGGCAACATGCAACATGTGCAATATGGGATTATATGTCTGGGAATATTGTAGGTTGCCATTTTATTGGTTTTATTAATTCAATTTTAAAGGATCACTATAGTGTCAGGAAAACAAAGCTGTTTTCCTGACACTATAGTGCCCTGAGGGTACCCACACCCTCAAGGTCTCCCTCCCGTGGCGCTGAAGGGGTTAAAACCCCTTCAGCAGCTTACATAATTCCAGTGCCGGGCTCCTTCGGCGCTGGTGACCTCTCCTCCCCGTCCGACGTCAGCTCACCCGTCCGACGTCACAGGAGCGGAATGCGCATGCGCGGAAAGTGCCACGCGCACATTCAAAGAGTCCGTAGGAAAGCATTTCTCAATGCTTTCCTATGGACACTCTGTGCGATGGAGGATTAATATGCCTTCAGCATCGCAGATGCACCTCTAGTGGCTGCCCGGAAGACAGCCACTAGAGGCAGGCTTAACCCCAAATGTAAACATAGCAATTTCTCTGAAACTGTTATGTTTACATGTGAAGGGTTAAAACCTGAGGGACCTGGCACCCAGACCGCTTCATTGAGCTGAAGTGGTCTGGGTGACTATAGTGTCCCTTTAAGATTTTACCCGATGGGAGTTGTGTCCCATTTTTTACATTTATTTATTTTGTTTTATAAGCTTCCCATGTAAATGTATATATCAGGGCTGCAAATTAGAAAGGTTTCAAAGAAAATTGAGAAGAGGAGAGAATGAAAGCAAGGCAATAGAAGACAAGTATGGGGAGTTTGAATATATGGAGTCTTGACTATGATGTTATTACCCCTTTCCCATGTTTTGATAGGTAATTTAAATTAATCTGTCTACACTGTGGAATTATTTGCTCAAACATTTGTCTTGGCAGAAAATTCATACTATTCCACTTCCTCCACCATCAAGTTTTCCATGTATATATGTTACTATTTATATTATTGTTATATATTTCAAGTTTAGGTTCGCATTAGTACAGGTGTTATATATGGCTACTGTTATATATGGTTTATTCACCAAATCCTGGATTGTAGTTTAAAAACTGAATTCCAACATTGGAAGATGGAGAATTTTTCTAAATAAGCTACTTTGGACTAAAGAGCAGAATTATTATTATTATTATTATTATTATTATTATTATTTTTGAGGGGGAGGAGGGGAGGGGATTTTAAAGTATTGACTTTATTTTCTACAGAAGATATCCGAATGCCAAATATTTCTAAACTTTTTTTAATATATATTTTATTTTTCAAAAAAAAATTATATTCCATTCCATATATCCAAAAAATTTAAACATTTAAATACTTATATACATAAAAGTACAAACAAATACAAAAGAATATACATAAATACATCCACCCTCGAGGACAATTAATTCATATCTCTTTTGATCAATAATTCATTTTCTATATCTCCTTATTCCATATAGACCATACCTATTATTATCACTTTCTTCCCTCAAACCACATTCATACCTCTGCAACAATAAGCATTTTATCCTCTGATATTTCCTTTCTTTCTGCTTTCTCTCTACTTCTTCTTATATTATATGGTGTATATTTTACTTTACTTTACTTGTTCCATTCTGGTATCTTATTACTTTTCCACTTTCTCGCTAATACCCTCTTTGAGGCCATCAAAATATGTGTTATCATCATACTTTTTTTTAGTAGACATGCTAGGCCAGTCCTGATGTAAAAGAAAACTCTGTGGGGTGAAAGGTATATTTACTTGACATAGTACATTTATTTGATTTTTTATATACTTCCATACTATTTTAAGCGGCGCGCAATGCCACCAGATATGGAGGTATTCCTTTTTTCCTGTTTAACACCTCCAACATTTATTTTGCCTATATTTATATATTTTTTGCGAGTTTTTCTGGAACCAGATACCACCTATTTACTAATTTATAAAAATTCTCAACAATATTTAAACAGTGTACCATTTTGTTGACATTAATTATGGCTGAAATCCAATCTTCAATCTTAATTTCTATACCAAGATATTTTTTCCATCTTTTTTTAGGATTCAAACTGTCATTCTTTTTTAGCTCTTTTACTACTTCAAAGCACCTAGATATCTGTCCTTTCTGCTTGTAGTTAATAATAATATTTCTTAAGCTTTTATTGCTCTCTTCTAAATTAAATTCTAAATATTTCCCCAGAAAATATTTAATTCTCAGGTATGTGAAGATCTCTTTACTTTGGAGTCCAAACTCTTCTTGTATCTGGTTAAAATACTTAATTTCTGTTTTTGATATATAGTCATTAATAGTCTGCATTCTGACAGTTACTAATGTTTATATCCTTAATATTTCCTGAGATCACATCTATTGGCAGAAAATAAAACAATCTATTTTCTATCTTATATTCTTTTTTAAATCTATGCCATACTTTCAAAATATTACTTATAACCATCGAGTTTTCTAGATCAACATTAGTATTTTATTTTTTTCTTATTGTCCATAGTATTACTTCCACCATTTCTGACTCTATCTGATACCAGGCCTCCTCTTTTCTATCCTCACTTTGAGTAATAATGGCATGTGCCAACATACAGGGATTATGGTAATCTATTATGTTTGGAGCTGCTAATCCCCCCTCTTTTATTTTCTTTGATAGTGTATTTACAGTTATTCACGTTGTCGGGTATATTTGGACACGTTGTCGGGTATATTTGGGTTTCTTTCCTTTCCAGATTAATTTTGAGAAAGTTGTTTAATTTTGAGAAAGCTGTTTGTATAATTTTTAACCATGCTAAGGAAACTTGTACTGATATAATTCTAAAGATATAATTCCACTTGGGTAAGATGTAAGATCGTATCATATTAATTTGTCCCATGCAGGATATCTCCTTATCAGCCCATTCTTTTAACATTTTATTTGTAAATTTTACAAGCAGAAGAAAATTAGCCTCTATTATTTTATTAGAGTTTTTGGGAATTTTAATGCCCAGGAAAGTAATATTATCCTTTGCCCAAGAAAAATTAAATGTTGTTCTTATAAAATTTCTATCCTCAATATCAATCTTTCTAGTCATTATGATGGTCTTATTTATATTCAATTTATAGTTTGAATATTCGCTATAATGTCCTATCACTTTAATATATTCTGGCAGGGATGTCCGTGGCTTTTGCAAAGTGATCAAGACTTCGTGCGCGTATAGATTATTTTTGTGTTCACTCTTTTTCATCCTGAAACCGGCAATCTTTTTATTATTCCTTATATCTGCAGCTAAAGGTTCCATTGTTAGGATATATAATAAGGGAGGTAGAGGACAGCCCTGTCTAGTGCCGTTTGTTATAGTGAACCGTTCTGCATCTATACCTGGCCCTACTGTCCTAGCTGAGGGTAGCTCCATTATTGCGTCATGTACAGCACCTACCAGACCATATGCCATCAGGGTATTACTCAAAAAATCCCATCTGACCCTGTCAAAGGCTTTCTCTGCATCCAGTGACAGGGTCAGAAGGGGAACATCCAACCGCTGTGCTGCATCGCATATGTTCAAAGAATTAAATAAGGTATTGAAACCTTCATACGCCAAAAGAAGTGAACTGCAAAAATTCTCCTATTTTTCTTAATCCTTTGTCAATACCTTGTTTAGTAAAAAAATATATATTTTATGTGGAATGTCTTTGATGACTAGTAGTGGGACCACGTAAACTCAATATGAAGTGCAAAATTAGCTTTTCTGGAAATTTTTAATGAAAAGAATAATTGTAACAGCCACAAAAGACCTTGACTTATATTCACACAGGCACAAGTTGGTACAAGTAATTAAAAATTGTCATTTTGGGAATATAATTAAAACAAACTCAGTCCCAACATGACCAAGCTGAACATCAAAATCATTGAGGATCACTGTTACCAGACACCACTGCATGTTAAACGCACAGTAAATACAAAGCTTGCCCATGTTTCTCAGGTTGGAGATACATGTGTGGCAACTGTAGAGTCCAGCCCCCACTGAACAATTAAACAAATAATGAATCTGTGTAGTACCAGAAAAATTGTATCTTTTGGATGGAATTCAGAATTACAAATCAAATAAACATGCTCCTCCATTGATGAAGTTGTATGTCACAAAACAATCTCGGAAATCTGTAATTCAGACAATCGTTCCAAATTTGGACAAATTGCAGTTTGTATTAAAATGAATATACAAATCTTCTGCTCAATTTTCTGCCATTTAGGAGTTTAATCACTTTGTCTATGCAGCTTTAGCCACACCTCCCTGTCTATGACACACACAGCCTCTCTACACACTTTCTGATTTCGAGTCTATTTTTTTTAGCTTCCTTCATTATACAGTGTGTTTATTTAGAATGTCTTATCTCCTGCTCTGTTAATTGCCTGCAAGAGCCTACAGCAGTTCAACTAAGTTTAATTAACAGAGCAGGATACAGAAACGTGTAAACGTGCTATAAGATCTTATTGAAAATGCAATCTTTTTATTCATGCAGGTTGTGTGAAGGAGGTGTGGCTAGGACTGTATAAACAGAAACTATAGTGATTTTTCTCCTAAACTACAGAGAAATGATCAGTTAGACTGTAGGGACATGATCTATACACCAACATTGTTTCATTAAGCTAACATTGTTTTGATGCTCAGAGTATACCTTTAAGATGCATGACAGTAGCATGAAGCCAGAACATGTGACCACCTTGTTCTGATTTTATATAAAGCATGTCTCTGCAATATGCAGCCCTGGTGACAGTGTGCATCTATAGAGGGCAATAATGATGAAAGAGGAGGTGCTCTCTGAATTTCTCTGGCGTTCTCTGAAAAGGCAGTGTTTACATATTTTACATTGTAAAAGGTCTTGATGGTAAGGTATGTCTTTTTGCTGTTTATACTAAGATATGTAACAGGGCTGATGTTCCAGGAGGGATAAGCCAAATGGCAGTTGATTTAGGTAAACTAAAGTGTTGTGGCAACTGTCATTTAATGTGGATAAGTGCAAGATAATGCATCTTGGATGTAAAAATTCAAGGGCAGAGTAGAGAATATTTGATAGAGTCCTAACCTCAACATCTGAGGAAAGAGATTTAGGGTAATTATTTCAGATGACTTAAAGGTAGGCAGACAATGTAATAGAGCAGCAGGAAATGCTAGCAGAATGCTTGTTGTATAGGGAGAGGTATTAGCAGTAAAAGAGGGAAGTGCTCATGCCATTGTACAGAAGAATGGTGAGACCTACACAGTACTGGAGACCATATCTCCAGAAGGATATTGATACTTTAGAGAGAGTTCAGAGAAGGACTACTAAACTGGTTCATGGATTGCAGGATAAAACTTACAAGTAAAAGGTTAAAGAATCTTAACATGTATAGCTTGGAGGAAAGACGAGATGGGGGGGATATAATAGAAACATTTAAATACATAAAGGGAATCAGCACAGTAAAGGAGGAGAGTATATTTAAAAGAAGAAAAACTACCACAACAAGAGGATATAGTCTTAAATTAGAGGGGCAAAGGTTTAAAATAATATCAGGAAGTATTACTTTACTGAGAGGGTAGTGGATGCATGGAATAGCCAAGCTGAAGTGGTAAATGTTAACATAGTGAAGGAGTTTATCTATGCGTGGAATAGGCATAAGGCTATCCTAACAATAAGATAAGGCCAGGGACTAATGAAAGTATTTAGAAAATTGGGCAGACTAGATGGGCGAATGGTTCTTATCTGCCGTCACATTCTATGTTTCTATGTTTCTATTCAAAAATTCTCCAACACAGCAATTTATCAGTTTAGTTATTGAGGCCTAAAATTTCAGATTTTATTAAATTTACTTGCATTCCCCAACAATTCCAATTGCTTAGTGAATGACCCTGTGTACAGTGACCCTGCTTTCTGAAACTCAATCTTTCTAAAACTGAACTCCTTGTCTTTTCTCCTCCTAATACTGACCCTCCTCTTTCGCTCTCCCTTCAGGTTAGTGGTACCCACATCAGTTCATCCTTGCAAGCACGCTGTCTTGGCGTTAAACTTGATTCTGGTCTCACCTTTGAGTCGCACATCCAGTCTGTTACCAAAACCTTAAAAACATTGACTGCATCCATCCCTTTCTTACGCAAGATACTACTAAGGAGCTTGTCCATGCTCTAGTAATCTCTCGCATGGATTATTGTCACCCTCTCCTGATTGGTCTTCCCACAAGTCTTAATGCCCCGCTACAGTCTGTAATGAATGCCGCCGCCAGACAGATTTTCCTCTCCAGTTGGTCCTCTCACACCTCTCCCCTCTGTCAGTCCTTACATTAGGTTCCTGTATCCTATAGAAGTCAATTCAAAGTACTAATCCACACCTATAAAACACTGACCAATTCTAGCCCCTCTCTTCACTGATTTATAGGTATGCCCCTTCTCAGTCTCTACGCTTTGCCGATGACCTTCTCCTGTCTGCTGCTCGCACACGTACAGCCAACTCAGGCTTGCAGGACTTCGCACGGGCAGCTCCTTTCCTATGGAATAGCCTGCCTACCACCATCAGACTCTTCCCTAGTCTTCAATCTTTGAAGAAGTGCCTTACAACCTATCTCTTCAGGAAAGTGAATGGCATCCCAGAGTAACCTCTACCTCACATACCTGTCCCTTGCTTTCTCCTAAAGGGCAGCACTCTATTCTCTCCTCCAGATCTGCTTCACTCCCACCTTATTTGATTGATATTTCCTGTCCTAATGTGTTTTATAGCCCACTTCCTATAGACTGTAAGCTCGTTTGCACAGGGTCCTTCAACCTATTGTTCCTGTAAGTTTTTTGTAATTGTCTTATTTATTGTTAAATCTCCCCCTTTTATAATATTGCAAAGTGCTACGGAATATGTTGGTGCTATATAAATGCCAATAATAATAATAATAATACAGTAAATAAACTAATCTGGGTTGCATTAGATTAATGCATCTGTGCTGATGGTGTCTTGTTTTTATGAAAGCATTACTCAATGATTTTCACAGTGAGAATTGCGGAAGCGCCTCTAGCGGCTGTCAGTGAGACAGCCACTCGAGGCTGGATTAACCCTCAGTGAAACATAGCAGTTTCAGCTGCAGGGTTAAAACTAGAGGGACCTGGAACCCAGACCACTTCATTGAGCTGAAGTGGTCTGGGTGCCTATAGTGGTCCTTTAAATGTCTTATATGCACATTACAGTTTAGATTTATATACATAATACATCTATTAGACAAATCCTCTTTAACCCCTTAAGACTGGAGGGTGTACAATTACGCCCTGTTTTAGGCGGCTCTAAACGCCGCCGGGCGTAATTGTACGCCCTCCGGTCTTTCTTTACTTACCCAGTCGCCGGCGGTCCCACGCCGACGATCGCGGTGGGGGGGACTCCCAGGGAGCCCCCCGCGGTAGATCCTCCTCCTCCGGTGCCCCCCGGCCATGTGAGAGTGAGGTCCTTGCGAGGACCCCACAATCACATGGCCGGGGGTAGCTGCCTCCTGCATTGCCAGCAGGGGGGCTGCCTGTAATGACAGGTGGTCCCCCTGCTGGCTGAAAATAAAAATAAATAAAATTAATTAAAAAGTAAAGTGTAAAAAAAATATATATAGATATACTTAGATCATATATATATCTAATATGATATATACCGTATTTTTCGCTCCATAAGACGCACTTTTTTTCCCCTCAAAAGTGAGGGGAAATGTCTGTGCGTCTTATGGAGCGAATGTGAAGAATTACTTACCTGTCTTGGAGCGTGGGCCGGCTTCACAGCGCGCTCCGCGGTCCAGGAACTTCTATTTCAGGTTCCGGTTTCCGGCGGGACTGAAAGGAAGTATGCACACTGAGTGTGCACACTTCCTTTCAGTCCCGCCGGAAACCGGAACCTGAAATATTAGTTCCTGGACCGCGGAGCGCGCTGTGAAGCCGGCCCACGCTCCAAGACAGGTAAGTAATTATGGGACAAGGGGAGGGGGAGACACTATGGGACAAGGGGAGGGGAGGAGACACTATGGGACAAGGGGAGGGGGACACTATGGGAGAAAGGGAGGGGAGACACTATGGGAGAAGGGGAGGGGGGACACTATGGGAGAAAGGGAGGGGAGACACTATGGGACAAGGGGAGGGGGGGACACTATGGGACAAGGGGAGGGGGGACACTATGGGACAAGGGGATGGGGATACTATGGGACAAGAGGAGGGGGGACACTATGGGACAAGGGGAGGGGGAGACACTATGGTACAAGGGGAGGGGGAGACACTATGGGACAAGGGCAGGGGGGACACTATGGGAGGGAAAGTGCACTATGGAACAATGGGAGGGGGGGACACTATGGGATCAGAACACTAATGGACAAGGGGAGGAGGGGTTAAAGAACACTATGGGACAGGGTAGGAGGGGTTAACAATCACTATGGGACAGGGTAGGAGGGGTTAACAATCACTATGGGACAGAGGAAAGGGGGGTTAAAGATCATTATGGGACAGGGGAGAAAAAAAAATATTCTGAACAAACTGTCCCATGGTAAGAAACACTATGGAACAGTTTGTTCAGAATATTTTTTTTTTTCTGGGTTTCCTCCTCTAAAAACTAGGTGCGTCTTATGGTGAGGTGCGTCTTATGGAGCGAAAAATACGGTATATCTATATACATAAATATATACGTGTGTGTGTGTATATATATATATATATATATATATATATATATTATATATATATATATATATATATATATATATATATATATAATCAAATTACACATAGACTGATACTGATTAAATATATATATAATTATTGTTTTATATATATATATATATATATATAATATAAAAAATAAATATGTAAATACGTTAAAGAATAAAATTTTAAAAATTATTAAAAATAAATAATTAAAAAATATATAGATGTGTGTTATTTCATTCTAACTGTATTGTGATATTAATATATATATTTATATCAAAATACACGTAGAACAAAATAATATATATATCTACATACATAAATATATACGTATATATCACTATATATCACTATATATATAAATAAAAATATTTTAAAAAAATTATATAGATATACACATATAGATTCACATACGTATATATATATACATATATTAATTCTACATATATATTTATGTAATATTTTTACATAATTAGGTATCTTAATTAATTACAATTAGCGGGACCTGCCTGACAACCCATGCCAAAAGTATAGGGAATTTAATTTGCTAGCACTATATTTAACCCTATAACTTTCCAAGACACCATAAAACCTGTACATGGGGGGTACTGTTCTACTCGGGAGACTTCGCTGAACACAAATATTAGTGTTTCAAAACAGTAAAATGTATTACAACGATGATATCTCCAGTAAAAGTGACGTTTTTTGCATTTTTCACGCACAAACAGCATTAAACGGACAATATTATTGCTATGATACTTTTTACTGTTTTGAAACACAAATATTTGTGTTCAGTGAAGTCTCCCGAGTACAACAGTACCCCTCATGTACAGGTTTTATGGTGTTTTCAAAAGTTACAGCATCAAATATAAGGCTTGCGTTTAATTTTTTTCACATTAAAATTCGCCAGATTGGTTACGGTGCCTTTGAGACCCTATGGTAGCCCAAGAATGAAAATTACCCCTATGATGGCATACCATTTGCAATAGTAGACAACCCAGGTATTGCAAACAGGGTATGTCCAGTCTTTTTTAGTAGCCACTTGGTCACAAACACTGGCCAAATTGGCGTTTTTGGCATTTTTCACACAAACAAATACTAACACTAACTTTGGCCAGTGTTTGTGACCAAATGGCCACTAAAAAAGACTGGACATAACCCATTTGCAATACCTTGGGTTGTCTACTATTGCAAATGGTATGCCATTATGGGTGTAAATTTCATTCCTGGGCTACTATACAGTCTCAAAGGCAACGTAACCAATCTGGCGAATTTCAATTTCAAATGTAACGTGCTATATTTGACCCTGTAACTTCCCAAAATGCCATAAAACCTGTACATAGGGGGTACTGTTTTACACGTGAGACTTTGCTGAATACAAATATGTGTATTTTATTGCAGTAAAAGCAAACAGTATTATGACATTGACCGTTAAAATGTCATGTAGAACTAAAAAAATCAAAAAAAATCTTATTTTCTCCCATTATTTTCATATTAAATTATGTTTCATAGCTAAATATTTGATATTAAATGAAAGCCCTGTTTCCCCTGAATAAAATGATATATAATAAGGGTGGGTGCATTTACTATGAAAGAGGTGAATTACGGTTGGACAGACATGTAGCGCAAATGCCAGGTTTTGTTTACATTTTGTTTCGTTCAAAACGTGTACATTTGGCTCCGTCCTTAAGGGGTTAAACACATTAATGTATCATCCTGTGTTTCTTTTTTTAGACAGACAGACAGATAAATAGAGACAGTCAGTAGACTTTTATGTATTGTATATACTGTTTAGTTTGTTTTCTTTGCACTTGTTTAATTGTTATGGACATGTATTTTGAAAGTGATGTTTGCACTATAAATATTTGAAAAATCAATAGTAAAGTTACTGGAGTCCCTGAAAACATTAACTTAATAAGATAAATACATTTACTAGTATGTTATCTCCTTATTTGGAATATTTTAACAGACAATCATCATAGTTCTCCATTTGTTATGTATATCTAATTATACTTTTTATAATAAATTCTCATCCTAATAAAATATATTACCATTATAATTGAAAAACAGATTAATTTCCAATTAACCTAATCAAGTAAATATATACTATTGAATGTCTTTTAAAGCATGAAAACAAGCATGCAATGATTATTTATCAACACAATATCACTAAACATAACATAGTATTTTATGCCCTCTTTAGATAGGTTATTATATTGAATATTGTGATTGATTATATACAAATTCAGTTAGTCACACTATAGGCCAGATTATGACTTACAATAGCATATGATCTGTATAAACAAGAAAAGGATCTCTATTCATTAAACAGAAAATTGAGAGAACCTAATAATTGACTTGTGAAATTTAGCACATAACAACCAAGATGAAAATAGTCTGCTGCTCAGGAAAATGTGAGATTGTTTTCTGTTATTTAGTAAGTAGACATAAATGTGTATTATACAATGTACAGGAAATTAACTAATTCTGTTTCTGTGTTTCACATGCTAGTGAAATACAATGACACTTTTAAAAGTGCAATAATATATTAATCATAGCATGGTATGGGACTGTACAAGTTGCAAAAGAACCTTTCCGGACTTCTAAATTATTATATATACAAAATAACTCCAGAATACCTTCCTCTGACCATTGCATATCCTTACAGTTCCCAAACAGAAAACTGTCCCAGATGCTACTATCTGTGTTAACCCTATAAAGGTTAGTAAGTACACATAAGCATTGATCACCACGACAGCATCAAGATGGTTAAGATATCATGGAATGCTGCAACATTCTAATTCTGAATGTACTTTTGTTTCCTGAAATTGATACTGTTGAAGAACAGACAAATGAAAAAAAGATGAGGACATAAAAAAAAATAGCCACATATCTATAACCTACTGAAAAGTAAAACAAGATAAGCAAAGGCAAAGATAATCATAATCAGAAAAAAAAAAAAAAAAAAAACACTGGCTATCAGTGTTTCAATCTGTGCTCTTTGTACAGTTCTGTGTATCTTTACATCAATCCAACCAGAAGAGGGACCTTTCCACTCTGAGATGGCTTTACATGCCTGCTCTCTCGCCTTTAATTTCCATCAATGAGGGGGTAGAGAAAAGGATTGAGGAAACAGTCCATCTCTAGCAGTTGTGTATCTTTAATAACACGCAGTGGGCTGGGGAGTGAGGGGGGGTTACAGTGTGTGTGTGTGTGTGTGTGTGAGTGAGTGTGTGTGTGAGTGTATGTGTGTGTGTGATGGGGCTGCTCTTGTTTGCTAGTCTTATTATTGCTCTGTATTTTTCTATTCCCTGATCCTTCTGCAGAGACTCCTGATCCAGGTCTGAGTAGCTGCTTGGCGTCCAGTCCACGTCTTGGCTGAGTCCCCCTCGGCTTTTAATCATGCCCCTCTGTCTGTGTGTGAGTGCAGGCAGGCTGACAATGATTTCCTCAGTGATTACGTACAGAGCGAGTCCCTGCGGGTTAGGGGCCCCCTCTGGAGCCATCCTGATGGCTTTAGGGGCCTTGCTTCTATTTTCCATTATTATGTGGACTACCGGAGCGACAGCGCAGTCCAAGACCTTGCAGGTTTGTGATGAGGAGGCGGCACACGGCAGCACACATCATCTCTCTGCTATCCTCTCCAGAAACCAGGCGTAGACTTTGTATCCTCTCTCCCAGAAAGAAGGAGCACATCCAGCTCCTTCTACAGCACGATCCCAGGCATCCTGCAAACAGGCAGACCTCCCATCTACCCCTCAAAAACAATAATACCCAGCAGAATAAACCCCAATAATAAGGAGTCCAGCCTTCCCCCTCCCTTCTACACCAGCACTACCACCAACAAATCTTGATGATAATAACAATAATAACAAGAAATAAACATCTCATCTATGCAACAGCAAGAAGTGTAGAATTTATTTCCTTGTATCAGTTTTAGAGCAATTGGTGGGGGGGAAAGAAGAGAAAAAAAGTGGGTTTTTTGGTTTTTTTTTTTTTACTATTTTTTTTTCTTGATTCCGTTATTTAGTTTTTTTTATTATTATTTATTTTTATAATTTTTCATAAAAATTTTGCTCTTTTTTTATTTGCTGTTGCCGAATCAAGTTTTTTGTTTTTTTTGTTTTCTGTTTGTGGGGGTTTTTTTTGTCGCCCACCCCCCCATCCCCACCGAAGAAATAAAAAATACAATGTAATTTTTTTTTTCTTGGAATTCCCAAAAAGACCCCCGCTCCCCCTCTATATCATGCAAATAGTTTTAAGTGCAGAATATATTTTGTTAATTTGCATTTTTTTCCTTCATAAGATCTAAGTAGTGTTGGGGTTTTTTTTAGTTTTTTTTTTTCTCGGATTTTTTTTTTTTTTTTGGCCAGTGGAGAGGGCAGACAGGGAGACTGCAGGAAAGCTGTGCTCTTGTTAAGGGATCCTCGGTTACTGTTGCCTTAGTAGTTAACGGGCTGACATTGAACAACTTCAGCTGTTTGCTTTTAGGATGTCTCGCCGCAAGCAAGCTAAACCAAGATCACTGAAAGGTAAGAGACAAAGCATTGCACCTTTTACTGTCTTCCTAGTCAGTGGGGGAAGTCAGCCAGTTCCATAACCCTCCCTTGTTCAGCCAGACAGGGATGCAAAGGCTCAGGAAACCCGATTCAGCCACAGCTCTGGGGGCAAAGCAAACTAGCAGCCCCATTAATTTCACTTATCCCAGCCTCAGCTGCTTTTTTTTTTATTTATTTATTTTTTATTTAATTTTTCTCCTTCTCGCATGTCTCTTATATTGTCTGTACCTCTCATTTTATTTTAATGTTTTTATATACTCCAATACATTTTAATAGATTCCTCAGCATTCTTAAATAACTAACCATTTTGGAATCTCACTTTTAGGCATTGCCTAAACTTTGTCCCAGTTAAAAAAATACATTAGTATCTTCCCTCAAAAAAAAAGTGTGTAGAATAAAAAAAATCACTGGCAGTGCCCTCCCCATGCTAGCAGTGTTGTGTTGTGTGTGTGTGTGTGGTTTTTTTTTTTTTTTTTCTTTTTCACACATTCTTCTTTTTCTTAAGAGGGTGTGTGGAAGGGGAAGGCTGGGGTCTGGGATGGTGTTTCTGTAAAAAGTTTATTGATCCCGGAGTTTGAGTTCCAGAAAACTGTGCTGGAATGTTGGGAGTTTGGAGCGTCTGGTCACGTGACTGCCGGGCGGCTCGCCTGCTGCCTGAGTCTGTGTGAGGATCAGGGGGAGAGAGAGAGACAGGGCTGTTCAATGGAGGGGGTTAGCACACTGAACAGCTTTCACTGTCTGAATGGAGGGGCTAACATACTGACCAGCTTTCACTGTCTGAATGGAGGGGCTAACATACTGACCAGCTTGCACAGTCTGCTAATACTTTTTTTTTTTTTTTTTAAATGTGTTATGAGAATGTACTGTCTAAATAGTTTTTTTGGGGGAAGGGGTTCACTACCTGTTAACTTATATAATTTTTATTTATTTTTACATTCAGTTTAAATCTTAATTTGTATGAACTTCACCCTATTCATCCTATTGGTGTAGTGCCCAAAATCGTAAAAGCACAATGTAACACAAACCTAACAGATTTCTAATTTTCTCAGTATTAAAACAATATTGTTTTGTATTTTTCTTTTGTGGGAGGGATATGTACAAAATCAAAATAAAGCAGAAGGCTGTTGTAAAATGTATAAAGTATTGGCATATTAAAAATGTAATCTAGTAAATAGAAAATGTCAGTGTTGGGCGCTTGTCCTGGTTTGTGTATGTGAGACTGGCGGAGGAATTGAGGAGAGGACAAAGGGTGGCTTGTTGTGGTTGCTCTAAGACTGTGCTTGGCCCACTGGAATGTTGCAGTCTGCTCTTCATCACAAAATTCCAGCACTTTACCGCTAGTTAACCCTTCACAACGCCAGCTTCTTGTAGAGCTAGAAAACACTGCAAAGTCCATTCAGTTATTTCTTCTACGTTATTAGAACCTAATTGTTTCTTGTAAACTCATGCTGTGAAGCAGTTTGACCCCTTCTTAGACTCAGAGGTTATTTTGTAGGTTCGTGTTCATTTCAACTTGTACCAACGTTTCGATTTTTCTTAAAATGTTGTTCTTGACAACATATTTCCAGAAATCAAAACTATTTAAATATTGTGTTATTAATCTTCAAATAAAATGTTACTGTTCGCAAACCGTATTTTATTTTTTGGTTAACATATGGGTTGCATAACATTTTATGTTTTTATTTATATACATATGTAAATGTATAACCAGCTCATTAATTGTTAACAAGGCCACCATTTTTTTTTGAAAATCATTTTAATCTTCTGTCACTTTGTTTTTATTAAAAACATTTTTTTTATTTTTTATTTTCTCTTCATAATTTTGTGTCCTAAACTGCAAGGAAAGCGTGAATTTTTTTATTTTCCAGAATTCAAACATCCACGTATAGTCTGGAAATCCAGGTAGTAGGTTGTATGTCATTTGTCTTGAGCGTTGTTTATGAGAAATGGATGTGTGATGGGGTTAGGCTACAGCTCAGTCACTGTGATGAAAGATTTTAGCTCTGATTATGGGCACAAATGAGAACTGTACTTCTATTAAATGCGCATATTTATCTTCTGAATATAGATGTTTCAGGAATTAATACCGTATTCTCCCAAGTTCATATTCCTGTCACAGAAGCTAATATAGACGTATGATTGTAGATGTTTCTTGCATAGTATTAAATGGCTCAGCTTAAATGATTTCACTGGAGTCATTGCTTGAGGTCTTTTTTTATGGCATGTTGAGCACAATTCACGGTTATTAGATATTACTTTTTATTTTATTAAGAACGACAGACTCTGTGTGACTTGATCACTCTTAAAAAATCTCAACTCTCTGTGACTTGATCACTCTTAAAAATAGTAATATAAACAGAATACTTTGCCTTATTTGGAACTTTTACATTATTGTGCGTGCAATTGACTTTTTAGGTCATTCTGTTCTCTCTCGTTTTTTAAAAAAAATTTATTATCTGTGACATTTTAGAATAAAGTTGCAATGAACTCAAACTCCTTGATGGTATCTATCAACTTACTGCTCCTTTCAAAAAAGAAGAGCTCTTTAAGCAGTCAAAGCATCCTTTTTAAAAATGCCTTTTTGTACATTCATGTACTTGGCCTTTAATGTTTGTCCTATGACAAGTATTCACTGACCTCAAATTACTTGTATTGATGATTCATTTAAAGTGCACCCATAATTATGTGTAATAATTGCCTTAAAAAAGTAGATGGGGAATTTTTATATATATATATATATATATATATATATATATATCTCTATCTATCTCTCTTTCTAATAGTGTTTTTTTTTTTTGAGGGGGCAGGGGGATTTGTTTTACAAACAAACTTAAATTTCAAATCTAATGCTTGTTTATGTTTCATGGAAAATCTGACAATTGACAGTTTTTGTGGGTGCCATTTTTCTTCCCCATGTAAACGATTCTCAAAAAATATTTTGAAAATGCGCCTATCATTCAGTGTTAGGTTTTTCTCACATAATGGTTGTCTTAAAATAAATGTGCGGAAGGTTACCCTTCAGTTCTGTTTTTGACTGTGTGTACAAACGCGTTAATATAGTATATAATATTCTGGTCTTTTAACATCAACATGATTAGTTTTTATATACTACAAGGTTATTGCTTGTCAAAGCTGCTTATCACAGGATCTTCATTCATTATCTCGAATGCACCAGAAACTGAGTTGGAGATTTATTACAACTGACCTACATATTGCTTTGACTCTAGTTAGACACCAGGAGCTTTTAGCTTCTTGTAATTACTTGCTACATTGTATCTTCAAATAGAAGGGACATCTACCTAAATTTTCTACTTATTTTTATGTGAACTACAGTATTTTGTGTATGGTACAACACTACTTCCCATAAAACGGTGCAAATTAGCTCTGAAATTATGTGACACGGATACTTTAAAATGGTACTGTTTCAAACAGCGTTCTGATTTAGATTGTACACTTTGGTGGAACAGTTTTTTTAGATTTTATATAAACACTAAGCATACTATGAATAATGGTTAAGATTAAATAATAGTGTGTTCAATATAAAATCTTTTAACTTTTTTTCAATTTAAAAGTGACATTCCTGACCAAAGTTGCACGTTTGTAATGTGTTAATACTTTGTCAATACTCCCCTTTGTAAACTTTTTCTTTCCTCTTTTACAAGCAGTTTAATTAATTATGTTTTTTCACCTTGGCAGCAACAAACAAAAATAATTGTGAAGTATTTTAGCTTCTTGGTGCACTCTGTTAAAATATATATAATATGTGTGTGAGCATGCAATTAGCGTGAGATCACAAGTTTGCAGAAGTCGTTAGTGGTTCCTATAGAATACACTTGAGCGTTAATGATACTTCTTTGAGTACTTCCTTAGGCATTGCTCATGTAGATGTCATGATACGTGCAACCGCCTTCATCAAATTCCATCAGTGAGATGACTGTTGAATGAGGAACTAATTTCTGCATGCTTTGCCTTTAGAATGGTGTGGGTGTTTTTAAACCTGGCAACACGTAACTCTCCTCAAGCATATTAAATATGAATCATGTGCCAACCTGGAGTGTCATTTTACCTAAATTATACTGTGGCTCTCTGGTTGTAACCTATTCATAGACATATCTTTTTGTTTTTTTACAAAAACAATTGTGCACACTTTTTTTTATTTTTTTTTTAAAACAAGTAAGTTTTAAGTTACTTGGTAGTGGTACTCTTTTACACTCTTTTTCCAAGGTTTTGCTAGTCATCAATATGGCCTCATTAAAGGTGTGATTCTTGCCATTTTTCTTTTTAGTTAACCAGAAACAAATCAATAGTTTACAACATGGATAAACTGTTACAGGATACAAGAATGGCCCTTGGTTGGTCATGTTAGGAGTAAGAGTTGAAAGCTTCAGCAAATTAAGAGCATTCCAATAAATTGGGACTGCTTTCTTCCAGTAATACCACTGTTGCTTTACTTTTGACACTATAGTGTGTGTGTGGTCTTTAGTTTTGTTTTTTTTCCTCTCATATAAATCGACATTGTTTTTGTCTGTGGTTATATTTTGAAAGGAATTTTAGGATTAGATGTATTTACAAGGAGAAAATCTATGAAAGTATGTTTGGATACAACTTTTTTTTTTTTTTTTTTTTTTTCAAAGCTATTGGCTTGTTCATTCAAGTAAAGGTAATATTTTCTGCCAATTTCTAATAGGTATTGCTATTATTTAATGGTGACTATGGCTCCTGTTGGATTATATCGTGGTCATATGTGCTTTTGCTAGATCCTTGCAATTCATCAAAATGGCTACTTAAACTGTATATGCTTTCATTGCAAACTTTTTTAATATTTATATGTATTCCTGTTGTGCAATCTATTATGCTTCTATTAAACTGCAAGTGTTTGTCCTTCACAAACACTACACCAGTTATTTTAAACAATACATTTGTCACATTATAGGCTATACATATCTTCTATATGTAATTACTAGATTGCAATTCTCCAAGTGATTTATGAAATTCTATCATCTGTGGGTATTTATTTCTCTCAATAACAGGATTCCAAATGTAGTGTTCTGATTTACCTTAATGAACCTTGATAAATGTAACCTTTTGGACATTTTATCGATTGAAAACCACAGTTAAAGACAAAGTGTCTGCTCTATTCTAAAGAGGAACCACTACTTCTCTCTAAATCACACCATTGAGTTAATGAGTTGGGATGCTTCCAGTTTCTTTTTTAATGTGTATATTAAATATTTAGCAAGTGACAACGCAGTTTGGTCCAATCCATGCAGAACCAGGGCACTCATTGCAACTCTTGTAATGAGTTGAAGAAAAATCTTTTTTTTTTTTTTTATTTCTCCTTTTCCAATATCTATGTTGAAGTGCAGAAAAGAGCAACATTTATAATGATGGAGACGCCCAGTCTCAGGACAAAAGTGAATAAAGCAGCGTGGATTTCTAAATTTGTATTTTTTACATTACACACTTGTATGTGCTAAATATAGGAGATAAGAAAACAAAATATAGAAAATCCTGAAAAGTAACAGTTCCCCTCTTTAATGATTTAACAAGGCCAATAATTCTCAGTCATAATGAGAAGTTACCTTATGCTCCCACATTATGGTAACTACACTTGGTGATAAAACTTACATTCAGTCCTGCCATCATTTTGGCCACTCTTCTCTATATATAAACTTATTCAGCTCTTTTTATTCATCTTTGATTTTTGACCACTTCATCTTTTTTCTAGGCAACCTCTCATCTCCTTTTATACCTCATTTTAGGTAAAGGGAAAGATCAGGAATCAATCTAATGCAGTACTTTGCCACCCTTTTTATACTTTTTTTTTTCTGTACCCTAGTGTCTATTTACTTGTGTGGGTTTTTTTTTCTCTCTCTCTCTTGTATATATTGCTCAGATACTTCTGCATTAGTTTGCAGTAATTTTTTTAAATTTTACTTTAATTTAATAATCTGGTATTTTGTGATGTGGTGGTGGTAGTATTAGGAAAATCTGGGATTGTGAGTTGAACCAATTGGCTCCCAGCATTCCACTGTACATAAAGTGTAAGGGAAGTAAGAAATGTGCCAAAGCTAAAAAAAAAAAAAAAAAACTAGGTTGTTTGTGGTATATTAGTCTATCAACTAATTTACTGTGCAGTCAATCTATGTATATATCATAAAAGCTATAAGATAAAAAAACCAAAATGTAAAACAAGATTATGCACAAATATACAAGATTGTATTGCATTTGGCTGCACTGGTTTATACAAAAACAAATGTTTAAATTGGTTTGTTTTGGTACTTTTTTGATAACCTCATAAAGGTATCTGACTACACCATTGTGTGTTTATTCTGGTGCAATTGTAGTTGTAGTGGGACTGTACATAGACACAGTTGGGTCTTTTGTTTTCATTTTATTTTTATTTTTCTTCTAGAAATTCCTTGGTGTCAGTCCAGCAAACACTGAAATGGAGAATTATAATTGATCAGCACAAAACGTCTTTGTTTTGTAATTGTCTATGTCTCCATTGTTTTGTGTCTGTTAAGTCTTCAAATGATGTTTTGCTGGGCGTGCTAAAGTTTTTCCACTTTAAATCAAAGACTAGATGTGTTCCAGAATACATTTCTAGACGTCTACATTTCTGTGTCTCGTTAATTGTTGCCATATGCCTATAAGGTCTGACGTGGTTACAGTGAGTTTTGAATTGTGTTTTCAATCTGTACTGCAAAGGAATAGGTCACAGCACCATTTGAAGATAGAAAGACGTTTGATTTGAATTGTGGATATTTAGGCAATTCCCTCTGTGGATTTAAAAAAAAATATATATTTTTTTTTTTATGTGTTTCTGATTTTGGGATATGCGTATTTTGTTTTGTTTTTTGTTTTTCTTTAATGTTTTTGGTTTTGGAGGGGGTGTTTTTTACTTTTTCGTAACCTCTGATGTGGACTATACTTATTTTATATTGGCTCCTGTTGAGTTGTCAAAGGTCAACATTCACCCCCACTGGGAAAAATGCAATATTGTAATCCCATTTCAATTTATATTTAAAATTTGGTCTGGTGTTTTTCTCACTGGATACTGGATGCATCGACTAAATGGAGCTTGCTTTTCTCTTTTGCTGGACTAGAAATGTATATTCTACATTGATTTCAGTCAGTTTTACATAGTGGTAAAAGAGTTGCAAGAGATTTTAAAAGCATGATACATGCAGCCCAATATTTTATTTTATTTTATTTTTGTTTTATTTGGTTTTAATAAATACCACTAGTAAGAAGAATAACACGTAGTGTACCATAAATGTGTTGTTTTTTGTTTTTTTTTTTAAAGTGAATTAATACCTATTCTTAACCTTACCTTAGTGCTGTGGAAACTTTTGAGTGATGACAAAAAGTTAATTAAAAATCTGCAATGCTGTGTTGTGGTGATGAGAAATCTGAATAGAAGCACTATATTTATATACATACACATTTATTTTTAAAATAAAAATCAAACAATTGAAATGTATCTAACAATATAAGTAAGAAAGGGGGAATATATATATATATATAAACCTTGGAAATAAAATCCTCTTTTTTTCAGAGGTGCAATGCTTCTGGAATCCATAGAACTATTAAAATGTTATCCTTGCCAAACTCTAAAACTATATATACAATATAGATGCATTTTATATATTATTGCATTTATGTGTGTAAATATGCACTCAGACACACAGGCCATCTATTTTGTGGCATTGGTGTATAAATAATGAAAATAACTATTTAAAATTAAATATTTTCTGTTCATTTCAGCTCCCTCTCTGCTTTTAGGTCAGTAGAGCATTCTTTACCTTCCCTTCCTATGGCCGTTTTTACCTTCTTTCCCTGGATTTCCTGTCTATTACTCCCCACCATGCCAGATCAGTTTGCCTTCTCCTACTTCCATTTATCCCTTTATAAAACTAACTTTGCTCTTTATACTCTTGTATGTAGACTAGAAGATCCTTTCTAATTTTTATGAGTATATTAACTCCTTAAGATTAAAATAGTGCAATGTGTTCATGACAATTCTGTCCTTTGTATACCCTATGTCAAAATGGAATGTTACACATATTGTTTTAGGAGTGTTAGCTTGAAAAAGCCCTACACTGTGTATATGAGTGGGTTACTCAATATTAGAACTGGGATCAGTAAACTACAGATTATTACAGGATTAGAATAATACACACTTCCTTCCACTTCAGATGCCCCACTGTAGATTAAAAAAGGAATTTCAAAAGTAATCTCTAATGGCATACTAAGCATGTCTGAGGTGCTCTCAGATTGGACAGATTTCACAAACCTGTCCAGCTGCTCTCTAGCTTATCCAGATAACATCACTCATTATCGGTGAGTCACTTTACCTTGCACTAAGGTAAACTGAAGATAGGTGAAATTAAAGCAGGACTGTACAGTGTGTTTACCATAATAATGGAAATTTTGCAATTATAAAGGAAACCATGTCAGTAGTGCCCACTTTTACCACTGGCAATAGATTTACATTTTTTATTTTTTTTATGATCACAATAATCTGATCTCCCACAGATAAACTATCCTTGCCAGATATGTAACAAGAACATCAATGTCGGATGCTGGTTGACTGAGCTGAAAATGACTTAATACTCTTTGCTCCTTGTTAACGTCGTTGATAACCTGCTTTCATGGATCTGCTGACCACATACAGAACTAGTACCTGCATAATAATAAACCTTTCTCACGGTTAACATAAGCTAATTCAGCTTGCACTAATCCAGTTGATCATACCAACCATGTCTTTTCTCTGGCCTGCTATGGGAAAACTGATCTATCTTTCATCACGTCAGAGAGTAATCAATGGTCTTCGTGCAAACTTTTAACTTTATTTCCAATATGGTTATGTTGCATTATTAAAGTTTCAATCCATTTGCAGACTTTCATCAGGATGACCTTTACGATCCACAACCACTATTAAATACCCATAAAACACGTGCAAACGGCTTCAACATAGTAAGCCAAATGCAATCATCAATGGACTACTCAGACTAATCAATTGGTGACATGCAAATGAACCACACAACCCTTCCACATCTGTCCACTACTGTGATAAACTGCAATGTGCACTAAATAAACAAAGTAAGTAACATAAACAAATCCCTTAGCCATCATACATAAAACAAGTGTAATGAACCGCCATATTGCAGCGTCATATGTTGACAGTGTTATGTGCAAATAATATTAGAATCAGTGTTGAGAGACACTCGTTCCAGAATCCGTAAATGGGACACGGACAACGAAGACATGGGCTGTGGTGTGTTATTTCTTTGGCAGTTACATTGTTTGTTGATGTTGCTTCTGTTTGGAACTTTCTGATGTATCATATCCCAGGACAAAAATTGCTAAGAGCCAGTTAGATACTTTTATTTTCTTACTTGGATGGAAGTATCTGCATTGCTTGTTACTATTTTTATATGGTTGTTCTTGTTTCACAAAGTTCTGCCCCCCCCCCTCCCCCAAAAAAAGTATTTTTGGGTACTACTTGCCAGCACATCCATTAAAGAGGAATCCTCTCTTCTTTTTTCAAACTTCACAAACACATTTCTTAATTATATGAATAAGTAAACCTATAAAGTTAGCATTCTCCTTTAAGGGATCAGTACAATAAAGTGCCTGTGTATATTGTAATACAGTACTAGGATCTACTCCTCACTGCAGCCAGATCTTATTGATATTATTTTAGCATGGTTCTCCTAATAGCAGTCTAACTGACATTTACAAAAAGTAAAGAATGTGATTTTCTCAATCACTTTATTAGAATAAAGTGACTTTAGTGATTAACTCACATCATCCTGAGTTTTAACCATCCCTCTTCACGTTCAAATCTGTTTAAATTGCTTAAAGGGACACTATATATTTACCAGAAGAACTACAGCTTATTGAATTTGTTCTGGTGAGTAGAATCATTACCTTTCAGAGAAAATGCAGTGTTTACATTACAGCCTAGTGATAACTTCAATGGCCACTCCTCAGATAGCTGTTAGCGATCCTTCCTGAGTGATGGCTGCCTAAAATGCATCCAAACATTCAGGATCTCCTCCCTCTGCATGCAGACACTGAACTTTCTTCATAGAGATTCATTGGTTCAATCCATCTCTATGAGGAGATGCTGATTGGCCAGGGCTGTGTTTGAATTGTGCTGGCTCTGCCCCTGCTCTGCCTCCTTGCCAGTCTCAGCCAATCCTATGGGAAAGCATTGTGATTGGAACAGGATGATGTCAGAGGAAGTTCAGAGGCAGCAGCTTCAGACTTGAATACAAGTAAGATTGTACTATCTTAAGGGAGGCAAAGTGGGCTAGATAGTGGTTTTAACACTATAGGGTCAGGAATTTATATTGCCATTTATATAGCGACTTGACTTCTATAGGATACAGGGAGCCAATGTAAGGACTGGCAGAGGGGTGAGGTGTGAGAGGACCGACTAGAGAGGAAAATCAGTCTGGCGACGGCATTCATTACAGACTGTAGCGGGGCAATATGGCTTTTGGGGAGACCAATCAGGAGAGGGTTACAATAATCCATGCGGGAAATTACTAGAGCATGGACAAAGCTCCTTGGTAGCATCTTGTGTAAGAAAGGGGCAGATGCGGTCTATGTTTTTAAGTTGGAATCTACAGGATTTGGCAGCAATCTGCATGTGAGGCCAGAGTCAAGTATGACGCCAAGACAGCGTGCTTGCAAGGATGGACTTATGTGGATATTACTGACTTGAAAGGGAGAGTGAGAGGGGGATCAGTATTAGGAGGAGGAAAGACAAGGAGTTCAGTTTTAGAAAGATTGAGTTTCAGAAAGCGCGAGGACATCCAGTCAGAGATGGAAGAAAGGCAAGCAGTGACACGTTGCAGGACAGCAGGGGAGAGGTCCGGGGAGGAAAGTTATATTTGGGTGTCATCAGCGTACAGGTGGTAGTGGAATCCAAAAGAGACAATAAGTTTGCCAAGAGAGGCAGTATAAAGAGAAAATAGAAGGTGACCAAGGACAGAGCCTTGGGGAACTCCAACTGAGACAGGAGGAGGTATCCTTGGAAAAGGAGACACTGAATGAGCGTCGGGAGAGATAAGAGGAAAACCATGAGATTACAGAGTTACATGTTTGTGTTCCTGACCCTATAGTGCTCCTTTAAAGAAAAACTCCTCAAAACACTTGAAGCACTCTAGCAAAAGTTATTTATGGGCAGAGAGTCCTTTTATATAAAACAAAGAAAAAAAAATAGTGCAGATTTCTAGGGTGTGTAACAAGGTTAATTTAGAAATGTGCCAATTTCTATCAGACAACCTGTCCTGTTACTGTTTATATAGCAATTAATTCCTGGGAAAGAATGAAGGGTTTGCAAAGCCTGCAAACAGATATACAGCTTTTGCAAACAATTTTAGATATATCCCAAATGACAATGCAGCAATAACTACATGCATGTTTTGTTGAGGGTATATATACTAAATTGTTAAAAAAAATTGTTAAATTGTGTTTCCCAGGTTGTCCTATTGTCTTATAACACCTCCTGATAATGATCCCTTCATTCCCCTCACTATTGCCAGGCAGATTTTAAAGTACCTACTGGCAGTCTAGACAAACAATGACTTAATCTCCCTCACTCACTCCTTTTTTATTTATTTTTTTATTTATTTTTTTCACCTCTTGTGTGTAGGTATGGTGTGCATAACAAACCATATTAAGGTGTGTGTGTGTGTGTATATATATATATATATATATATATATATATATATATATATATATATATATATATATATATATATATATTATATATATATATAGTGTGTATTGCCCAAAACAATAAGTTACCATTTTTGTGCATGAGATTTTGTGTAATACTGTTCCTTCTGACTTGTGCAGTAATAGATGTGCCCTAATGAGTGTCTTGCTATTACAACAGATCTGTTAAGACTTGCACTTTTAAACTTGCTATTTTGATGTTGATATTTTCATTGAGAGTACGGGAGTCATGAGGGCTGATCATAAAGGGTTTTGTTTTTGGATATTTCTAAAAATAGAAAAAAATATTTCCTAAAATTTGTATGTGCTTCTAAATAATCAATAACGTAATAACGTGTCAAAATAGTCTGAGATGATCTTAGCTAGGTAGTGGACCGTTGTTAAAAGCATAAACAAATCTACCTTGCACACTCCAAATCAGCCCAAAGCTTTCAAGAAGTTAAAGGGGCACTATAATCACCAAAACAACTTTTATCTTAATGAAGCAGTTTTGGTGTATAGAGCATGCCCTTGCAGTCTCACTGCTCAATTCTCTGCCATTTAGTAATCAAATCACCTTTGTTTCTGTTTATGCAGCCACACCTCTCCTGGCTGTGACACACAGTGCATGAAAAAGTGTTTCACTTTCAATTAGATGCAACTTACTTTAAATCTCCTGCTCTGTAAACTGAACTTTATTTACATACAGAAGGTTCTTGCAAGGTGTAGAATTGTATTAAAAGAGCAGGTGATAATCCATTCTAAATTAAACAGACTTTTCAATACAGGAAGTGTAAACATCAGATGACTATACAGGAAGTGTTTAGGAAGGCAGTGCAAGTCACATGCAGGGAAGTGTGACTAAGGCTGTAATATACAAAGTGATTTAACTCTTAAATGGCAAAAATTTGAGCAGTGAGACCGCAGGGGCATGATCTATACACCAAAACTGCCTCATTGAGCTAAAGTTGTTTTGGTGACTATAGTGTTCCTTTAATACCTCTATTTGGATTTCAAATAATCTGCTGCAATCCATATCTAGAAAGATGCTAGTAAAAACCTTTTTAAGATACTTGGCTTTTATTCTCGAAGTCAGGTTTTAAGTCAATGTCCACATTTGTCGCAAGTGTCATCACATGTAAAAGCTCAGCCATTATTTTACATCTATTCATCCTCTGCCCCCTCCCCCGATTTAATATAAAGTTAATTTACGTTGGATTACAAGCAAGACAATACCATGGATGACCATTAGCATGGCTTTGCTACTAGCCATGCCCTAAATGTTTCTACCACCGCAAGCCCGGGGAGTTCATGGCATATTCACCAGTGGTGAATCTCTTCTTGACAGGGCTAAAATTTAACTTGTCATTGGCTAATGGCGAGTGGAAATTTTGAACCCTCACCCTTTGTACAGCGCTACGGAATCTGATGGCGCTATATAAATGTGGCGTAACCAACCTCGCCACTGTACACTGGAGAAGCCTGGTTGCTCGCCTGCTCCCTTTAGACTATGGCCCTGCAGTTCAGAGCTGTTATTTTCCCTGCTGAATGGTTTATTTGTGCCTTTCTGCCAGGGTGTTCGGTAGATTCCATCTACCGAACAAACTACCGAACAATGGACCACCTGGGAGCTGGAGTGTGCCGTCAATTTACCGCCCAGAAGCTGCGGTTAACCGCAGCTTAATTGATGAACGCTGGGTGGCCTTTGTTCGTCTGCCGAACACGTGGCAGCGGCCATTTTACCTCCCGAACGGCCCGCGGTGTTCAGCGCCCAAACTATGGAACTGAAAAAGGACACTTATTGGCGCGAACACCGCTGAGCCGCCAGCCGTCTTACCTTCCCATTCGGTAAGCAGAACCGAAGGACTGTTCATTCGGTAGTTTCGCCGGATGAACAGCAACCCCCAGATAGCTAAGCCATGGAGCCAATTCGTGTAACGAAAGACTATGGGAAAGACATTCAATCCATGGCGATTGAACTATATGTATGTGATCTGAGCGCCATTCGGTAGTAATGTGCGCTAAGATCTAAGCTATCTGGGGATATGTAGAATGTATATGTTTTATGTAATAAATGTGACTGCATGTAATTTTATGTCTTTTACTGTATTGTTACTGCCTTGTGGTTAATGGAGTTTTGCCTCTGTCTTTGGAGATAATTGGATTACTTCCCAATTATCTCCAGGACAGAGAGGAGGGATTGTGATGTAATTGTGGGAGTGTTTAAAGGTGTATGTATGTGATTGGCTAAGCGCCAATATGTTTCCCATTTGGTCCCCTTGGGGAGTGTCCACCAGGTGGGCGACCTGCATAAAAGCCGGGCAGTTAGCCCCAGTAAATCAGATTCTGCTTGACCCTCAAAACGAAGTGTCGTCTCGTCTTTGGGGGGAGTTACTGTATGCTGTTAAAGACTGATTGCCAGGAGTGTAAGCCGCTTGGGGGCTTTTCCTGTTCGTCTGCTAACAGCTATTCGTGTGTCTCCAGTTCGGCTGTTTCCAGTGTTCGTGTGTTTGCAGTTCGGGAGTTGGTGAATTCGTGGGTTTCCAGTTCGGGAGATTGGTGCTTGCAGTAGCTGTCTGTGCATCTGAAAAGGGAATATCGCCTAAACGGTTTTTAACCTTTTGCAAAACGGTCCGTTACAATAAATAATAAAATATTAATAATATTGTATATGAACAGACAAAGATGCACCATGTATTCAAAATAGAAAAATTGGCAGATTTATTGAAGATCAAAGTATCACCGCAATGTTTCAACCTCAAATTTAGGTCTCTATCAAGACTTTCTATGAGTTTGATAAGGACCTCATTTGAGGTTGAAACATTACTGTGAAAATTTGATCTTCAATAAATCTACCAGTTTTTGTGTGTTGAGAGCCTTGATCTTATTTGTCGGTTCTTTTTCACGTTGAGGATTTGCCAACCTCAGGTGCAGTCTGAGCACCTTGGATTATATTTTGTGAAGTAGTGCAGTCTTCCTCTAATTTACTCTCATATTGTACAGTCACGTCCTGCAAATTACGTACGTGCATAATATACAATTCCTTTATTACGTAGTGCCTTATCTAATTGCGGATTTCTAAAAGTGTGTCAGTTTCTCCATGCATGATGGTTTTGTCACATAATGCTTTATGATGATTATCGTATCATGTGAGAATAAATTCAGTAGTGATGATCTGTTCTACTAAATGGGCAATGGCCATGGAATGCTCAGAAACTCTACTGAGAACAGCTGTATTCAAATTAGCAGAGAGCAGTGTCGCTAAAGTTTAAAGTGGGATTCAGCAAAGTTTATCTGCAAATACAAAACAGATTTAGGCGTTTATCTGCTACGTAGTTACATTGATCAATTATATAGTACAGAATATTTCTCAAAATAGGTGCTGTGGTTGTGGTGTGTGTTTTTATTTTTTTTTTTTGTTTTATTTTTTTGGGGGGGGGGGGAGCAATGTACTAAATGTTGGGAGACAATCTGTTGGTTTACACAGAGATAGCTCCTTATTTAGCTATTTGACCACCACAGGTTAATCCCTTGACAAACCTCGTCCCATAACTGTAAACTTTTGATCAGAATGTTCTCACAGAGGGTATTTGACTAACACAATTTAAGGCCTAAATTGTTAATTTGAAAAATATACCTTTTTGCTTCCACAACATTTTTTTCCATTGTTCATCACAGTTGGTTGCTATTATTGTAAAGTGCTACAGAATTTGTTGGCGCTATATAAATGCCATAAAAATGTGTTTACTCAGTGTTTAAAAATAAAATAAAAAGGTGAGTGTGTTGTGTTTTTTACATTCCATTCTGGTAGCAAAATTATGTCTTCACATTTTTGTTTTTACACTTTTCACAGGTTTCTTAGTGGGTTTTATTTATTTTGTATCATTGATTATAATAAAACAAGAATACTGAAGATTGATCGCAAATGTCAAATCATCTCTGTAGATTACAGTTGCATGAGTAATAGTCAGCATGCACACTGACACAACAGGGCCCCAGTGGGTCCGTGACCAGCAACGCCTGGTGCTGAAGGGTTTTGTTTTTTGCATCAGGGGCCTCTCAATAAAGCTTATATTGAGTTTAACATCTTTTTAAAATTGTAGCAATTGTTTCCTTTTGCCTCTCCCACTAGTGTTCTGTTCAGCCATTAAAGGACCTCTTGGTTAATAACTGCATTTGCATGCTCCTTATATCACTGACTTCTAATATGCATATGCTTGTAATAGAGCAGTTGTGGGAACTGTGAGGTGAGTATTCACAACGTTTTATTTAACACATGACTAGTGTACCTTTTTAAGTACTCATCCGCATCCTGTGCAAAACAAAAAGCTGAAATGTATAAGAAAAATACCTCAATCCCTCTAGCATGTAAGCTCATTTGAGTAGGGCCCTCACCCTCCTCTTTTCCTATGCGTTCAATTCAGCAGGTTACAAATACATGTCTGTTAGTCCAACCATTGTACAGCGCTGTGGAATTTGTTGACTCTCTTTATAAATAATATTAGAAGTGATCTTAGTGGTAGGAACACTGAATGGAAAGACGGTGCCACGTGAATTCAGACACTATAACCACTTCAATGAGACAGGGCCGCTACAGCGTCCCTTTAAGCAAATTTCCTTTGTTGCTGAACTAATTTACCCATAATCCATCAGTCAAAAACTGGAAAACTGCAGACTCCACGGACAGAGAGGAACAATAGGATGCCACCTGGATATTGAGATTCGGTGCAAGCAAGAATCTATAAAGATAAACATTATTTTGAAAATAGGCAATAGGTGGGGGTAATCCTTGAGATACAAGGGGCAGTAGGAAACTGAAAGCAAAATCATAACCGTGCAGCTTTAAATAAATTTTTTTTTATTTCTGGATACTTGCCTACCAAGTAAATTGGTGCTTTCTTACAGCTGTATGTACAGTATATGTATGCAATTTTCATTAATTTGTGGTTTGTTTGTGATAGCTCAGACAGCACAGTCTCCAGCTGTTTATTGAAAGGTGCCTTCTAATACCTAGCATTTTCTTAAAACTTTAGGTCATCAGCCACCCTTCAATTAGGATATAAACATGGTCATTTAATATTTAAGAATTCCAACGCTACTGAATATTTTAAAAGGGGTTGAGATTTAACACATAGCGCTAGCATTGAACTAGACACATTGTAGATGTTTGAAATGATTTGTGTAAAATGTATCATATACAGTAACATAAATAATACATTCATATTCATTTTATTTATTTATTTTTTTTATTCTGTTTATTGGGGATCTCCAAACTTGGACATTCAACCAAGTTTCGTCTGCAGTTGCTAAGATAATGGGAAATAGCTCACCATATTGAAAGCTCCTTTCTTATGTGTCTACAACTATCAGCATAATGGAGCTCATATTATATTTACTGTGTTGTACTATGGCCCTATTTACTACTGTTATTCTACAGTGCTATCGAAAATATTTGTCTCATTATAAAATGTTCCTATAATTTTACATTTTGGTTGGCTTTCAAATATTTTAACCCACTTGATAATTTTCATTTAATACAAAAAAAGTTGTTTGAGAGAGCTGCATTCTTAAACCAGCACCATCACTGTGTGGTGACTTTGCATAATTTGCAAAGACACCCAATGGTAACATCGTCAGTGGGGTTCCAGTAGCCGGCAGGTGGAGGCAAAAGTGAGTTCTACTTATCTGATATTGTTCTTTGCGGGGCCGGCCATCTTCTTCCAACAGGTCGTCTTCGCTCCTGGCGCTTCAGCTGTCAAGAGCCGAGACCTCAGGATCCTCCATAGACCAAGCTAATTTCCCTGCAGCTGTCACTGTTGTCCTCCTCAGTGAGAAAGTATTCTGAAAGAGATACCCGTTATAAGCTGCTGTCATTGAGGCTAATTAGTTTAGAATGGGCACTTCTTCCTCTTCCCATTAGGAACTACCCTGTTCAAGGCAAGGGGTCAACAGGGCAATTGCGCCCCCCCCCCACCCCCAAGACTCTCCCCTGCCAGCTAATGTCCAAGCACCAGCCCTGCAATGTGCCTTCACGGACCGGAGGAGAGATCAGAGATCTACCTCCCCGGTCCGCAGGCACCGTGATGGCAGCCGGCAGGGGAGGGAGAGAGGACCCGGGAGCTCAGCCTGCAGCTCCTCCGGGTCCTTCTCTTGCAAGCAGGGAGCATTGCCGCGGTTACCACGGCAATTCTCCAGATCTCGCAAGAGTGAACTCTAGGCCTGGAGCTACAGGCTAGAGTTCGTTCTCACTGCTGGGATCACCAGGGATCGAGAAATGTCCCCCCTCCTCCCTCAGTAAAGGTAAGAAGCCTTATTAAAAAGCCTCCCTACCCCCCTATATACACACATTGCCCCACAAACATACACTTCCATACCATACACACAGTGCCCCCATACATACACTGCCCCCCACACACACACTGCACCTTTCACACACATTGCACCCCTCACACATACCACTGCTCCTATGCCCTATATCCCAGCAGACCCCAGGTAAGTTGTCAAACTGTTCTTAAACGGTCTGACAACTTACTCTGTGATGGGGTCCTGACAGTAATGGCACCATAACCGCTACACTGAGCTTTAGAGGTTATTGTGCCTGGATTATTTCTTTAAATAATCTACACGTGCCCCACCCGAGATCAGGCTCTGGATCCGCTCCTGGACTGAGCCCATCATCATCCTCTTGTCCTCATCTGGTGGTAAGTAGGCAATCCAATATATTATTAGTGGCACTAATCTCTAATTTAACTCACATTAAATGGACACAATAGTCACCAGAAATCCTACAGCTTAATGTAGTGGTTCTGGTGTCTATAGCCTGTGCCTGCAGGCTTTTTAATGTAAACACACTGTATTTTCAGATAACACACTTTGTGCAGAACTGGTGTTGGCCCATATGGCAGCATATGGGCGGGGCATTGTGATGTCACATGGTGGGCAGGACATATGGGGGGGCAGCAAAATACTTTTTAGGGTGGCAAAAATTCTTGCACCGGCCCTGATCCCATAACTGCTGGGATATGACAAATGTTGACAGCATTAGCTCCTCCTCTTGCAAACCTTTGCACCCTCAGGCTTGTCCATAAGACAAAGTAGGCCCTACTTTTTGTTAAGATATTTTTATATTGTATTGGATTTTCAGTGAGATTCCAAAACATTCTTGATCAGAATTTCATTTAGAATATATAAAAATACTGAAGAATGAAAAATCTGCTTTAACTCCTACTTGGAACAATAATTGTATTATATGCTTTTAATAAAGTTTTATTATTTAATGGTGTGTGTGTGTATGTGTATATATATATATATATATATATGTGTGTGTGTGTGTGTGTGTGTGTGTGTGTGTGTATATACACAAAGAGCTGGGTACAATTAATGTTATATTAATCCTTGAATATTCTTTAACTTGATACTACCAGTAATGCCAAACCTTTTGTTAATTATATTCCATTGTTGGTCTCTGCAGCAATTTTGTAAATGACCATTTAATAAGCAGTTGCATATTAATTAAAAGTAATGTCCTTATTGTGTTTATCATTAAACTATAATTTAAATATGATAACCCTGTTTAAATTAAACGCAAAGCCTGATGTCCTGTAAGACATTTAAGATATTTTGACCATGTATTTTTATATGGTAAAGATGCCCAATCTCAAAAAAAATGGTACACCAAATTAAGTCTTAATGTTAATAACAAGAGAATGTATGACATATTAATTATATCCGTGACAAGCTTGTAACTTTTTGTGCTGGGGAAAAAGTGTTACACCGTGTATTCAAACAGATTCATGGCATTGATGTCCTAATAGGTTTACATTATATACACAGCAGTGGCGACTGGTGAAGCATTAAGATGGTGGGGTGCCAGACTCCTGCCTCAGAATTTAACTTTCTATACAGTACAGAGATACTCGTATAATACAGACCTGCTCCTACAATAAAACAAGCTATGCACAATACAAAGATTGCAATACACAGAGCCAGCACGGTATGTACTTCAACGCTAACAAGGCATTTGGCTTAGAGGCACTTTCCGAATGGTAGCAAAGAAATCCGTCCCCAAGTGCCCTGGCAACTTTTACAAACATCTCGTTAACCTCTTATCATGGGGGGCCCAAGATCCCTTAGGGCCTCCCAGGCCAGGTGGCTGTGCCTAATGGAGGCTGTAATCTTTTTGCTCTTCTTTCCTCATGCAACCTGCTGTGAATGTGATACCGGAAGCTAGAATTTGACCTTACTCCGACGCTGGCATCAATAATGGTGTGTGAAGGAGCAGGGCATGTGTGTGTCTGTCAGTGAGTGTATGCATTAGTGAGGGTGTTTATCAAAGTGTGTTGCTCTTAAACAGGAACAGGTGTGGCCTTGAAAAGAAGGGATGGGGACAATTTAGATTAGGGAGTTTCTGAGTTTAGTCATACTTGGGACAGCACAAAGCCAAAATACTCTCCTGTGCAGAGCTGGGTAGACTACAGAGATACCCATACAAAAGGCAGTGCTGAGTAAGATACAGAGCCATAGGACACAGAGCAGGTACAATAAGGAGATAACCTAACTATCCCACACAGTCAGGGTCACCGTGATTAATTACATAGTGCTGAAATACAGAGATCCCCACATAACACATGAATATGTAAAATGCAAGTGCCCCTATGGACGAGCCTTCACTGATACACCTACAGATGCTGGGGAGTAACTTGGATGGTTAAATCCTTTAGATAAGAATAAGATAGCACTTAGTGACTCCAGTCCTCAAAACAACTTTGATTGGTTTCAGTAGTTTTCTCTTTAAGTATACATAGGGCATATAGAAGATTGGAAGACAGAGTATAGTTATTGATCTCTGCAAAATGATGGGAGTATAGTGATAAATACACTGTACTCCATTCTGCCATCTGGAGATTTATTCTGAAATGACTACAAATTTAAATAGTGTAAGTAGGTGTGTGTTTTCGTTTATGTATGTTTTGTTTTTTGGGGTTTTTTTTTATGTAAAATGTTGCTAACCACCTATGTGTTACTTTGTGTAATGTAAGCAGCCAGTGGTCTTTGCATTCAGCAAAAAACAGGTAGATTCTCCTGCTCTGTCATCTACTACTTGAACTGTCATCTTTATTCTTTGGAGCATAAACAATCGAACCAATAAGTAAAGTTTGGGGGACTCATGGGATGGAAAAACACTAATTTCTCCATGTTTTAGCAGCGTGATAGTACATAAAATTTTATGTAGTGCAGCCTTTTGTTAACTTACACAGCAAGCTAGTCTGGATATGGTTTAGCATTTCATTTGTTTAATGTTTGAAATCACCTGATTTGCATACCGAGGCATTAAGTATACGTTTCTCTATCACTGCTTCTGAAATGGTAAGCAATGAGTGTGTATACATGGCATGTAGCACACATGTAAAGATTTATTCTCTTATGTTTAATGTATTCCTTTAAATAAAATCTGTGTTACTCTACTTTACAGAGTGGATTATGTATCACATTTGAGATTGTACACACAAGAAAATGTGCTAACATCCCTTTTTCCATATCATTTTTCCATAATATTACTGAATTATGCATTCTATAAACTCGCTGTTAAGTATATCTAAATGGTTTTAGTATGCATTTGATATATTGTATAGCTAAATTCCACCTATCCATATAGGAAGCTCTGAACAATGTGCAAATGGTGAGGATATGGTATAGAGTCATATTCCCAACCCCTTCACTGCCTCCATGCCGCTCAGAGGTCCTTTCAGACAAGGCAGGACAAGTGAAAATCTTTTACCATGGCAACACTACAAAGAGGGACAGTGCGGGAAGGGGTTGTTTTGTGTCACCCGTCCTGCCTTTCACCCTTCTTAGTGCACTACGAAGATACATCTTGGGTCAAATGTCATAAACTTTTCTGTTTAATAGTGCAAGGTACACCATGTGTGAGACCGAACCTGAGGTTGGCCAAATCTCACTCTGTATTTTATGAAGTAGAAAATGATCCGGGCACTAAAGGATAACAAGCAATGTTTCGACTTTCACAGGGTATTTTTCAAGATTAAAAAAAGACCCTATAATGGTTGAAAAGTTGCTTGTTTTTTGCCCTAAGAAATATGCATCTTTGGTAATCCTTTAATCCCTGGAACGTTTTCTACTTCATAAACATTTCTGTATCGGGGGTCAATATGTCCACTTGCCCTCTAACGTAGGATGAATGAAAAGTAAACAATGAGCCAGTTAACTGTAAAGCCTTACTAACATGTTAAGATTTGAAACTTTGAGTCGTGTCTATATCCTAAAGTTTTGCTCTTTACTATACTCAAAGGACAGTCTAAGCACTATTAACTCTACATGTCATACTAATTTTCAGCCATTTAACAAAAAACGGTGCCCCCAAGGCTGCAATGTCCCAGCCCTTTGTTCACCTGTTAATGCAGAAATTACGCCTCTGCATTCGTAATATCAGTTTCATCCAAATATAAACGGTATTATTAGGCTGATCATGTCTGCTGTCATTCTCGGCAAATCAATACCAAACAGATATAGATGTTACTAATTTTGCTAATGCAGAAGTAGCTTTTAAGAGAACCCACTGCAATGGTTTGACCTAGAATCAGGGGTTGCACCAGCAGTCCAATTGCACCATAATCGCTAACTACATGCAGTTGTTATGGTGCCTACCTTACTCATATAATATTTAAAATTATTATAGTTTATAATAGTTCATATTTATACAAATGTATTGTAGAGATTACGGTGCCATGAGTGCCCTGGTGTCAACCTATTGTAAGCAGCCAAACCGTTGCAGTATAGTTTGACTTCTTACCTGGAGTCTGCCAGTTTCTGCTCCCTGTCTCCTCTCTGCAGCCAGGAGAGCTGGAAGCTTCTGCTTTTTGCATTTTAGAGCTAAGACTTAAAGTGCGGGGTTAGGTCACTGGCTAAGAACTGAGCTTGGCTCAAATCGCGCCTGGCTCTCTGAAGACTATAGTGGAGGCAGGGAATAGCACCACATGTAAGAAGTCAAACTAATTTGCCTACTTAAATTGAGGGGTGCCAGGGCCACGCTGTAGTGATTATGGTGATTGGAGTATTCCATTATACACCGCATCTGTACTACCAAGGTCTAAGTGAATTATGAGATATGTGCCCTCCATTTAGTGACCATATTTACTAACAATATGTAGATACTTCTTATACATTATTGCACCATTGCCATCAGCCTGTGTGCATGTGTTGTGATAGTATGTCTTACCCTAAAGAGTATTTAATTTTGTAAAAGAAATGTGTGTGCTAGATGATTGCAATGCATTTTTACTCCACTTTTGTTCACATGTTTGTGACAATCTGTCTTTAATGGGTATTTCACATAAAATACATGTAAATGAATAATTTGCCCACGTGACCTAATCTTCATAAAGCTATTACGTAGATTGTCAGTCTTGCTAGGCAGGCAAAGGTGCCAGATGTTCACCTCCCAATGCTCTTTGCAACACATGTTACAGGGCTAATCACTCATTCACATAGAAGTGTAAACATGCACGGCAATTCATCCACTGTTCCCAAACACAGGAGTGAGAAAACGCTGTACTAATTAAAATGTTAAAGAATCTCACCCATTGTCTTAATTAGGAATAATAGCTATACATGGGAGGCTTCTAAATGAGTTGACCCTGGAAATATAATAACTCTTTTCTTAGTAAGTCACCTATAGAGATAACCAGTGATCCAGATGACTGCACATATGGAAACCATAACTCGTTGCTAGATTAAAGGGACACTATAGTCACCAGAACAACTACAGTTTAATCATTCTATGCAGGCATTTTCATGCAAATGCTGCCTTTTCAGAGAAAAGGCAGTGTTTACATTGCCTCTAGGGACACCTCCAAGTGTCCACTCCTCAGCTGGCCACTGGAGGTGCTTCCTGGCTCAGTGCTGCATAGTAGGCAGCACTGCCGTTAAGCGTCTCTTCGCTCTGCATGGGGAAGCTGAATTTTCCTTTTTAGAAAGGCATTGATTCAATTCATCTCTATGAGGAGGGGCTGATTGGCGAAAACATTTGGCCACGCCCCCTTGACTTTAGCCAATCCATGGGAAAGCATTTGACTGGCAAAAAATCGGCAATTCTGATGTCACCAAGGGAGCGTAGTCATCGCCAGAGGATCCACTGGAAATAAGGTGTTTTTATTTATTTTTTAAGGCGGGGGAGGGGGGGGAGCAAGCCACCTAAATGGTGGGTTTAACACTGTAGGGTCAGGAATATATGGTTGTGTTCCTGACACTATAGTGATCCTATAAGTTAATTTGGGAAGTATGTCTGCTACTGTCGCTTGTGTCTTTAAAGGGGAGTCTGGGCAAACAAAATGGACCATGTATAATTTTATTCATGCATTAAGAATATTAATATGAAACCTGGAATAAATATTTGTTTAAATATCCATTGGTACAGCTTAGTGTGCCTGACTCCCACAGTAGGATAAAACATGGTAACCAAGAGCTTCTCATTCTGGTGTGTGGGATCTAATCTTATTCCATGAACCCTTGTTCAGATTATTCCTTATCTGCAGGTCCAGTCATCATGTAGGATGATGGAAACTGGACTTTAAATAGTTTGCATCCGTACCATGGCTGACATCAGTTTACACGCAGACCATTCACCTTGCTTCCTTGAGCTTCTGGCAAAGATATCTAATGAGACAGAAAGGGGTATTTTTATATAAACCCCTATATATTATTAACCCTTAATAGGGAACACTTGGGATGGGCAGCTGCATTGTAACAAGGCTGAGTGATACAAAAAAATGGATACAAATGCAGAAAGATAAGTCCTGCGCTCACTCCCATCACTCCTGGGCAGCAGCAATGACTACAGTAAACATCAGCCCTAATATATAGTAAAAAACAAAGAAAAACAAGTTACCATGTATACCATCCCAACATTGGGAGTTATGTAAGCAGGGTGGGTAGCCTGTCTGACTCATGACACTTGTGACGCCCCTAAGGGGCATTCCTACCGCAGATTTGGTGGGCCTGCCCATTGAAGGTCAGAAGGGGGCTAAAAAGTCTTCACTTATTCTACCTCTCATGTAGGCATCTATATGCCTCTTATAATTAAGTTTTCATGAACATTACTTGACGCTTAAATGGGCAACACAAAAACTAGCACTAGAGTTCATTTATTAAAATGTAATAGATGTGATGGATTTTTTCACGTGTTTTTTTTTTTTTTAAATGTATTTATTTTATCTTTCTTTCCTAAAATGGCAGATATGTGGTTTGACATCTTGTTAGGAATGTGCTTTTTCTGTGTCAGAGGTCTAGTGCTAACATGCTATGAACATTTTCCTACCTGACTAATTTAAATTTCCAGCATCTGACGAGTGGATTTTTTTTGGTCTCTTGTCAGGTTTTGAATTGTATAAATAAAGTGATATGAAAGGGGTTAAATTTTTTTTTTATAAAGTATACTTTTTTTTTTTTTTATGCAGTATTTAAGCGGTTCGCAGAGAGGGGAGCATGCAATTGCCAGAAGTTTTTATAGTTGTGCTTTTGTATCTCAGGTCTGGCTCTCATGATTAAATGTGCTTTTTATAGAGTAGCGAGTTATAAATGTAGTGCAGCTACGGCATATTAATCTTGCTGCAGAGGTTTAATGAGGCAGTTGTTTCGCGATGGACACTGTTGGGAACGGAGCGCGACAGAGTTTCACTTCACCACGGAGCTGCAGAAAAAAAAAACTCTTCCTCGCCTGTTAATAATTATAGCCACATGATTTCTCCTCCGTTTCCTTTTCTTTCTTTCTTTCTTTCTTTTTTTTTTTTTTTTTCTTTTTTTTTTTTTTTCTTTTGCCAGCAGTACTCCATCCAGAAATAACTGGAAAGATGTTCGTTAGCCCCTCCAATTATTAGTTTTTCCATTTTGGGTTGGTTAAAAGTGAGGTCTCAAGCAGCTGAACTAAAGCTCTCATTATCCTCAGTCACCTGGTACTGGAACAACCAGCTTTTGACGAGTTGCTAAGCATGTGTAAGAGTTGTAATTCAACTGCTGGGCAATGCTGTTGCGACAGATGCACATAATGGAAAGGTGTATTTTCAATGCTTAAACAGTTTGTTCTGTGGGTGAGTATGTAAAAGGATGGGGATGTCCTCGAAGTACATGAGGGAGGGGTACATGACCGTGCCGGCCAGGGCTACTCACGCACTGAGTGCCATTAAACCAGTGCATTTTTGAGGTACAGAATGGCATAAGAGTGCCATGTTTATCTATTACCACCTTACTGAAGCTATAGAAACATTGCCAACAGCTCTGGAATTCAGCTGTGAGTATCTTCTCTTTCGAAGGAAAGACACTCGTGAACAGCTTCTTTTCATTTTTCAGTGGTGTAGCGATGCATATGCAGGCCTCACTCATTTTTAGGGAATACTGTGCATTCTTTGAAGGATGATAAAACCCTTTCTGAGGGCATTAAATGTAAGTGTCAGAATTTCATATTGCTTTTTTCATGATGCTAATTTCACAATTTTAGGGTTTTGTTTTTTTTCGCTCTATTTTTCATTAGTGACATCCTTTTGTCTTGCATTTCAAAAATACATCAGGGAGTATAAAACACTCCTGTACAAAACAACATTTCCCAGAAATACATTGTGTAAATATTCTCAAACTCCCACTATTGATATATTTTGGTTAATTAGGTACATAGTTACATAGCTGAAAAGAGACTTGCGTCCTTCCTCACATTTGTTTTTTGCTGTTGATCCAAAAGAAGGCAAAAAAACCAGTTTGAAGCACTTCCAATCTTGCAACAAGCTAGGAAAAAAATTCCTTCATGACCCCAGAATGGCAGTCAGATTTATCCTTGGATCAAGCAGTTATTACCCTACATTGAAAGATTATATCCTTGAATATTCTGTGTTTGCAAGTATGCATCTAGTAGCTGTTTCAACATCTGTATGGACTCTGATAAAACCACTTCTTCAGGCAGAGAATTAAACCTCCTTATTGCTCTTACAGTAAAAAAAACCTTTCCTTTGCCTTAGTCTAAATCTTCTTTCTTCCAGTCTAAACGCATGACCTCGTGTCCTATGTAAAGTCTGGTTTGTGAATAGATTTCCACACAATGGTATGTATTGGCCCCGAATATATTTGTATAATGTTATCATATCCCCTCTCTGGCGACGTTTTTCTAAACTAAATAGGTTTAAATTTGTTAACCTTTCTTCATAGCTGATATGTTTCATTCCTTTTATGAATTTTGTAGCCCGCCTCTGCACTTTTTCTAGTGCCATAATATCCTTCTTTAGAACAGGTACCCAAAATTGCACAACCTATTCAATATGTGGTCTTACCAGTGATTTAAAAAGAGGCAAAATTATATTCTCATCCCGAGAATGAACCCTTTTTCATGCATGACAATACCTTCCTGGCCTTGGCCACTGCTGATTGACATTGCACATTGTTGCATAGTTTGTTGTCTATAACAATTCCCAAGTCCTTTTCATGTGTTGTTATCCCTAATTCGCTTCCATTAAGGGTATACGTTGCTTGTGTATTCTTTACGCCGAAGTGCATAACTTTGCATTTTTCAGCATTAAATTTCATCTGCCATGAGTGCCCAGACCCCCAGTCTATCTAAATCCCTCTGCAGCAAAGAAATATCTTGCTCACATTGTATTATTTTACAGAGTTTTGGGTCATCTGCAAACCCTGAAACATGACTTTCAAGATCATTTATAAACATGTTAAATAGAAGGGGTCCCAGAACAGAACCCTGAGGGACACCACTTGCCACCTCTGTCCAGCTTGAAAATTTACCATTAATGATAACTCTTTGTACTCTATTTTTGAAGTTCACTTCATTATAGTTTAATTGCTTTAATGTAATTAATTGGCCACAGTATGTGGAGATACAGTGATCGGGATCCACCAACATATGCAGTCTTCGTGGACACCACCAAATTAGATCCACACTCAATATATCTCTAAGAATTATTGACATTATTGAGCTTAGTTGTTGGGAAAGCGTATTTTATCAATTGATTTGAAAGGCAGTGTAGTCCTGGATGTACAGACCTCATTCATTTCCAAGGAAATACCATACATTGATTTATAAATACTTTCTTATAGAGTCTTAAATGCTGATGTCTTTTATGTAGGGGTGTGTGTGTAGGGGTGTGTGTGTGTATGTATGTGTGTGTGTGTATATATATATATATATATATATATATATATATATAATATATATATATATATTTTTTTTTATTATATAATCTATTCTCTGCCCTCTTTTTAAAGTATATTCCAATTGTTTTATTGTCGTTCATCTTCTCTTGAGTATCTTTTCAAGCCCCTTGTTTTCAAATAACTAAAGCTTTGTTTCTGATGTAGGTTAAATAATGGTATATAACACCGTGTAAGCATTAAAAGGTTGGAGCATGTTTAACTTGTTAATATTTCTGGGATTGCTTATATTTATCATATATTCTCAGTTGTTAAGACATGCCCTATGAAGTACAGGGTGGGCCAACATCCAGAGTAGGATTTGACCGGTAAATACCTTATTTGTTAGTAGTTCATTTTTCTTGTTCCTAGTACTTATTGTATATGAATCATTGGAGATTCATCATGGGTAATTTCAGTAACCAAGTATAAAAGTAGTGTAATTTAATTTTAATTTTTTAAGTTTCAAAACGTGAGGTCCATTATTTTGAAGCAAAGAGCTTACCGCTGCCACTGCATTGTAAACCGCCATGGTCGCCCTACCTTTCAGCTCGATATTACTTCTTGTGGGGATATCTGAAGGAGCAGTTGTACATGAACAAACCGTGCGCACTTGAGCAGCTCAAGGAGAATATCTGTGCAGAATTTCAAGCACTAGAGCCTCACAAATAACTGATGTATAAACAAGGCAATCGAAAGAGCCCAACATGGAGGTAGCAAATGGAGCTCATTTAAAAGATGTCATCTTCCATACTCACTCAAACATATCTCCATATGTTAAGCATTCATTGTAAATAATATTATTGAAATTGGTTCATATTAATAAAGTTATTGACTCCTTAAGTCCTAAACTGAATTTTGGCCTCCATTTTTATGTTTTGGGATGGGGACAAACTATTTATTTGTGCAGGAATATACCAACCAATGTTTAATGGGAGACTTTACAGATTTAATGCTGTGTTTACTTATTCCCTATATTATACAAATACAGGGATGTGAGATCTTAAGTCAATTAAGTATAGAAACACACACCCTGCTTTATTCCCTTGTATACTGTAACCTGTCTCCAGATGAGACCATACTGATTTTGCATAGCCTAAACCAATAATGTTTCTTATTCTGTCTTTCTTTTTTTCTTCAACAGAAGATACTTGGCATTTATGGGTGCAGCATTCTTAATGAATGCCAATTCTATTAGAAGTGCTGATTTCCTTCTGTCCCATTTTTCATATTTCTCCTACTTAACAATTTTTCAGTGTCTTAGTCTGGCATCTGTGAATGTCCAGCTAAGCACTCTTGATGGTGAAGTCACTGCTTCTCCCCATATGCTTTCTTTTTGTAGAACCTCAATTAACTTGCTTGACTTTAAGTGTGACCTCTAGGAAGGGGATGATGGTAAAAAAAAGCACAAAACCAACAAACAGAAAACAAAACTATGATGAGCTCTATTCTTTACACACCCTAGGCATCTGTTCGTTGTTTTTATTTTGTTTGTTTTTTTCTTTTTAAAAGCAGGTGAACAACACAGCATGTGCTAGAAAATTATATTTTAAATGTTTATCTATTTTATACCAATGCCTAATATTTGCATAGTAAGGACAATGATAAGCTTTTAGTCCTTCCAGTTGTGGGATTGGTTTTTTTTTTTTTTTTTACCAACACACTCTTGGTCAACAGAAGCTCCATCTGAAATGGTAGTAATTCACATTTGTATATTTTATTTTACATTTTCACATTTTGAGGTTAGATATTTGATTTCATGCCTTCAGACCTACAAATGGATTTTTTTTTTTATAATTGAGGTAATTATCTTACCCTAAAATGAAAACCCAGTACTGATCTATAAAATTATTTGCAAATAAGGTCCGACCCATGGCCGCAATGTAAAACATTTATATTTTATTTTTCTATGGAGTTGTATGTATAGTAGGTTCTGCTAGTAAACCTTAGAAATCCATTACTTGTGTATATAACAAACACTAACATGAGGTCAATAGTTTGGCTTTTTAGCTCTGTGTATTCGCAGAGATTCACAACAATAAAACTCTCATAAATGAGAGGTTTTGTATGAATATATCGCTGTGCTCCACAGCAATAAAACTCACAGTAGTGCATTAAATATGTGCCGGTTTATTGCTTTGTGTAAATAAATGACTTCTTATATTCTATATAATATATTTAACAAGCTTTTCACGCTTTATAATGTCACTTAAATAATAGTAACATGAATAATATTTGTAATGTCTTACACCTAAACAAACCTTCAGACCTACTACTGAAATAAGATTAATCATTTGTCTTACTGAGTTGTCGGCTAAAGAACAATTCTGCAGAAATACTGATTTTGTGTTTTTTTTTGTTTTGTTTTTTTTTTAATATCAAAAACCAACAAAAACTTTTCCTGAGAATCACACCATTCCCCAATTATAGTTTGAGCTGTGTTGGACAATAACATTTGTTTGTCTTACTGTGCTTTTAAATATGTGCCTAAAGAATATCTCGTGATCTTCATATTTCAAAGTTGTGGTTTTTCTTTTTTCTCTTTAACTTTCCCTTATCACATTTTAAGGAGAAATACATTAATACAAATTTCAAAAGAAAGGCTTGGTTCAGTTGATGGCATTAAAGGTGTAGACAGTCCGTGTTCTATATAAGATGAAACCTTTTTAGGTGACTCATGCTTTACATTACTTCATTATTTATTGCCTCCCACCGCTAAGCTCTCTATAGCTTCCCTTGATTCATGCACTGTGGTTGAGGGAACAATACAACTCTGTTGTGTTGCTAATAAACATTTGGCTTCTAGTAGAGGGAATCCATATAGCTCAGGTGTTCAGAGTTAAATAATGTTCTGCTTTTCTACTGACTGACTTATAAAAGGACAGCATTATTTGAGTTTTTGTTGCTTATTTTAATGTATCAAAAATTCTGAAGATTTTACCGCATTCCCAGACTGTGATATAAAGCAATATCGCAGCCTCTGTCCTATTTTTTTTATTTTATTTTTTTTCTCTTATGCTGCCTGAGTTGATACACTGTTGTTTATGCAGGTGCGCATTATTATAGTAATGGATAAATGTATGCAGCACTACTGTATCGCCTCAGTTACCTTTGTGCAAAACATATGCATTGTCATGTCAGTGTATTATTTATTTATTTTCCCCACAGAGCCAGACTATGTAAGGTTAGTCGGCCAGAAAGTGAACTAGAGTGTCCTGTGATTAAACCAGATCATCTATTTTCTATTTTTATACCGTTTTTTTAATAAAGTAATATCAGAAGCTCATTGGAAAATAACACTGGCGTGCTGCATGAACCAATACAGCATCATTTTCTGTTGGAGAATATTCTTTGTAAATATGGTCATGTATAACTCCATACTGGAGCAAGACATATATGAGTATAAAGTCGATCACCTGTTCATAATGCAACTATATGACATGGTATAGAGTTGAACGATACAATGATTCTGTCATATCAGCGTTTGATGAAACCTGTAGAAATAATAAGAAAGTTGTGCTAATAGAATATTAGTTGAAGAATTTTTATTTATTGCACTCTGATATAGGTGTCCTCTACTGGAGTGAAATGCATGTCTAATTTATTTAGATAGTACTGTAGATCCAAATTACTGCTTTGTAACCTTATGTGGGAAAAATATAGTGGATAGTGCATAGTTTGGTTTTGTTACATGTGTAAAAATTAAAACATACAAAAGTTAAGCCCTGCGCTCAAACATCCATTATTTCTGGGTGGCAGCGATAAATATACTACCCATCAGCGCCAATACATAAAATACAAAACTTTACTTGCACACTATACCAAATCCCTATGAACATTTAAATAACTTATTGTTTATTTTAGTATCACTGCAAATGGCAGGTGAGCTTACAATTTAATGGTCATTCTAGTGATCGTTTATTCCAGGTATTTAAATGTGCATAGGTATTTGGGATAGTGTGCAAGTAACTTTTTTCTTTCTTTAATTTTCATACATAAAATATGTTTGTTTGTTTTTTCTAATTTTTATATATATATATATATATATACACACACACACACACACACACACACACACACACGCAGAGGTCTACAGGATAAGACATTATATCCTGACATCCATTGTCTGTGGCTGCAAGTAGAGGCAGGAAATATCTGTGCTGCCCATTGCATAGTTATCTCTTGTCCATTTCCTCATTAGACTCCAGGAATGGATTATAATGTTGGAGTTGCTATGGTCGTGTTTTTTTTTTTGTCTTGTTGTTTTTTTTTTTTTTTCCTCCTGGGGTCTTTTTGAAACTGTACTTCTATGACTCCTATTTTCTACACAAGTGATATCCACTGTACAGACATCAGTATATTGCACCACAAACTTACAGTATTCAAATTATCTATCCTCTATTATATCTATAAAAAATGTGTTTTTTTGATAATCAATATTTTATTGAGGCATGTTATAACAAATAGTAGAATCCAAAATACAACAACAAACTTGGTTAGAGAAGAGATCACAGATAATCATACACATTATGACAACAGTAGGTAGGTTAAATAATGCTTAGTGGGTGCATAATGGTTCTGTAGAAAAGAAAGGCTTCATGTACAAATGCCCCTTTATAATCGTAAAGAAAAGTACACAAAAGAATAATGAAATCAAAAAGACGATACTGCAATCCTAAATGTCATACAACAAGACTATAAAATGCCTGTCTTGTGATTAGTGTCTCTTTTTATATTGCAAAGAAAGGCCAATAGGAATAAACTCAGACCTAATCCATTGTAAAAAATAAAATAAAATGTTTAATTGCAAGACACTATAGAGTTCTGTTCCTCAAATAAATTTTGTTTATTTTTTTTCCCCCAAAGGGTACGTATGGCCAAACTGATTTCAAATCTTAACTGAAATGTAAAAGCCGTCGACTCTGTGGACTAGTAGATACTAAGAGAAAAAGTTTAATTGAAACACAATGAATACCATAACCAGTAAACATTGTATAACAGAAAGAAAAAGTGGGGGGGGGGAAGGGAAATCTCAAGAATACACATTTACAAAGTACATGCTTGACCATACACTGAATGAAAGTAATGAGAATCAGAGCCCATACACGGTTTGAATGGTAGGACTAAACAGCTACTTTCCCAATGTTGCAAGATTAGCTGGATTTAGAGTACAAAGTAAACCGGAATTGTATCAAGGAGATATTTAGTTGTCTAATACATCATATTACAGACAGAAATGTATTTGGAAGTGATGTTGTAACATATACTTAAAGAGGGCTGAAATGTTAATACAGCTACTGTTTAATTCACCGAAAATACTAAAAACGTGCAGATCTCCACAAAAAAACCCCGTAAAGATAGCAAGAATACAACCCGGGCCCAAGTCACCCTAGATTATGGAATAAGAATACTAGGACAGGAAGAAAGGTATTCTCTATATAGATAGCATAGGAGATATAAACAGGAACTTAAATAGTCTTCCTGATTCCTATTATAATTAAAATTTCTTAACTAACCTCGAATATCGTCCCATACGTTGTACAAGTAACTTATGCACAGTTTAGAACTGTAATAAGATCACTAACAGATATAGTGCCAACCCTAGAATAAACCTGATACTATTATCTATACTATCCATGTTTAAAGCTCAAGAAAATCGAGCACTAGGCTAGCGTGGATCTGACGTGAGGTTTGCCCCCATTAGAAGCTGGACTTCAACCCGGGACACTTAGTAGAATGTTGGCATTGAGACAGGCATTCACTATTTAGAGAGAAATGGGAGTTACATCCTGCCCTCAACTAAAATCTGATTGGTTAACGAGATGATGGATGCCATATACAGCTGCCTACCTCTTCAAAATAACAATTCCTTAAGCATCACAAGTATCAAGGAGAAGAAAGATGTGGCTTATATTCTCCCGGTATAGAAAAGAACCTCCCTTAAACAGTGATTTCTAAGACACAAAAAAAATCTAAGCTTTACAACAACAAAAAATAAACAACCTAAACCCATAATTATATACATATAGGATGTATAGAACATGGTATTAAGAGCAGAAAAATATTGCAAACACTGCAGTCCACACCCTGCATTTATATACCAATTCTAGTGTTAAATTGCCATCTTAAGAGATGCACGAGAAAAGATCTCCAATCCTTTTATATTCTTAAACCGTCACGTGAACTAATGTGGATATGATCCACAAATTAGGGTAATGGCCTAATTGCACTGTGTAAAATGTCAGTCATGCATAATATAAATTTAAAAAAGATTTAAAAGAATACATGCTGAGTGGGGGAAGTTGAGGTGAGCCTAATGCGGAGCTTCTATAACCTCAGAAAAAAAACTAACGGGATTACCCATTTAGGAGTTAGGCTCAATTAGTAAAGAGAACACCTTACCAAAGGGTGCCACAGAGGAGCTAACTAGCCCGATAGAAGCCATTAGAACCTAGAAATCATCTAGGAGCATGATAATAAGCACTTAACATAAACCTTCATGACTAATAAACATTAAGGAACAAATATAGAGTAGGCCTGTTGGTAGAGAAAGCCTTCAGCCAGTGTCTTGTCTTTGCCTTGGGATGAACGGAACCACATTTTGGCTGTCCCAGGAACAGCATGGCCCTGCAGAGGATGGAGTTGATCTGGCGGCTAACGTAGTAAACACTGGTGACTAATCTACAGAAGTGAACTTGTGGATGTTCCGCAGTCTCTGAGCTGACCAACAGTAAGGCAGTCTAGCGTTAGGAAGTTTTAATTAAAATCATGGATTTCCTTCATTGTATATTGGACCGTGTGAGATCATTGAAGGAGAGTTGATGGGACTCAAAAAGTAAAGTTGTTGGTTTGTTTCTTATTTTTTATTTATTTTTTTTTACCCTGAAGGGCTAACCTCAAACTGCTCTTGTCCGTGAAGGTAGACCATTACATCGCTAAGAGCAGATTCAGGTGCCAGTAATGATTTATTTATATGATATGCACCACCAAATATCTGTGCTTTAGCCTGTTTGTGTTTTAAAATGGAAGTAACCGGCCTCCTTAAAAAGTGTAGTCTGTTTTTTTTGTTGTTTTTGTCTTTTTTGTTTGTTTCTTGTTTTTTTTTTATTTATTTATTTTTTATATTGTGCCTCCTGCCTTTTGTCATCTAGAGAGCCCAATTGAAGGGCCATCTCTTGTTGTTGTGGTGTGTGTGTGTGTGTGTGTGTGTGTGTAAAGTTGGGATTGTAATTCCTCAAGCTTAGTCACCGAAGCGTTCATACAGGGACTTAATTTTGGAGAGCAGGTTTTGGATATCCCCTTTGGTGGCAGCTGTCCCCTTCTGGGGGTGGTAGGTAGTGTAGTAATTGTGTCTAGTGATTCTTCCTTGGACGAGAAGAGATGTGAACCCTTCTACAGCTATCAATGGCTGTAGGGAGATAGTCCTCAAATTTCACAAGTGAGGCACATGCTGCATGTGGCTTCAAACCACTATTTGCCAAAAACCTTAACTGCACTGGAGCTGCTTAAGATAGTCTGGCTAGTGCAGTTGTCTGGCTTCGCCTCACAGCTATATTTTAATAGCACTAACTTGCTTGCTGTCGATGATGAGTGAGTTGCAGCTTTTATTGTCTTTAATTACGAGAGAGACGTTGGTTACTAACTAAAAAACTAAAACATTTCATATTTCACAAACACAGTCCTGCAACAAGAAAATACTTTTTTTTTTTTTTTTCTTTAAATCTATGTAAGTCTTGCATGTTAACAAAATCTTACAGATTTCTAAAATTTTCAATATATATCCCATAAGAACTTAAGACATTTTAATATAGCTTTTGGAATCCCCTTCCATCCCCCCCAAATGTTCCAACAATATTATCCATTAACAATAAAATCATGTTTCTATTTGGCATTTGCACAGAAAATGTTATGAAAGGTGAAACTTACATCTTTTTAAAAACAATCCTCTTTACAAGGATTAGTTCTGCTTTTTGGGTAAGCGAAAAGTTAAAGTAATGTGACCATGTGATACACAAAGCATGTCAATCACAAACGTCAAATTTTTACCACTAGGCGAAAAGAATGGTGGTAAATACCGAAAATTAAAAGGAAACGGGATATTAACTTTTCATCCAAGTATACACATATTTTTCCCTATAATGTGACTATGACACCATCAAGTTGTTATGATGGGTACATAAAAAAAAAATTCTCCTAATTGGTCACAATACATCCTTGACTAATTTTATAATTGCATTTGCCAGTAATTACAAGATTAATGTAAAGCAATATAGGCTTTCCATTTGCAACCTTCTATAGAACTAACTTGTTATTGAATAGAATTGTGGTTTCATTAGATAAATGAATGTAATTTGTTTTGATACTGACATTTAGTGCTTCACAGCTTTATACATCCTGTCAGATGTGAGAAGTGAAGCCTTGATTTTTAACATGTTTTGACATAATACACAATGGTATAGCTAAATTGCTACTTTTTTTGTGTTAAAGGTGTAATTCTGCTGGTAATGTGAAATGATTACCCTTTTGTTTCTTAATGTGAAATATGCACGTGTTCATGAAAACATAACATTTGCAGATAAAAATATGTCCATTTTTGTTTTACATCCCTTTAGTGTGTGTGTGTGTGTGTATCTCTTTTAAAAATACAGCCAAATAAGTTTGTACTGGTGCCTTTATAGAAGTATAATATGTGTTTGTTTTTTTAAAGAGCATTAAGGACTGTAGGGAGGAGGCGCGGACTGGGAGGGAGGAGAGATATACATTACCCCTTGCAGGCCCTGCATGCAAGGGAGAAGCTCATAACGTCTATTGCCAGCAGTCAGATTGTGCTGACAACAGACCCAATTTTTGCACAGAATTAACATTAGGCAGGGACAGCCTTCCAGGCTACCGTAGTTATGTGTGCCGGGGATGCACCTGGTACAAAAGTACAGATTGCTTGTTTGTGCATTGTTTCTTAATACGGATTCCTACCACCACTACGATTTATAAAGGTGGGCATGGCGGTTTGAGTAACCTATTGCACATAAACGAAAAGTAATAATTTCCCTACTTTTATTCCAGAAAACCTGCAATTTGCCACAATAAAAGAAAAACACAACAAAACCAGAGAATCTCTGGTATCTGGGGTCCCTGACTTGCTGAATAAAATAAGTAATGTAGGATCTCCTTTATTATCGCTATAGGCCATAGGATACATATTTGGTATATTTAGCTTGCTTGGATCCTGTGGCTCTGTGAGTGGCTGTTCATCCTTCCATGCAGAGAGGCCCACCAGGAACTTGTTGGATAGATTGTCTACGAGAGAACAATTAATGGATCATTTCATTCTCACTTTATGGGTTATAGCAATTAGGACTGCACAGACAGCAGGATATTCTATAATTAAGCAATTAAAGCTAACTTATACATGTGGTTTTCCTTTAAGATATTGTATGTTAATTTGTCACAATAAGTGCTAGGGTTTGATTCTTTAGCCTGGGAGCACACTAGGGTGAATCCTTAGAGTATTCAAAGTTGATCGATTTTGTTATCTGTTCAGAATACTTGAAATACTAGAGTTATTGTGAATGTTCATAAGGTAAAGTCCCCAACTTTAACCACATATAGAGAACTTGGTGTTGATGTTTTCTGTATGGACTGGAACTTCCCTACCAACTTCTGGTAATATTCCTCTTTTACTTACCTGCTTTGTGATTGATGATACAGCCTCCAGCTTTGTAGCAGGAGAGCAAAGCATCATCTAAATTGTCTATTCTTTATCACCTTGGATACCTGTGCTAATTTTTGTATTTTACTTTCTTTTTTTCTACTCACCACACATACTTTCACCCCAACTACAGTATAATAATAATATACCCTTAACTCTCACAGTACATAGGTAGCCTGGAGAGCAGGTGGACCATTCCCTGGCACGTGACTCATTTAAATTTAAAAGTTATCACATGCAGTAAAATGTTAATGGGTGTTGAATACTTGTGTATAGCTCTCCCTGATACTTGACTTGTTACTGTGCAATGAAAATGGTATCACACAATGTTAAACAAATATATTGAATTGTGAGGGCTGTCAATATTGGTGCATACATGTCACAGACTTCCAGTGATTGGCACTCAAGGGCACATTATTTCTTCCTCCTCCCTGTACTTCTATACCAGGGAGTGTGACTCCCATCTATTTTGGGCAGCCCAGAACATACATGTCCTGGTGCTGAACTAAAATAAACCTGTATCTTTGGGTTCCCTGGCAATCGAGCTGCTGTGGAATTCTCTGGCGTTCTAGCTCTTATGGAACAAAAAATATAAATAAAACGTGTGTGTGTAAATATTTATATTCTGGCATAACCTTAAACAACTCAACATGCAGACTTTGTTTTTATTATGGCTACAGATGCCCCCCTTAACCCTCCCCTGTACCCTTACAATTAAACATTCATCACAGTTTATATTTATTTATCTATGTATGTATCTATCTCAATCTATTCTGCTAAATTTCTGCAAACCTTCACTTGCCTAAGTAAAATGTTTAAGCACATGAAATAAGTCCTGTTTAAATCTGCAAATAATTTTACTCAGCGCTAGGATAGTTGTTAGCAAACGTATAGGAATTGCACTTATAACAAGTTATCAATATGTTCTCTGCTTCCAGTTTAGCTTGAAGTCACAAATATCCATCCCTCATTAGTGAGCCTTTCTAATCTGTCCCGGGGTGCTTTTCTTTCGGGGTAGATGACGAGGTGAAGGTACATGTGGAACTTAATGGTTATCTACAGGTTTTGCCTTCACTTGAGCTGAATCTAAAATAAATATTTTTTTGTTGCTCCTACAGACAGGCTTTCGCAACAAACATTAATCCAAAAAAAGTGTTTCAACATATGAATCTAAAAAGGCGTCAGGGATCGTGCACTCCCAGATGTCAACTGGGGGTAATTTTGTTTATTTATTGCCTTGCTGCTCTCCCTTTTAATTGTAGTCAAATGTTTGTGTTTTTATTTTTTTCTGTAACTTACAGTATACATTGTATGAAAATGCCACTAACCTTTTCATAGTTTAGCACGTTTTAAATGTTCCTGTCTTTCTCATCTTTCAGATCCCAACTGCAAGCTAGAAGACAAATGTGAGGATGGTGAAGCGACAGACTGCAAAACAAGACAGGAAGAGTGTGAGGAGCTAGAGGAAGACGTTGTTCACAGCTGTGACAGCTGCCTTCAGGTGTTTGAGTCGCTGAGTGATATCACAGAACATAAGATCAGCCAGTGTCAGCTGACAGGTAAATAACTCCCATTAGTCCTGACAATTCTAGTTTATCTTCTTTGACCTTGAATGTCCACACACAATCTTACTTCCCGTTATATGTAGGTTTATACAAGGTTAGATGTAGTATCGTGTTAACAGTTTGTGTTTGGTAATTTCTTTGACCTTGCACAAAAATAATTCTGGTGAATGAGTATCAACATAGTAATCTAAATAAATGGGTAACATCCATAAGGTTCCCCAAGCACCAGAAACAAAGGGTAATGGCAGAAAAGAAGCATTAAGGGTCTATTCTGCACATTGTGAACTTAGAATTGTGAAAGTAATCTTGACACTTTTACTCCTTTCAGTTTCCAAATAATTATATTTATCTTATTCTTTGATGACCAAACAAAGAGATACAAAAACTCAGGCCGACTGGGACATGCATGCTCTGGTTGCCCAAGATTAGTGTGGGCAATACTCTTGAGCAGTACCTGAAGAATTTTTAATAACTAGAAATCGCTGCCGAAAAGGATTGTAACTCCCATCAATCTCTGGTTGCCCTGGTACATGTATCTCCCAACGTTGCCCTTACTTTAAAGTCCTCTTCTTAACCCCTACACTATCCCAACATGCTACTCTACACATTAAACATTACATTACCCAAAACATTAAACATTAATCTCTACCGTACCTCAACTCTAACTGTAAACCCTTACATTATTTAAACACCCTTACATTAACCTAAAAATATAAAGCAAGAAACATAAAGATGAAACCTGTTGGTAATATTTTCCCATAAGCACAGTTCACTTATATGTTTCTGTCTGCCTGCCTGTCTATCTACATCTCTGTCTACCTACGGAATTCTCTTTCTTCCAATATGTTATGGAATTTTATTCTATAAAAAAGTTCAACTGATTACACACAATCTGAAGTTGGAGTGCGAAAATGTATTGGTAATGCCTGTAAATATTATTTTACAGAAATTAAAAATATATACTATATATCCTTGCAGTGTGATAGAAGCTACAGGATGTTTAAGAAAAGCTCAGTACTCACATGGTTAAATCTACTGTGCAACTATCTAGGACTAGGGCACATGTGTGGAATGTCAGGAACGCCCACTATTAGATAACATGTGTAAGAGAGATGTTTTCGTTTAATAATTGGATGTAACTATTGTAATGTGGGTGTAATTTTGGCATTCCTTGTATACGTATAGAATACGTCATTTATGGTATATATTCTTTGTTCTCTTGTAAACGTTCCCTCAGTTGGGTATTTCAAGACTATTGTCTGACTGAGACTTTGCAGCTGCAAAACAATAAATAGCCTTCGTTCTTCAACGACCTGTGTCTGGAGTGTTTGGAGTGTCCCTGCATCATCTCTGACCCGAGCAGCAGAGTTGATGGATATTTGGATAAAAACACTTCAGGGTTTTGAGAAATGCTGAGAATTCAAAGTGAATTTGAAATTTTGAAAACAAAATAGCCAAATTGAAAACCGAATAAACTTGGAGAGCTATTCTTATTCGCTGTTTCTGCTTAATTTTTAAATTCACATTGTATTCCATATAATTCTAATGTAATGGAATAATCCTGACTTGTGCTAAAATCTGCAAACAAAGCTAAACAGGAAGAAGGTGCTGTTATATAGGAAACTGACTTATTAGCTTTTATCTGCTGTCAATATTGGTTTATGGGATTTATATACTTTGTTTGTAGTCTAGGAGCCACATAAACCCCTATATCGGTGGACATTGCTGTGGTTTGATTTTTTTTTTTCCTCTCTCTATTTTTTGGGTTTTTTTTTGTTATATGTTGTGTACTGTTGACTAGCCACGCTTTCAGGGTGATAAGTTTAGGATCAGTTACACGCTCTTGCAATTAAAGGAACACTATAGTCACCTAAATTACTTTAGCTAAATAAAGCTGTTTTAGTGTATAGATCATTCCCCTGCAATTTCACCGCTCAATTCACTGTCATTTAGGAGTTAAATCACTTAAATCTTTACAGGAAGTGTTTATGGAAGGCTGTGCAAGTCACATGCAGGGAGGTGTGACTAGGGTTCATAAACAAAGGGATTTAACTCCTAAATGGCAGAGGATTGAGCAGTGAGGCTGCAGGGGGCATGTTCTATACACCAAAACTGCTTCATTAAGCTAAAGTTGTTCAGGTGACTATAGTGTCCCTGTAACAGTTAATCAAATAAAATTCTTCTGTAACAAATAATCTTTATAAAAAAAATAAAAACAAAATCATGTCTTTTAAATGTAAGACAAGCACATGGCAATACAAGACAATACTTTTTTTCCCCCTATACTAATACATAACTTGACATGTACCTCTGGCCATGTGAGAACACGTAACATGGTCAATGGAAAGGAAAAGGAGAACACAAAGGTGATTTATACTTTTTATCCTCAAACACAAGTTGTTTTTTTTTTTTAAATTGAAATTAAAGGCCTGGCATACATTAGAGCATTCTTTATCATAGCAGAATGATTTATGAGGTTAAAGACTGACATCTTAATAGACTTTTAATCCAAAATGATGTATGCGTCTCTTCTTATTTGGTACAAAGTATTTGTGCAGGGTATTTTCTGCTTACGTTTGCTTTTGAAATTATCCGTGACAATGAACGTCACTGCAGATTTTGTGAAGCAATTTTCTGTATATTATACAGCTGTCCAGACCTTTAATGTTCGGAATCAAAGCTAAGTAAGAAACATTCCTGTCATTTTTTGTGTTTTGTTTTGTTTTCGTTTTTATTTTTTTATTTTTTTTTATATATATATATATATGAATCCTATCTATGACAGGCAGTGAATTTTTTTTAAGGCAATGTAATAGCTTGAGACAATATAAAAGATAAATGCTGCTTTGCATATTTGTTGTTTTAATTTACTTTATTTACCAGTAACGGGTTGCTGAGGAAGGGCGCACAGTAACTGGCTGCTAAGAAAAGGGCGCACAGAAACAGGCATTTCTGACTCGCCAGTTACTCTAGGGAGGAGGATGGCAAGGAATATTACTAAGCACTTTGCCCCAGAAAAGAATAGTGAAGCCCTCTTTTCACATTTTGCTTGATGAATTCTAGCTAAATGGTTGAGAATTGTTTGAGTAGGTTGTCTCCAAAAAGGATCCACCCTGGATCCTTTTGTAAAACAACTGACGTTAAGCAGAAGACATGTTATCATCATGAAGTTTGCGAAGAGAAGTTATTTATTGAGCAGTCTGAACCACATTAAAATACAATTTTAGTATTTTAAAATTGTTTCCTACACCAATCATTAAGACTTTTTTATACAAGCTAGTGTCCCTAAATTGCTACAAAATCATTACATATTGTGTTACACTCAGCTTGATTTAATTGGTTTAAGCTTTCTAGAGCAAAAAGACAAAGATGTAACGTACATATACTCTGTATTTCATATGATATTGGCCATTTTACGATATTGGACCTTACACATTTTGCATAGTTAATTTATACATGATGATGATGGCTCATACTAGTTGACTCAAACAAATGAGTTTGTCACTATTTTTTATTCTCTTGTGATTTTTATTCATGAAGTTTGCCCACTGGAGTATAAACGTTATCTACATTTTGTTATGCAATGTTTACATTTCAAAGCCAATCTACAATGTTTTGTTCAAATTTATTTATTTTACATTCATATTTATAGCTGAAATAACAACTACTTTTAGGCAAACTAGCACTTGGCTGAGTTTGACATCATTTTTATTTTACAATTAATTTCTTAATGTGATGTGGTTTTTATTTTTCTTCATTTCAGTTCACTGGGGAATATGTAGCAAGGTTCAGTAAGACCTGGCAGTGACTGCTTAAAATGGGTAATAATCATTACTGTATACGCTTAGAAGCATTCGTGTCGGCAATGTAGTGTTGCAGGCAAAATTCATAGATAACTCTGCCAACAATTATGTAAATGATTGTTGATGAGCAATTGCATATGTAAACAAGTAACAAATGCACATTGCATTCAGCATATCATTTCCATCCATCCAGTGTCTAAAGACAAATAGATCGCTTTTTCTCCTCTCCATAAATTCAATAAGGTAAAATTATTAGAAGTACCCTGAAACTATATATCATGTAATGAAAAAAATAAACAATACAAGTTGTTATGGTGCCAGGAGTGTTACTTTAAATTATTATTTTTATTTTTTTATATTAAAGGAACACTCTGTCGATTGCATCGCTCATAACATTAGTAAACGTTTAAAACTCTAGCGCTTGAATTTCTTCACACATATTTTCCTTGACCTGCTCAAGTGGTCTGTTCACGTACACCCTCTCCTTCAGATATCCTCATAGGATGTAATCGGGAGCTAAACGGTTGAATAAGCATGGTGGTCAATTAATCTGGGAATGCATTGAAATTATCTGCTCCCCCAACATTTTGTCTCAGGAGGTCCATTGTGGCCCTGGCTGTATGGGAAGTAGCCCCAGCCTATTCAGAAAAAAAATCTCTTTGCGTAAAAATAATGTACCTGCCATTTTGAAAATAAAATTCCACCATTTTTACTCCTTGTCCCTTTGTGAAATTACACATAATGAATCTCCATAGACTCCGTTATATGTACCTGCAAAAAAATGTTTTTTAAAAAGTAAACCACTAACAAATAAGTTAATTACTTGTCAATCCTTCTCTGGCTTTTGGATATAAAGGCAGGGCATATGCAGCATGCAAAAAAAAAAAAATTACCAACTCACTAGAGCAAATGGTAAGGGTCCAAGTCCACAAGTCAACATAGAGTAAGATAGACCTGGGAAGTATGTATTTTCTAATACTACTTACGTCTGCAGATACGGACGACGCAGGATTTATTTCTATGTGAGTGTTGTTTGTGCTGCCGTCTTGGAGCCATGCCATAACTGTGCCCTGTGTGCTCACAAGTTAATGCAGTGCTGCTTTGTCTGTTATTAGGAAATCTATCAGTAGAATAACAATCTGAGGGGAAAAGCAAGCATTTTACTAGTGAGAATTGCCTTTCCAAACAATAAAGAAAAGCAAAGAACATAGGCCGTGTTTAGAGGTAGTGTTTTTTATTTTTATTTTTGCGTGGGTAAGTGAATTAAAATGGTTGAATTGTATTACACAGGCTAGACAGTTAACCACTGGGAGAAAGATTAAAAGCTGATTTGCATGGCAAACTGGCGCCGTGTTTCAATGAACAATTTATATCGTGTACCCAGAAGCCTATATGGATAATATGATTAAGGTCTGATTTTCACAATAGAAATACAGAATAATATATTGTAGGACAACAAAGTTGTCTTTTTTTGTTTATGTTCTAGAATTAATATTAACAAGTGTCCTAGTGTATATATTCCAAAATTGTATTCATGGCTCATATGCAGAAATTCTAATGCCTAATTGTGTCCGTGTACTAATTCTTATATTATTATTTTTTTGGGATTAAAAAGAACATCATTCAAAAGCCAGTTTTATTTTGTTTTATTGTGTGTTCAGCATTGCAGTAATATACTAGTCAGTTCTTTCTGTGTACTATGATGGTGATTGTTGAAGCAGTTAGGTTCTGCGCTTATTCTTTTTACATTTTTTATAAGTGGTCTAGAATTAGTGCTTTAGAGAAATCAATTAGTATCTGATAATGATCTCTCCTCATTTGAGTGCACAGATTGATTTCTTGCACCCAGAACTCAATCATTGCACATGTGGTTCTGAATAAAAGGATGGTTTTATTTGTTACTGTTCCATTATAACCCTGTTATCTAAGATGGATATTTGCATTGTAAGTTATTTGATTTCATAATACAATTCGTTAGAATGGTCAAAGAGGAGCATTTTTGTGCATTTCCAGGGCCAGACAAGGAAACACAAAGTGCAGAGATTTAAAAAAAAAAAACAAACATAAAAGAGCTCACACCATTTTTAAAAAATTCTTTATTTTTGTCGTGCAGGTAGGTACATTGCAAGGTTAAACGCCACAACAGCGTACATGTTGTATACAGGTTAAACAGTGGCATGAGTATGTGCACACTTTTTGTGATACTTGAACAGGATTAGCGTAGTTTATGAGTTATCAGAATAAGGTGTAGTACATATGTAAAGTTAAAGGAACACTATAGTCACCTAAATTGGCTAAATAAAGCAGTTTTGGTGTATAGATCATTCCCCTGCAATTTCACTGCTCAATTCACTGTCATTTAGGAGTCAAATCACTTTGTTTCTGTTTATGCAGCCCTAGCCACACCTCCCCTGGCTATGATTGACAGAATCTACATGAAAAAAGAAAAATGGTTTCACTTTCAAACAGATGTAATTTACCTTAAATAATTGTATCTCAATCTCTAAATTGAACTTTAATCACATACAGGAGGCTCTTGCGGGGTCTAGCAAGCTATTAACATAGCAGGGGATAAGACAATCTTAATTAAACAGAACTTGCAATAAAGAAAGCCTAAATAGGGCTCTCTTTACAGGAAGTGTTTATGGAAGGCTGTGCAAGTCACATGCAGGGAGGTGTGACTAGGGTTCATTAGGAGTTAAATCCCTTTGTTAAATGACAGAGGATTGAGCAGTGAGGCTGCATGGGGCATGTTCTATACACCAAAACTGCTTCATTAAGTTAAAGTTGTTCAGGTGACTATAGTGTCCCTTTAAAAGTGAAATACACAAGAGTTATGCAGGTTAAGTCTAGCTAGAGAGAGTAGCATATAAGGTTAATTTTGAGCTTGGAAAATAATAGAACATCCTGTTTGCTTTGCTTGCTCTAGTTTAAATATGATGTATGAACATAAGACTGAAACTATATAGGAAGGCAATTGAGAAATAAAAATATAACATGAGTGAATGTGGGCTGTGCATATGTATCTGGGTCGCTGCTGGTTGTCCAGGCGATTTGTGGTGCTGCGTTATGGGCGTTCCTTTGGCTTGCATTGCTGTTGTCTGTCTGCTTCTGCCCTTAGAGTGGCTCCGGGCAATTGTTGTCGGGTTGGCCCTTCTCGGGTGCTTGCTGAGCCTGGGGAGAGAGTCCGGGGAGCGTGCCTTGTCCCTCTCTTGGGCTTTCCATGATGGGCCTTGTGGTGTGCCATTGGGCTGGTTCACTGATTCTGGGGCCACATGTGCATCTCCAGCTTCTCCCAGAAGGAGCAGAATATGTTAAGTCGGAACTCTGTGTCCCTCCAGGCTTTGCATAGGGCTGCGTCGTGTGTGTCATCCGCCATTTTGTAGGCCACACTAGTGACCTCCAGACTACCTGGTCAGTTCGTCAGATTATCTGTTGTCAGGGGGATCGTGTGGGGGTGGCCCAGGATAACCCTGCCGGTCCGGAGGTGGTGGAACGAAAGCTCTGTAGCAAAGTTCCAGCCGTTCTTGGTGGCAGGAGAGCGGCCGTCTCTCCTGCGCCCGCCATGCTGGGAGGCCTTGCTAGGGTTTTGGGTGAGTGCCAGAGCACTAGTCGCTTGGAGGGTACCTTCATGTGAGTCCCGGTTTCCCCTTTCGTCTGGTGGCCTTTATTTGCCATTTGGTGGCCGTTTTAGTCACGTAATCTTGCTTTTTCTGTCGCCTTTGGCCGGAGCTGTTGAGGCTAATGTCCGCTCAGCTCCACGGTCAGGCCCTGCCCCCTCATAGCATTTACTTTTTTGTGCAGGTAGGTACAAATAATCATCAAAACGCCACAACAGTGTATAAAGATATATATATATACAGGCTTGACAATGTTATGAATAGTCGCACATTTTCCACTTTTTATATGGACAAGCTTAACGTAGCTAACGATTCTTAATAGTGAACATTAGTATATAAGTGAAGTAAGAATGTGTTGCATGAGAATTATGTAGTTGAGATCAGGATAGGTACAGGGTGATAGGTAAGCTCCTTAACCCTGGAACCCTGGGGGGAGGAGGTGTTGCATTTGGGGAGTGGCTTGAAATCGTGTCATATTGCGCTAAGCTGTTACTAACTCATAAGAGGACATATGAAGGTGAGAACATAAAACCATAAAGCAAACTAAGTGCAGAAGAACAATAGTGTTGTAAACAATTTAACGACCAAGGATAGGTTTGAATAGGATCACAATTTACCATTCGGTTAGTTGCCTCATCCTGGGGCCATTGAGCTTGCAGGCGTGAAGACAGCTATGTTGTCCACGTTCCACTGATGTATAGGTCTGTTCGGCCTAGAAGTAGCTTTAGCAGCCAGTCCCAGAGATTGCAGGAAGCTGTCCGCCTGCGCCGCCGAGGAGAGTGTGTGCCGTTTGCCACTCTTCTCTGCTATCTTATGAAGGTACTCCACCTAACTTCTGAGAAAATTTGTAAGAGAGCAGAGTAGAAAAGAAGAGGACGAGAAAAGACAACAAAAAGAATGGACGGATTGCAGCAGGGAAGAGGGCGAAGCAGTAACCTGCTTGCCCCAAGAACACAGTGACCATGAAATTCTTACCATGGCGACCATATTTTCTAAAATGAAGGGATATTTTCTACATGTGCGGTTAGCTTCTCCATTAAGTAGTTATCTTTAATTTTGGGGATAACTATTTTAAGCTGCTCCTCTGCAGGTGTACATATATGTTGTGGCAAGCTTAAACCTGTGGATGTTTTCTGATTTTTGGAAGCTATGACAACATGCCATTTTGGGGTCGAGAACGATTTTTTTCCCCTAGTTTGTTGCAAAATTCGTAGCGTTTCAGACTGGGTTTTTTTCCTTCTTTTGGATCAACCGCAAAAACACGTGAGAAAGGCTGAACTTGATGGACACATGTCTCTTTTCAGCTATTTAACTGTTACTTTTAGGCAGTAAGAGAAGACATTGATGTGTTAAGCTCTATTTTCATTTATTTGATATAACAAAAACAAAAAAGCAAAACCTGACACTATATTGAAAGTAATAAACGTTTTAATGTTTTAGCACTAGTTTAATTTTATCTTGGGTTAATAGATGGTTAATCGAAAAACAACCTAAAATGTGTATACAGGTTTCTAATTTTCATACAGATCTTTAAAGTTAGTCATGTCTGTATTGTGCTATTCTCAGTAGGACCGAAGTCCTATAATATCACTATTAAAATCAAATAGGTTATGGAACCCGGACCACAATATCTAAATGTTCTAACTGACCCTACTCTGTATTTGCACATACTTTGCCCATGTAGACTACTCCAATAAATCTACTCACATACAAAGGACAAAAAAAAAATCTAATTGTTTGAATGTGAAAATACCATCCCCTGACATTGCGTTACCTGCCTGTGAGAATGAAAGACAGTCCGTGGTCAGGTGTTAGACAGTGAGGAAGGAAAATTGAGATCAGCAGTAATCTGCAGCAGAGCAGTCTAGGCGGTCTGTATGTCAGGGGGTAACGATTAGCTGTGGCACAGAGGGGAATGAAAAGATGGCTATCCCGCAGTCACCAGGTGCATCCATCAGTACTAGCTGTGGGGGAGGAGGGTTAATGGGTCTCCTGCAATGAATGTCTTTCAATCAGCCCCTGAAGAGAGGAAAAATCCAACAGCAATGTACCGATATCTCAATATAATTGTGTATGAAATTAATACATGTACTCTTGTGTTAAAAAGTAAACAAAAATGTGTAAAATATTGGTATTTTGTTTTGTCTGTACACTGTAATACGGCCCCATTTATCACTCCGTTTGAGAGGATTCTCTTAACAGATATGGCTGAGCATGATAGATTTGTAGTGTCTAGGGTAAGTGCATAATATCTTACAGAGCACCAGGAGGTCCACTAAACAGGAATGTCCGTTTATTAATTGATCTTGGTAACTAACTGGTTTCTTTTGGATGACAACAGCAACCCATTACATTCTTAATGCTCTTGGTGCGAAGGATTTGCTACCAGGTTTTACATTACAAACACAAGTATAGGATCTTTAAAGCTATCACTATGGCATTGCTTCTTTATTTAAAAGAATTAGAGACTACCGCTAATTTTAAGTAAATCCGCTTAATCCTGCATACAAGCGGAATTGAAGCTAGATAACGGAGTCAGAAGTTAAAAAATATATGTAAGACAATGAACAAAGCATCACCCATTTAGATAAATAAAACTGCAGTACTTTTTTTATATATTCATTTTAAAAATACATAAGTGGGACCACCACACTGGGTAACCCCTCTGTCTTTCTTATTTTATTCATTTAGCACTTTATCTCTGAAGTGTTAAGCAGACAAAATGTTTAAGACCGCGGTATGGTTTCACAGTGCATTTGTCCTGAGTAACCACCACTAGATTTGAATCTGTGAAACCTTGATTACCTGACCTCTCCTTTGCTGGCTACAGCTGTGCTGTTAGAGAGACTTACAGTTTACGTCAAAGGGACATTTATAAACACCAGAAGGCAAGATTTACTTGTGTCCCTAAGAGCACCTCTCCTCACCCAACAAAGGTGCTTCCTATTACAGTCCTGCGATCTTTGTAGGACAGACATTCGTTGTGTTATTGCTCAGTATGAAGGTGTGGAACGCTCCCTTTAGTGATGCACTGGTATAATGTATCTATGAAGAAGATGCTGTTTGGCTCAGTGTGGTCATTGCTGTGCATGTGTAGTAGGCTACCCCAGTGCTTCTCTGTGGAGAAGCATTGGATTGGCTGAGATCATGAGGGATGGAGAGGCAACCAAAGCAAGACGGGCAAGAGATTAAAGGAGAGTTAAGCTGTATTTGCTTAAAGTAAACACTATATATTTAAAAACCAAAGAAAAACAAGTTACCTGTGCTCTCTCCTTAATCCCTATGTATTTTTAAACAAATGGAGTTTTTTTTTAGGTACCTCCAATGGCCATGAGAGGATAAGCCCAGCTGCCAACGTCAGGGCAGACTCCCCCCCAGGTGGGTCCTAACTCTAACCATTCACCTTGCTTCCTCTAATGAGACAGGGGTATTTTTTTATATACACACCTATATATTATTAACCCTTAATAGGGAACACATGGGATGGGCGGCTGCATTGTAACAAGGCTGAGTGATACAAAAAAATGGATACAAATGCAGAAAGATAAGTCCTGCGCTCACTCCCATCGCTACTGGGTGGCAGGTGGGTCCTAACTCTAACCATTTACCTTGCTTCCTTGAGCTTCTGGCAAAGATCTCTGAGACAGGGTGAATGGTTAAAGTTAGAACCCACCTGGGGGTTGTCTACCTTGACGTTGGTGGGTGGGCTTACCCTCTCATGGCCATTGGAGATAACTAAAAAAAAACTCCATTTGTTTAAAAATACATAGGGATTAAGGAGAGAGCGCAGGTAACTTGTTTTTCTTTGGTTTTTACTATATATCGGGGCTGATGTGTACTGTAGTCTTTGCTGCCGCCCAGTAGTGATGGGAGTGAGCGCAGGACTACTCTTACTATATATTTAAAAGTACACGCAAATAAAAACTGTTAGAAGAAAGTGTTATTTCTAATGTTGGTTTCCCATAAATAATTTCATCAGGTTTAGATCTCCTTTCTGAGCTCGGAAGAATTCCTGGAAAGACCGTCATTGGAGAGTGTTGAAATGGTTATTAGCAACTAAGCCTCCTTAATAATTTGTCAATTTTTTCAGTAGCTCACATAGCAACCACCCCTTCCACAAGTACATAATACAAACTGATTAAAACATATTCTGGTTAAATCTAAAACGTAAACTCCATATCCAAAAGGCACTCATAACATTACAAGATGTCCAATCCCCTCCCCCCCAAAAAGGGGGCCGGCCCCATTATGCATTCATCTACCAGCCAACAGAACACAAATTTCCTGCATGAAAATTGTGATGTATTAATACAATTCATATTTTTTTAGACTTTAGATTTCTGTGAAGCTCTAAATGAATGACTGATCACATGACTTGCAATCTAGATCTCAGAAAAGACATGAATATTCTAGAGAGGCCCAGAGCACATGCAGTGTGAAATGCTGCCGAAATAGTCATCAATTCTCCATTTGTGCAGCCTATTTTCTATTTGGAGTTTGTATTTATATTTAAAAGTTTCATAATGTATCAGGCTAGCTACGGTCTTTAGAAATGATTATTCATTCTTAATTTAAACTCTAAGATATTAACAAAGCGATGGGACCCACTACTCTCCCTAGACTGAAATCATTCCATATTCCACTACATAAAATAAACTCAGCCATAAAATATTCAGAACCCCATATTTTGCTGTAAGCTGTGTGTTCTGAGAAGTTGTAGTGTTTAATGTGAAAGTTATCTGTCATAGAAAGGATAAATGTATCCTTTAAAATTTCAGAATCTTCCCTAAATATTATTTTCAACAGTCCTACAAGTCATTGCTTTCATTTGAAGGTTGCCATTGGGACAACTTTTTTTTTTTTTGTACATATCTGTGAGGAAAAACAAACCACACAATTGGCATATACTTTCCAAATTCAGTGAAATAGTCTGGGTTTATGTCCTTTGTTGTCCAAGGGGTTTGCTAAAGTGTCTCGCTTCTGGTTATACCAGAGGGGGGAAATCCCTTCTAATACACAGAACAATAATATTATACAAAAAACGTATCGTCCCCAAAGTTTTTATAGGTTATTTCTTCCCATGTGAAAGCACTTCAGCAGTTCTCTACTAATAGGTAGCCATGATTCTTGCAGGACTGAGTATCACCCTGGCATACACACAATTAAATAGTAGGCTCATCATCTTTTTTTCCCCAAGGGCATCGAAACTGACATGACTCTTTCAGCCATGGACGTGTAAATATTTCTGAAGGAGGTATGTACAAGAATATGGCTGTGTGTTTTGTATATTAAACGGACACCTGGGTTCTAACTTTTTTGTCCGTACTTACTAGATTTTATGGGAATATTGTCAGGCCCAACAGTGTCTTTAATTGATAAAATTATTAAAGGAACACTCTGGGAAATATAACCTCGAATCAATTAAGTTATGGTGCCTTGAAGATGTCTTGCCTTAAGGGATTAAAGAGTTTATGAACGGTTTAATCCCAAATAGTTTATGAGCGGTTTAACCCCAAACCTGAGTGTAGATCACCCATCAGATCAACCCTTATTCTTCTGGAGATGTCAGAGGTCTCAGTGAGGAAGCTTCGGACTGGGCAGCAGAGGTGGGCTGTGAAATTCAGTTGACTCTACCAGCCTATCATTACCACAAATTCTCCAAACTACTATTGAGATACCTAGCAAATGATATGGGTAGAATAAGTGGCAGACATTTTATTTATATATTTCTAAACAAGTCTTAGAGTTAGTAAATACTTTGTAAACTCAATTCGTGTAAATGTAAACTCTATTGGACCGATACGTAGATTAAAGTAACTCAACAAAAATAACTAAAAACAAACTGGTATGACAGATACAGTCTTTTTAGAACTGGGACATGTGTGGAGAGTTTTAAAACTTGATACACTGGAATGAGGGTAATGTTAATGCCCTTGACACATGGGTGCTTTTTTTAATAAAGAATAATTTGACTCTGAAAAGACTAATGCTGCTGTGGGACACCTGTATTTGTTTAAAACCGCATAGCAGCATGCATTCTTTCTGATGCACCGAATAATCTAACAGTACATGGCATCATGGAAGGGGCTGGGCGGAACAGATTAAAGTATAGATCCCCTGCTAACATAACCATAGTGATTTGAAACCGAAAGGTTCCATTGCCTGCTTTATCGTTGGTAAGACCTTTTTAAATCGCTGCGACAGGCATGAGATCTAAAATTACAGGGATTAATTCTGCTTTATTCTTTAACTTCTTGTGAAAACCCATTACAATTTTCTCCTGCACATTAATTGGGTTTGAATTGTTTCACAAACTGATCATTATTTGTGATGTGAATATTAAAATTCTTCAATAAAAGATATAAATCAAAGAACAGAGAATCAACTTTTTATTCTTGTTTTGTTTCTCAAGAGTAATCTACAGTAATTAACAAAAGCAAATGGAATTTAAACTCATTGAAAAGGAAGAGAAACGGATCCACAAGAGGCTTAGAGTATTTTAATATATTTTTTTTTTTTTATCTCCGCCCCACCCTTCAAACTACATTTTCATTTGTTTTTATAATATTGGTGGATATTTTTTTTTTGGAAAGCAGCTCGCAATTATGGTGTTTTTAAATTACAAACCAGCTTTTTGTAAGCAGTTTTATAGTTTAGGAGATAGTGATTTAGTGCTAGCAGACATTTGCCCAGTGAAATAGTGACTTATTAAAATAGCTTAGTGTTCAACTACTATATTACAGTGAACGTTTGCCACCTATTTACCTGCAGCTGACTTTTACTTAAACCACTCTGTCATCTCAGGAAACTGGAAGTGACAAGCTCTGTTTGGGAGCAGTGTTGTAAATTATTATTATTATTTTTTTTTTTTTTTTATGCCGTGCATCAGTGTCATAGCAAAATCAGCTGTTTCCTGATTTTGTAGAGATTTTTCACTGTGTGCATGTTTGTAAATTTGCACATCTGTGTTTGTGTGGATGTATACATTGGCCAATTAAAAATGGTCACAGAATTCAGCAGTGACCCTCCTGAGTTTAGGCTTTGGACCTGCCCCTGCTTAGAATTGTATGATACAACTTTTTTTGTGCATAAATAGCTACTGTCACAGTTATCACTGCGACATCCAGACTGCCAGACAAGGTCGCCCCAGAAGGGCCCAATAGAGGATTTGAACCTGAGTACTCTGCAGTCCTGGTGCTGCTGTTGTTGCCTCTGAGCCACCATACAGCTCAGGAAATATCAAGAAGTCTACTCTTGCCTTGTATCCAGCACGGGGGGCTGGACGTTATTTGAGACTGCTCCTATCACTCATGGTTCACCTGTGGCTGATCACTAATTAGCCAGATATAAGACACTGCCTCTCCCTGAGGGCAGTGTCAGTTCCTTAACTCTGGTTATCGGTTTGTGGTCTCCTGTTCTCTAGTGTATCTCTTGACCCCGGCTTGTTGTTTCGTTGATTCGGACTTCTGGCATCCTCTGGCTTACCCATGACTATTCTCCTGCTTTATCCATTCCTGTACCGCGACTTGGAGTTTACCCTGCACAGCCACCATGCACCGACTCACAGGCCAGGTGAATCCTCATATGACCACCTCGGCCTGTGTTTTCTTGCAAGGGTGAGCATATATCTCTGCCTGCCGGACTCCCAACCCAGGTAAGCCCTGACAGCTACCAGCAACAGGGGATGTCAAATAGTATTGCAAGAGGGAGCAGGAAGTAGGCTCATGCCAGTGATGCAACCCACATGACCTGGTGGCAGATGCTTACAAGTTAGTAGATGGGTTAGCTTGCATGCAATTCAGGTTGACAGATCAACTTGCAAACTATCAGAGCTATTTATGCTGCTGATGTTCTTGTGCATAAATGGCCATTGACCTTGCAGAAGGGCCTAAGAAAGGGGTTAGCATCAAGAGAGATTCAAGTAGTACTTCCCTTAGAGGTCTTCTCAAGGAAATAGGCCCTCTCATCCTCGTAAATGCAATGTTGTCCAGTTGGGAAAATATTTATTTTCCCCCAACTATACTGAAAACATTTATGCTTGCTGCTTACCAGGTTCCTAGTTCCCATTGTACTAATACATCTGTGCTGCAAGGATGTGTTGTCAGATTTTCCCTTGGTTCTCAGGAACCCAAGCAAAAGTACAAGAGGAGTCCTCAACCTTCTTGGCAGTCTTGCCCTTAGAACCAAGTAAAACCACTCTGCTGCAGTAAATAGCTTTAGAAACAGGAGCTTGAAAAATAAAACTGGTCAACAACTCCTCCGTAACCAATGCAAATTCTTTCCTTTTCGTCAAGGTGGCTGATGATAGACCCTGGAAAAATCTTAGATGTTGGAATTCACCAGACAACACAAATCCCTGACTCAATTTAGCCATAAATTGTTGTTTAATATGAGGAAAATTAATTCTTGCTAGTGTCTTTAGGAATGTCCAGAGGTACAGAATTTGGTTTAAACAGTCTATAGCATCTTTCCATGTTTATTTTGCAATCCATCGTGTCAATCAGTTGGTTTTGCAGAATTCGTTGAACATAAGCTAGTAATCATTCAGGACCAACATTTTCTGGTATAGCCTGAAGACGAATATCATTCTGTAGGCTTCGATTCTCCACTTTTGTTTTTCACCAGAACAGCCATACGTTGCTGTACTCTTTCTCTTAGTTGTTGTTCCTAAAGTTAAAAATGTTTCACGAGTGTGTGCGTGCAGGTGGCTGTGTGAATATGGGTAGTGTGAATCTGTGTCTGCGAATCCTGAGATTCACACATACCGTTTTTTACTGTGATCATATGGTTTATATAGAGTGACATACCCACGATATTTCTCGATCGGCATCTCCCCATGAAATTTTTTGTTTTTGTTTTTTTTCAGTTTATCTCAAAACTCCCCTCATTGCGCTACTTTTATTATAATATTGCCATAGTAAAATCGGGGATGTTAATTTGGTATGACAATATATTACTTATTTTCTGAACTTCATCAAATACAACTTGTATGTTTTGTTATTTTTATCGGTTTGTTTGTTTGTATTCCCAAAGTATGTTTATATTCCTAAAGTAGTTTGACACATTTGAAGGAAATGTTTGACGGTGTAAAAATATTCCTGTATGCACAGTAGGCTTTTAAATAGATACTAGCTTGTGAAAGGTGGTAACTAGGGTCAGGACGGCCTCTGGCTTAATATGCTTTCACTGCTCATTAAGCATAGGACCCAAGCACAAAGGTTAGAAATCCTCGGGCTCTGTGACCCTCTTACTTGAACTGCAAGAAAAAGCCTGTAGTGTTTTCTTATTTTTTTTATTATTCATTTTTTTTTTTTAATCTGAATTCACTATATGCCTCATTGAACTTAGTTCACTGCAATAAGATTTACAAAAATGGTAAATCCCCCCAAAGCTGGCGAGTTAAGCATTAAGAATCGTTGATAAATTTGTTTTTTTTTGGATTTTTCAAGGTGAATATAAACCGAATGTGTTTTAAGCCATTCTACATCTAAGCACAAGAGGCTGCCAAGCAACATGGGCAAAACTTTCAATGTTTCTTTATCAATGTATAAAGTACTGTCAATTATGGCTTTAGAAATGTCCTCCATACATATAGTTCATGGCACATATCAGGAAATCCAGCTATAACCATTTATATGTATTGGTTACGTATTATTATTTATAGGCATCAAACCGTAAAATGCTCAACATTCTGAGATACTATTATTTTAGTATATTACTTTCTGGACCTTCAAGTTGAACACTGACTCTCTGAGGACCCAATAGGTCTGTAATGCAGCAAATACTTTATAATAGTATAAAGTGCTACGGAATAAGCTTGAGCCATATAAATGCCTATGTAAATGTATGTCATCATTAATCCTAATATGTGGAGGTATGATCACAGAGCAAAAGGGGCAGGCCCAGATTGGTGGCCAAACCTTGATACAGGGAGGTACATCCACCTGAAAATGGAATATGACATATTGTTAAAGAAGATAGAGGTAAACCAATGATGTGATGTGACCTAAGGTGGAAAAAATGCTAGCATTTTAATGTTGGGAATGTGGAGATATATTATATTATATTATAATGCTGGTCATTCGTGTCATACAGATTCGCTTACATTATTCCTTCAATGTTAACCATGCTTGGGTTATACTTTAGAGTACATCTCAATGTATTGTGCATGTTTTTTGTTTTTTTTTGGGGGGGGGTGGGGGGGGGACCTGGAAAAAAAACCTTCACGTTTTAGTTGGCATAGACATCATGAAGAGTTGAGTTGCAAGTTACAATAAAGCTTATGAATTTGAATCCCTGGACAGGTAATTATTCGGAGCGTGGAAAATACATTTAAAATATTTCTTTTCTGGATTGCCTGAACTTCAGACGGGGATTATGCATGAGAGCCTGCAACTGCAAATTTGGCTCTTGGCCCATAAAAGTAGAGACATCCCATTTGAACGAGACAGGGATGGAATTATTTTGAAAAATGTTGGAATGTACAAGTCATTGTTTCATAATATTGGCCAGTGTTTTATTTTTCGAGTGCTGGACTATTTTAGAGCTCTAGATTTCTATTTTATAATACTGAACTGTATTATAGGTTTTAAGTCCAATAAAATATTTGTATATGTTTTGACATAGGGCTTACTACTTTAGTTTTGTATGTTTTTAATGAATCTCAGAAAAAGTGGAAACTTTTTGCCCACTCATCTTTTTTTGAGACTGAAGCTGCTTTACATTTTATTGAACAGAATTCTCTGTTAAGATCAGCAATCCCCTTGTTTGCCTTATATATGTAAATCTAAAGGAAAGGCATATAAAAATTCATTATTGTCCAAATAAATATCCGAATGTAAGCCTTAGTCTCTTGCATGTTTGGTTAACGCAGTTTGTACAGTGTTGGCTCCATAGTGAGTTTACATGCCTAGAATAATGGATTAAGCAGATTCCTCTAAGGTTCTGGTAGTTTGTGCTCTCTGCTTTCTAGCTAATTATCATCTTTTTATTCTTTTATTTGTTTACAGTGTTGAGTTTTTTACCTTCCGTTTCCCTTTAATTTTACTCATGTACTGATCTTTGCACAATATGTATAAAACAGTGCAACACTCCTCTGCTTTTTTAAATTTATTTATTTTTAACTTTTTCAAACTTTGTAACACCAATGGCAGCACAAGCTAACATCTGCCTCACATTTGCCTAGTATCCTACGAATAATGTTGCCTCTTTGCCAGCATATCACATTAACTTGTAATTTTGCTGTGTATGTAGAAAATGAGACACAAAGGCAGAGTTGTTGCATGTGTTCACAATATAGCTGTATATGTACATGCACAGCTAGACTTCGTAATAGTTAAACTGCAATTTATGTCTAGATTAATAAGTCATATTTATCTTTATGGATGAATTCCCTTTTGGCTCGAACACTTTAAATGTTGTGGTAAAATGTTTACCTACGTTTTGTGAAAAATGTACAGTTAAACATTGTGTGTATCTGCGCTGCTTCCTGTCATTCTCTTATGAAAATCAGTTTGTATCTAAAACCTTACATCATCTCTAGAAAAATGATTCCTCATGTGTAGGAAAAGATCATAAGCAAAAAAGATATACAAGTTAATGCAAACTTAGCGTCCTTAAATTAGCATTTTTGTTTTTTGACCCATTGCATAAGAGGTGGAAAAAACGTTTTGGCCTACATTCGGTAATTCACTTGCCACTTTACCACAATTCAATTTAGTAAATACACACCACCTTGCTTCACTCTGTTGTATGTGTGTGTATTTCTGTGCAGAACCTGGCCATCTAGATATGGACAATGTCTCTAATTTTAGAATTAGTTTTAAAAGTGGCATATTTAGCAAATGATTTACAACTTTCACCTCTGTCTTTTACCAATGTCTTTGTTAATATTTTGTGTGACAAGTATGTGCTGTCAATTATCCCCTTTCTATGACTGTAAAACTTAGCGGACTGTTGGCACTATAAAAATAATAATTGCATCTTTGTGGACGTAAAGTAAAAACGGAAAAAGGGATAGCGCTAAAATCCAACAAAATGTAACGTACAACCCAGTTCAGCTAAAAATCACCCAAGTGTTTAGTCACTTAAAACACTTACATACCAACAATTTGAATACAAGGATAGGATGATTGCGCACACTATGGTGGATGGTTCTTCTGGTATTGTTGTAAAAGTACCTAGATATTTGTAAACATATAATGCCATCAAAGGACAGTATGCATGTACAAAGATAAAAGGTTAAAATAACTTGGAACACTCAGAATAGTTAGAGTCGGCTCTAACCACAGTTACGTCAATCAGATGCAGGTAGATCAGGTAAGTGCAGGTTCCCCAGAAGGTATTGGAATTCCTCTGTTGTGGTAATTAAAGGATCACTATAGTGTGAGGAAAACAAACTCTGTTTCCTGACACTATATTTCAGGGTCCCTTAGCGCTGAAAGAGTTAAAACCCTTCAACCACGTACCTTTATCCAGCGCCGGGCTCCCTCGGCGTTGGTGACCTCTTCTCCCCCGCCAATGCTTTCCTATGGACGTTCTGCACGCTGGATACAAATTTCGCATCCAGCGTCGCAGAGGCGCCTCTAGCAGCTGTCAGGAAGACAGCCACTAGAGGTTGGATTAACCCTGCAATAGTTTCTCTGAAACTATGTTTACATCTGAATGGTTAAAACCTGGGGGACCTGGCACCCAGACCACTTCATTGAGCTGAAGTGGTCTGGGTGACTTTAGTGTCCCTTTAAGGAACAAAATCAAAAGTAAATTTATAACTTTAATTTGAATAAAAAAGGAGTAAAAACAAGCACAACTCATTTGACCCTATAAAATGGGTCTTCCTCAGGTGCACAACGTGTTTCGACCCTATGAAATGGGTCTTCCTCAGGTGGAGAAAAAAACACCTATAAAAGGACGCAGATTGTCAGAAGAGGAACCAGAGGAGGGAGAGAGAAACCAGGAAATGAATAAAAAAACAATGAGATAAGGATTTTTAATTTATCAAAAAATGTTTTAAAAAAATGTTTTTATCCCCAACACAGGAAATAGTATTAACTAAAGGTTTTAAATATGCCCCAAGCTGTTCTGTTAACAAGTTTGAAGCTTTTATCGAAATAAACAGATTCACTAGAAAGTTATGTTTAAACATTTATTTATTTTTTTTATAAAAATGAAACTTTAAAACAAGGTTAATTTTTAACAAAAGTAGATGACGATGAAAATTGTAGAAAAATGAAACACACTAATTTTAAGAAAAAATCCATATTCTATCCACAATTCCTTAAATCACAGAGCATGAGTGTTCGAAAAGGCATGTTTAGCGGAAATTTATAAAATAAAACCTTTAACAATATATGAACACCATTTATCGTTTAAAGAAAGTAAAGACCTCAAACAAGACCCTGCCATTATAATAAAACCAGCAGACAAAGGTGGAGGGGTGGTTATTATAGATTAAGAAACATACCTAGATGAAATTAAACACCAATTACAAGACTTGACTACTTATAAAAAACTTAATAAGAATCCTACTATGGAAATAAAAGTTAAATATGAAATATTTTTACAAGAAGGTCTGAATAATAATGTGCTAGATAAAAACTAATAATTTATTTTGACTGAATATCCTAGAATACCAGTCGTTTATGCTCTTCCTAAAATCCATTAAAATTTAGAAAATCCTCCAGGCAGGCCAATTGTCTCAGGTATAGACTCGATTTTATCTTCTTTATCCCAATTCACTGGCTATTTTTTACACCACTAGTAAAATCCTGCCCGTCATACCTCCAAGACTCTGAGTCTTTCAAATGTTTAGAAAATTTAAAATGGGAGGATGGATATTTTTTTAATCACCTGTAAACACTGTATAGGGACTTAAGCTGTGGAATTTTATTTAAGACAATCAGATGAGTTTTTAGATGTACAAATTGATTTTATTAGTAAAGGAATTATGATGATTTTAACTAACTATTTCTGGTTTGATTTTTAGCTACAAACTCATGGTACTGCTATGGGGCCAAGTTTGCTCCCAGCTATGTCAACCTTTTTATGTCATACTGGGACATGACTGTGGGGCAAATGTGGTCCTGTACAAGTGGTATATAGACGACATTTTTATTATCTAGAAAGGGTTGGAGGAAGAATTTAATTTATATTTTAATTACCTCAATTTGAATGATTAGGGTATTAAATTAACCAAAAATATCAGTCCAAACCGCATCAAATTTTTTTTTTTACCTCAGTATTTGTTTCAGATTTTAGTTTTAACACACAACTTTTTTTAAACAAGTCGACGTTAATAGTTTTATTGAAACAAGTAGCTGTCACCATCATCCATGGCTAAAAATATTCCAAAAGACCAATTTTTAAGTCTAAAGAGAAATTGTTTTGACCAGACAGATGTTAATACCCAGTCATCCTTTTTAAAAAAAAATAAAAATTTACAGAAAGGGTATAAAGAAAAAACCTTAAAATGAATATTGATAGTGTTAGAGATTTAGATAGGTCACAATTATTAAATTAGAAGAAAAATGACCATACAACACAGAACTTCTGTTTAATTATTCTTGTAATACCGGTGTTTTAAAAAGAATTATAAATAAAAATTGGCATATTTTTAAAGAAGAGCATGATATTTATGATTTTATTGGTGAAAATCCCAAATTTGTTTTTAGAGAGGCAAAAAAATGTAAACAAATTTAACTTCTAGTTACGTTTGAAAAAGAGAAGGTAATTTTATGGAGGATTATGGATGTCAAAGAAACAAAAGGTTTTTATCACTGTGGTAAATGTAATGCTTTGCAAAAGTACTTTTATTTCTCAAAAAAAAAAAAGAGAAAAATTCACCTCTACTGTAACCAAAAAGGATTTGAATGTTCTTTCCTTCATCATGTGTGAATCACTTTTTTTATTTATTTATTAAAATTCACATGTGGATTTACAATATATGGGGAAAACATCAAGATCCCTCAAAACTAGAATAAACAAAACATTAAAATTTGATTTTTTTTTATTTTTTTTTAATTTATTTTTTATTTATTTATTTTTAACCAGTTTGTCAAAACACTTTTTAGAAACCTATAACTCCAACCCAAAATAATTATAATTTATGGCAATTCAAAAAATGTTGCTTTTAACTTGAGTAAAAAAAGAAATCAATTGGATTTTTGAATTACAAACTTGATTCCCTAAAGGACTAAATATTGATTTTGAAATTGGAACCTATCCTCTAATTAATCTATCTTCTATTATTTTTTTTTAACCCTTTTTGTTATATGCAATTATTGTCTAATGTATTTTCTTCTTAATATAAGTTATATTTATGTTGTTTTCAAAATTAATATATCTTCCTGATTTCCTGTTTTAAGAAAAATAACCCATCCTATTCTCTTGATTTCCTTGCCCTTATTTTATCCATCATCTAAAATGGTGATTATGTGAAACCCTTTGTTCGAGTGGTACATGTATATGAGACTTCATAGACAGCTCTTATTGGACAATAAGGACGCAATGATGAACCTCCAAGCCACATGATCCGACGCCCGCCGGAAGAAAGGAACAGCGGACGTAACCGGAAGTAACTGTTACACGTGACCGGCAGTGATTCTGAATAGACGAGCGGTCATCTTGTGAAGGTCAAATACACGGCCACTGAATAAATAAGGATATCGGCCAGGAATCTCCATATATGGACAAGGGGATAGGTTTGTTTTTAATTGATACATATGTATTGATTTTGTATGGTATATAAAACATTATGGCTCATGTTCTATGCACCTGAGGAAGACTCCTTTTATATGGTCGATCCGTGTTGTGCTTGTTTTTACTCCTTTTTTGTTCTAATAAGTTATAAATTTACTTTTGATTTGGCTCCTGAATTACCACAACAGAGGAATTCCAATACCTTCTTGGGATCTGCACTTACCTGATCCACTTGCATTTGATTGATGTAACTGCGATTACAGTTTAGAGCCGACTCTATTCGGCGTGTTCCAAGTTATTTTAACCTTTTATCTTTGTACATACATACTGGTCTATGATGGCATTTTATGATTACAATATCTAGGTACTTTTACAACAATACCAAAAGAACCATCCACCATAGTGTGAGCAATCATCCTATCCTTGTATTAAAATCTTTGTGGATGTGCCTGCGAACAAATATGGGTAAAGGATTACCCCACTTTAATGAACAGCTCTCAGATCAGACAGGAGTCAGTGAGAATTATAAATACATTCGTTTTGTGTTGGTACTAATGTACTGGAATGTTCACAGGCCAATTGCATTATTATACATTCATTGAGCCAGGGATGTCAAATAGCAAGTCAATTATACTCTGTTTATAGGCTCTGGATGGCTTATACGAGTTGTACATCTACAATTTGTAGTACAGTATGACACGGTTTCATGAAGGGTTCTTGAAAATGCAAGACCAGGCAAATTTATTCCTACATTCTTTAGATTATAGACTGATACAGAGAGTTGTCACCTTCATAGTTTTCAGTTGTCAATGGAAATTAGAGATCTGTGAAATGATTAAAGTATTTGCATTGCTAATTGCATTGTTTCACAATGTGCCTTTTTGGAAACATGTTTTTAAATAGATGAGTCCAACATTTAAAAATTCTTCAACTTATGACTGCAGAATAATAGATTATAATGTAAAAAAAAAAAAGCCCCCAATAAACACCAGAAGATATAAAAGGACTAAAACAAAAAAACAAACAAACAAAAATGATAAAATCTGGCTGTTCTTAAATGTATTTGCAATATGTTCACTCTAATTGTACACCAGCAAGCAGTTAGAGGATTAGATAGATACTGAAAGGGGTGTGAAGTACATTACATATGCTGCAATTGATTTTTACCATTCGTCTTGATTATTGTTTCCAAATTGGACTTGCATTATCAGCATGTATTTCTTAAAGTGCTGCTACTCTTTACAAATGTATACCTTCAATCAAGTGTTTGTGAAGGTACGTTATATGGTTGAAGAAACTAATAGATGGTTAGGGAGAGTGCTTTGTATGCAAGCACAACACATCAACTTCTGAAAACCTATAAATGCAAAATTGATTTATTCTGGTTTTTTTCTCCTGTCCCACTCACACAAAAAGAGTAGTACAACATTATCTTTTGATGCAGAATTTCAGTCTGGATGTTCAGTGTTTCAGCCTGAAACACTGCACGTCCAGAGATATTTTTGTGTGCTGGGGGCATGTTTCACCCCCAGCACGGTACTTGGGCAGCTCAGAACTCTGTCAACTCTGCGCATAAATGACATCTATCATTAGCGTGGACTGCATGGTTGCGGCAGATATATGGTTGCAGAGCCTGCATGGGAAAACCTCTTGTCTCCTCTCCCTTGCTCCCTCCCACAAATGATGCTCCCAATCCCATTGGGCCAGTAAAATAACCCAATCAGAGGCTTCTCTGATGGGCCACGATGCAGCTCCCATGATATCAGACGTGAGTACTGGGAGCTTCGTCCAGTGCTGGATGAAGGTAAGTAAAACTTATTTTAGAACCTCTCTTTGAGAGTTTTTGTATGGGGGACCGATAGAATAAAGCTAATTGGGCAATATTCTATCAAACATGAAAAAGGTCTACTCGCATCAGAGTTGAAGAGAGGCAGCCACTCTTCTCACTCCTATACTCACTGAATGAACAGCCTTCCTGATCTCCTATCCACAACCCCAAACCCTTTGAAGCGTCCTTGCATCATCGCTGTGCCCTAGAGTGCGGAAGCATAACCGCCAAACACAGCAACCTACCCATAAAGCCTCCAGCTGCCACCAGAAGGGGAAAGACTTGTTACGCAAACGCCACTGAGCCTGAGGAGCGGTGCAGTTGACCCTTGATAGGGCTTGGGATATCCGTGCCAGATACTAGCCTGAGTACAATCCTAAGGAATTTTCTAAACATCAATAGAGCTGGTTATACCATAATCTTTTTACGTGCAACCTGTAACGCGCTTTCTGAACTTAGCCTGTCACTCAAAACATATAATGGCTGTCTAGTATTTGTCTTCAGATTTCATGTCTTACTTGTTTTTCATGCCAGACAGCTTAGCTTAGCCTGTATATTACCTTGCATTTAAAAAAAAAAATCTTTCTTATTCAGAATATTATGACTTGTAATGTATTACCCATTTCTGCCACGCTGTTATATTCTGGTTTTTACATTCTATGCTTCATGTATCTTATTAAAGTCTCCAAAAAGAAAGATTGACAAAAAAAAAAAAAAACGCAAAAAAGGTTTGGAGAAACCTCTAGGTGTTAGAGTTGTCTTGTGTACCAGCTGACATATGGCGCTCAAAGGAAGTAAGTAAAACTTATACAGACTGGTGTGAATGTCAAGAGAATTTTAAATGGGATACCTGTGGATAGACCGGAATAAAATGGACATATACAGCAAAAAGAAAAATGAAATTTTCTAGATATTGCTGCTTTCACTACTCATTGAGAATATTGCCTTGCACTGGAATATATGGCTATGGTTTTCCCAATAAAATCTGCAAGCACCATCTATATATGTGCCCAGTCCAACTTTCTTCATAATTATTCATACATTGGAATGGTTCACCCTGGTCTGAGGCAATATTGATGGTAATTTTACAGGTGCCACTGCACTTTTACATATTGATTTGCATTGGAATGTAGACAGTGCAGATTTAAAAAATGTTTTGGGTATGCTAGTCCATGCAATCTTTACTTTCCATTATTGACCACTTAAATTGTAAAATAAGCAATTGTTCCAGTCAGGCATCTTTTGTGTATGTGAGTTACTCCTTTAAATTTCAACCTCCCAAACAAATTCCTTCCAGTTTTCTCAGTACATGAACAAAAGGAAATGGTACTATGGATCTACTTCCAGGCCCTTCATATACTCTAAAAGCAAAAAAAGATACTTCATGGCTCAATGGTGTATCACTCCTCTAGTATTCACTGGTAGTAAAAGCTTTCTGTTTTCCCAGAAGCTTTGCAGAACATAGTTGGCTTAAAGCCGGTGCATCATTGAAACTGTTGGACACACAATGGTTAAGCGAATTCTTTCTCCATTTGCTAAGGATGAGCCCACCTCACATGCCAATGCAGTGAAAGAATAAAAGCTTTTCTATAAAAACTGGAGGGAAAGTACCTGTACCAAAGACATCATTGGTTTCTCACACACATACACACACTTATTATTATCATCATCGCTATTTGTATAGCGCCAACAGATTCCGTAGCGCTTTACAATATTATGAGGGGGGAATTAACTAGAAATAGGACAATTACAAGAAAACTTACAGGAAAGGTAGGTTGAAGAGGACCCTGCTCAAACAAGCTTACAGTCTATAGGATATATATATATATATATATACACACACACACACACACACACACACACACCACCACCACCACCACCAACCACCACCACCCCCCAAAATACCAGAGTATCGCAGTATGCAATAATACCTTTTTATTGGACTAATGTCTTGTCTACTGGACTATTACAGCTAACCCAATCTACACTATATACATACACACATTATATATAATCTACACTATATACACACTGTGAGCGTAAAAGTGGAATAGTGGTTGATGGAAGATACATCAGGCCTGATTTGCTAAACAGCAACCAGATAATTTTCAGTTAAATGCCCCAGGGAGAGATGTTAAAGTTTGCAATATACGTTGCTGATGCTCTGCAAAACATGGTATGGGTTCCTGGGGCGGAGTATTTGGAGAGCAGGGTGGGCCAATGCTCCAACAGCACTAGTTGCTGTGTAACAGACCAGAATTTAGATCTGACTTAAGAGTTAACTAATTGTCACTCACCTGTAGCTAGTCAATTAGTAGACAGCCTTTAAAAGAAGAGAGCAGCCTGCTGCAGAGTGAGGGAGAAAAAGCCAGCTAGGAGAGAGAACAACAATTGTGTTTATTGCAAAGCCATTTCTTTTTTTTTTTTTTTTGGAAAATTGGTAAGTGGGAAAACCACCCAATTACAGATTGTGATTTCTGTCAAGTAAGAGCAAGGGATTTTGTTTGTTTGTTATTATTTAAAGCACCTGCTTTCTTATCAAGTAAAAAAGGAAAACCGAGCTGAATGTGTCCTGGACTTTGCATACCCTAGAAGGCTCTGGTTACTGCAAGATCTGTGACAATCCTACCTGTAAAAGCGGTGGTTTGTTACAATACACACTTTTTTATATATATATCTATATATATATATATATATATATATATATATTGTAGATTGGATTAGCTGTATTAGTCCAGTAGACAAGACATTAGTCCAATAAAAAGCTATTATTGCAGTACTCTGATATTTTGAGGAGGGGGGTGTATATATGTGTGTGTATAAATAAATATATATATATATATATATATATATATTATAGTGTGTGTACTAGACATGTGCAATTAGTTTCAGTTCGAATGTTAATTTGGATGAATTGCCGAATTCCCGAAGTTCCGAAATTACCAAATTTCCCAAGTGCTGAAGCACAGTATTGCCCAAGAACTAATCTATTTACCCAGTGGAAGAATGAAGAATGTTACACTGTATACAATTTTAAATAAAAAGTATACAAACATAGCCAGGATTCAGCTGTAAGCATTTGCAACACTTACAACAATCAAGCATGGGCGTCCGCAGGAATTTTTCCAGGGGGGGGGCATAATTGTAATGACATCCATGCTGGGTACCTTTTTGACAGTGTCATGAAAGGGAAGGGGCATAGCCATTATCACATAAAGCCAGGGTGAATAGCGTTTTCACAACTATGGTGTCAGGAATATATGTTTGTATTCCTGACACTATAGTATTCCCTTAAGCAAATTAAAGGACATTTCTGGTCACCATAACAACTTCACCTAAATGAAAATGCTATGATGCCAGGAAGCCCCTGGGTGCTCGCTTTCCTTTAAGGGGTTAAATCGCTCTCAAATGGTTTAGCCCCAAAGGCTTCCTCCAGCGCCAGGTCACTCAGTGGTATTTGGCTTCTGAAGCAGAGTGTCAGGAAGTGCAGACTGACATCAGGCATGGGTGCCGCTGATTGGCTAGAGTGGTCAGTTGACGCTCTAAGCCAATCGCTAGTTCCCGGTTCATAAAATATTTTTACTTTTTTATGAATGGGGAGCTACTGATTAGAGTGCCAGCTGACCGCTCTAGCCAATCAGCAACACCCCTACCCAACGGCACTCTGTGCTTCCTGACACTCAGTAAATAAAAGTGAACACATTAACACCGATATTTTTTTACCTTTGGAGATGAGAAGGTCCAGCGTTTCCCTGCCAGGCCCAGGTACCAAAGCCTTATGATGTGGTATCCAGAATAAAGTGGAGGGTTCACTTCATTTGTCCTTCCTGCTCCAATCTCCTTTTCCTCTCCTTCATTTGACAGTCTTTTTTTTTATTCTGACATGGTTTTCTATCCTTGGCCACTTCTGCTCTTTTACCTTTCTGCTACTTTCTGCTTATTTTGCGCCCTTCTGCTCCTTTCTCATTCTGATCCCTTTCTGCTCCTTGCAGACCCTTTCTGCTCCCTTTTCTACTTTACCTGTGTGCTCCTTGCTGTCCCTTTCTGCTCCCTTTTCTACTTTACCTTTGTGCTCCTTGCTGTCCCTTTCTGCTCCCTTTTCTACTTTACCTTTGTGCTCCTTGCTGTCCCTTTCTGCTCTCTTTTCTACTTTACCTTTGTGCTCCTTGCTGTCCCTTTCTGCTCTTTCTCCTACTTTACCTTTGTGCTCCTTCTGATTCTTTCTGCTCCTTTACCTTTGTCCTCCTTGCTGTCCCTTTGTGCTCCTTCCTGCTCCTTACAGGCCCTTCCTGCTCATTCTCCTACTTTATGTTTGTGCTCCTTCTGCCCCTTCCAGCTCATTTCTGACCCTTTCTGCTCCTTCTACTTTACCTTTGTGCTGCTTTACCTTCAAGCTCCTTGCTGACCCTTCCTGTTCATTTCTATATATCTATAGGCTGCTGCCCCCCCAAATCTATGGGCTGCTGCCCCCCTCCCCAAATCTATGGGCTGCTGCCCCCAAATCTAAAGGCTGCTGCCCCCCCAAATCTATGGGCTGCTGCCCCCAAATCTATAGGCTGCTGCCCCCCTCCCCAAATCTATGGGCTGCTGCCCCCCCAAATATATGGGCTGCTGCCCCCAAATCTAAAGGCTGCTAAATCTATGGGCTGCTGCCCCCCAAATCTATCTGCTGCCCCCCCCAAATCTATAGCTGCTGCCTCTAAATCTATGGGCTGCTGCCCCCAAAATCTATAGGCTGCTGCCCCCCTCTTAAACCCTCCCCCCATCCCCCACTTACCTGATCTGTAGGCTGTCTCTGGCTGCATGTGTTGTTCCCCTGCGGTTTCAATCAGCAGAGAGAAGCAGACATAAGATGCAGCTTCCTATCCCTGTCTCTCTCCATACACAGTATGGCGCCGGTATTGCAGTTCATTTTTAAATCTCACACGAAAAATATCAGAACAAGCTGAAAAATCCAGGGGGGGGCAAGTGCCCCCCCTTGCCCCCCCCCTGCGGACGCCCATGCAATCAAGTAACACATTCATATAAAATGTAAGTTACTTAGCCTGTCAATGTAATGACACGAATGAATAAGTAGATAACACCCTAATTCCCACGGTATTAGGGAGCTATCTACTAAAAGGCTGAAAGACCTAAATTGGTCTTTCAGCCAAATCTACTAATACTAAGTAAAGATTACTTGGCATTCGTAAATTATGCCCCTACTCGCTATACTGTCTCTCTCCACCTACTGGCCGGCGCCGGTATTGCAGTTCATTTTTAAATCTCACACGAAAAATATCAGAACAAGCTGAAAAATCCAGGGGGGGGGGGCCCTAAAGTAAAATAAGAGGGGGAATCTATTGTCCTCCCCCCGGCCCCCACCCATGAGCGCTGTGTGGAGGCCCTAAATCAGAATAAGGGGGGGGGAATCTATTGTCCTCCCCCCGGCCCCCACCCATGAGCGCTGTGTGGAGGCCCTAAATCAGAATACGGGGGGGGACCTATTGTCCTCCCCCCTGGCCCCCACCCCTGAGCAGTGGGTGGGGGCCCTAAATTAGTATAAGGGGGGACCTAATGTCCTGTCCCCTGGCCCCCACCCTTAAGTGGCAGGTGGGGACCCTAAATACTAATAAGGGGGGACACCTAATGTCCTCCCCCCTGGCCCCCACACCTGAGCGGCTGGTGGGGGCCCTAAATACTAATAAGGGGGGGGACCTAATGTTCTCCCCCCTGGCCCACACCCCTGAATGGTGGGTGGGGGCACTAAATTAGAATAGGGGGGGCTAATGACCTCCCCCCTGGCCCCCACCCCTGAGTGGTGGGTGGGGGCCCTAAATACTAATAAGGGGGGGGGCCTAATGTCCTCCCTCCTGGCCCCCACAATAGGTCGTCCCCCATTATTTTACTTTAGGCCCCCACCCGCCGCTCAGGGGTGGGTGCTGGGGGGGAGGACAATAGGTCCCACCTATTATTTTACTTTAGGGCCCCCACCCGCCGCTTTGAGGTGGGGGCTGGGGGAGGATAATTTTTTATTTTATTTTTATAACAGCTGCCACTGGCTGTTTACTGTTTATTAGACATGCCCCTACTCGTGGTATAGCGAGTAGGGGCAAACTTGACTAATACTAAGTAATATTTACTTATTAGTAAATTTGGCTGAAAGACCAATTTAGTTCTTTCAGCCTTTTGGTAGATAACTCCCTAATTCCCACGGTATTAGGGAGTTATCTACTAAGCAGCTGCAATAGAAGTTCCGAAAATTTTCCCCATGCACATGCCTAGTGTGTACGTGTGTGTGTATAATATATACACACTCACATAGTTATTATACATAACCATCCTCAGCCCCTATTCTCTATATCCATTATCCCCATGAACGCAATTGAGTTGATGTCTTTTGGGTGGGTGGGGTGAACATGCATACATTATAGTGTACTGCTGGGGCCAATTTATACAACATACAAAGTACACAATCCTTCACTAAACCGCAATTTCAAGTCTCACAGATTTTATATATATATATATATATCATTTTTTCTTTTGTTCATAAGAGCAAGTTCAAGATCATAAGAAAATTGCATATAATTCAGTATGCAAAAAGCATTTTTCTTGCGGTTTCATAGGATGAGTGAATAGTAAAGGGCCTGTTTGTGCGGATATAAAATGTCCATTAGAAGTACTCACATTATTGGTAATTTGATCTGCTGGAAGCTCTCATGTGCAGGGTACTCTGCACCTGTTAATTTAATGTAATGTTCATTGACTCGGTTTCCTCCAGTACTCTCTCTCACTTTTAAAATATAACTTTTATACTGTCAGAGGAATCCAACAGGAGGACTGCAGCTCGAAACATGGAGATATACTGGGATGATCTATTTTGCACATTTTTATACAATGGAGCTCCTGAAGGTTCTCCTCTTGGTCCCACAATGATTCTTGGATGTCTCAATTATTACACATTGTACTAAATTGGACTGAGAGAGAGAGAGAGAGAGTGTGTGTTTTTTATATAGTGTGTGTGTGTGTATATATATATATATATATATATATATATATATATATATATATATATGTATATGTATATATATATATATGTATATATTTAGCAAAACAGGGATGCAGGGAAGGAAAACTTGGTAATATTTATTGTGGAGTTTATGTACAGTGGGACACCTGGGTGTGCTTATTAATATAAACCTTTGCAGCCTTGGACGATCTAAGGCAAATGCATTCTAATGTACTAAACTAGGAATAAGGGCAGTAAATCAGAATACACAATTTCGCCATCTTCCATTGAGCCCTGGAGTGGCTGCACCACTGGTACATCCACCCCTGGGATTTAGTAACGGTCATGGTACTCGTTTGTGCTGGGATGTTAGCATACAAAATTGGAATATCTCTGCAAATTTGGAAAAGTGAAACAATTACTCCCTTAACTGTTGTACCAGAAGATTTGCAATGTACCATCAGATAAGTCCCCCAGAAGAATTGGTGGAATATCTAACAGAGAAATAAATAAAAAATGTTGTTATACATTTATAGCACCACCCCAGAATACCAACTATCTACTCAACACTGCTATGGTGGGGAAGCAGAAACCTATGGATACAGCTAGGAAGGGGTTAAGGCTTTTCCCAGCTGGGTGGGGGCTCCACAGTGGGCTTTGTCTGTCCCAGGTCCCTCCTCATAGCAGGGCCTAGGGCAATAAAATAATTAGCTGTGCTGGGGGATATTGGTGGAGGAAAGATCGCCTCCTCCCATATAAGGTAAGTAGAAGAGGGGTTTTTCATGTTATTTTTGCTACACCAGATAATATTTATCTTTTATTAAACATCCCCAAAAAAGGCATGAGTGACAAATTAATTTTAATAGGGTTTCTTTTGGGACTATCTATCAATCAAAAGCCACTGTCTCATTAGATGTTAAAATAGTTAGTTCAGAAATATTGCAAATTATGCTTAACAGAGAATAGTTACTTTCCTAGAACAAAGGATCAATGCCTCTCATATATTATTTGATAATGATTTACTGACCCTGTACAAAGAATATTTATAATTTATTATTTGATGACTTAGAAAATCGGGCAAACAGGAATATGTTGATGCCCATGCTTAAAGGGGAACTTTTAGCACCATAAATACTGTAGCTGTCCCCTAGTTATGTAGTCTGACACAAACATAGAGTCCCATGAGCATACACAAGCTAGCATCTCCTTTCTCAAATTCTGCCAGGTTGGATGTGGCCAGTTGGCGATCAATAAGTAATTTCAGGTCTTTCTACAGATTCCGAGGTCTGCGATTTGACTTGGCCAGTCTAAGATATTCCTGTTCTTTATTTGAGACCGTGCCGGAGTAGTTCTGGTGGCGCAAATGGTAATACCCCTCCAAGAAGGTGAACCCTCTAGAATTTGTACATCTTGCCCTCAATCCAGACAAGAATTTAAGATGGAAAGCATTTCAGCACCATGCCGCTACCACCAGCATGCTTCAGCTTTTGGTAGTATAACATTGAGTTATTTCTATTCCTTAAAGATTAAGAAACCCTGTTTGGAAAACCTTATCCAGACCAAGGCATTGTTTGTTTTTTCCCTCAAAGCAAGAGAGAAGATATTAAAGGGATTGTGAATGGGTTTATAGCGTGTCTGTGGGTCTGACAAGCACGTTAAAGGGACATTCTAATCACCATAATCACTATAGTTTTTGATGCAAAGAGTCAATGAAGTCCATATATTTAATTATTTCTATTTTATTTTTTTAAACGTTTGATTATTTTTGCATTTGCCAACATGTTTAGGAGTGGTTTTGTACAAAGTTGTACTCAACATTGACTGCTCCCTTTTCAACCATGACAATTAGGAATTTACACTTCCACATTATCAATATTACTTCATGATCAGCTGAGAGTGATGATGGTGGATTAGCCCAGACCGCTCTGTATATATCTGCTGTTCAGTTTGGACTGTTTTGATATTGATAATTTCTTTGTGGCTGTTAAATGATACCGAACATTTTATATTCCTGTGAGGTGAAAGTTCTTCCCTCCTATTTTCTCCTACTCTTGCATTTTCTTTATGTACATAAATTTGAAAGGTGTGCATATTTATTTTATATGATGTATTTTTTACATAATATTCTTTTTCTAGTTTTCTTTATGTTGTAATGTTTTATAAATTGAGTTTGCTTTAGCCTTTCGTTAAAGTTTAGTTTTGTTGTTGCCCAGTGTTAACGATAATTCTACTTTACCAAAAGGCTTGTGACATCTATCATTAAAGTTCCACACCAGCATTGTACAGGATAATCTTAAATTGCCTGAACATTTTATTTTTTTATTCCTCATTAATGGTAACTTGAAGAACAGACAGTGTTGACTGCATGACTGTTACCTGGGAATAGGTTTCTTAACTTATGTACAACTGTGGACTTATTAATGCTAGTCAGGTTATGTGCAAGGATTCAAGAAAATTCTTTATTCCTCATTGACTCCTGACAGTTATTGTACCTGGAAACTGAGTAACGTGTTCTGAAGTGAGCAATTATGGAAATGTTTACTTCACTGGCTGCATGTAAATGTGTGCAGAGAATGTACTAGAATTTTTCCTTGGAGTATTTAATTCTCCTCAGGGCGATGAAAATCAAATGATTTCTTTCTTTCAGACTTTTTTTTTGTTAATATATATATATATATATATATATATATATATATATATATATATATATATATATATATATATATATATATATATATATTTATTTTCCTGTCTCTGCCTGGTGTTTTTTTTTTTTTTTTTTTTTTTTTTGAGCTATAAAGCAGCTGAATAATGATGGATACAATGGAAGTGAGAAAACAATAGCGAGTAAAGAGAGAATATTCCGTACCAAAGAACCCTGAAATTCTAAACATAACTGCTGTAATGTGCAAGGGGAAACAACTGTAATAGAACACCAATAAACATATGGATCCCATCTCTTTTGCTGCTGTATATTATATTCCTGGAAATTGTAATGCGCAGCTTAATACTTTCATAGTAAAGTGTCAGATAATCGTCTTTCATTCCATGTAGGACATGGACAGTGAGCCTGTTGTACTTTGGTTTTGGTAAAATCTGTTGCATGTTAGTTGGGTTATGAACAGGTTTGGATTTCCAATTAGATTGAGTAGGGGACTGCTTACAGGGCCCTGTCCTTCCTATTAAAAACACTCACTCTCTCTCCTCCTGGTGTGTATGTACCATTTATTTTATCATTTAAAAGTCAGTTGTTGTTATATTAATTTTTTATAATGATTTTGTGGGGGGATGCTTGAAGAGTTAGTGCCTGCAGGCTCTTGTGATGTAAATCCTGCCTAGTTATGACATGGCTCAAGGATTCCCACCATGGCTCATGTCCAATAAATAAAACAAAGACACCTCAGTTGTTGGTTAAGGCTTAGGTCACAGCTTTTATTGAGCTCCATGACCATATAATATGGACTGGCATATAACCGGACTAACATAGGACTGGTGTCCTACCATCAAGTAGACCGCTAACAGTAATCCCTGATCTTTAGCACTACTAGCAATTGGCTAGACATGTCTCTGCAAAGTCCACCAGATACGGCATAACCACTTTCAAACTTCTTGCATACAACATGAACACATGCAAATTGTGACAATAAAGAAAAACAAGAACTACTGCAAACATGGGGAGGGAGGGTGTGACAATCAATACGTACCTCGTTCTCAGTGAATTACCCACCTACCTGATGCTATTATTAACATGTAGTTACTCCACCAAATTCCCTTTTCCATGAGCCCTGGCCAGCAGTCATGCACCCCTTCCCTAAAGGGTATGCTTTCTGTACAAACAAAAAAGTCCCATTTACAAATTGCTGAATTATGTGTTGAAACCCTCATGAAAGGTCATGGTATATTAAATGATAGTATTTTTAAAATACATATAACAGTACTTTGGGTTTTTTCTGCTTCTTTTTATTTAAAGCCTTAACTTACCGTGAGGCAGGACACCAAAGGAATAACCTGTGTTAGGCTATGGATCTAAATTTAGGACAGTCTTGCTAGATATAGGACAGGCTTGCAGTAGATACCATATGTTATTTCCAAGCATACCTGGAGCATTTCTGGTTCATCACACTTTACTCAAGTCTACCACTAGATAATTAGTGTTTGTTGTGTCTATAGCCACAAGCTCTTGTGCTTGCAGCTCTTTATGACATTCACACAAACTAGATTTATTCCTAACTTAACTATGGCATGTGCTCTCTCCATATATTTTAATATTTATTCTTACCCTTTATTTTGCACAGATCAAGCATACCATGTAAATGAATTGAACCTGCAATGTATGCGTACAATACTAATGAAGGTTCTCTGCAGCCCATAGCACCATGGTGTTGCTAACATTGCCCTTTACATGGACATTCCACAAAAGAAGTGTTTTTTTGTTTGTTTGTTTTTTACTTCCCTACAATGTGCCCCTCTCCCTACTGAATACTTCAATAGCATTAGGTAGACTGACGGAATACGTAAATATCCCTTTCAAAGAAATTAGAGTTTCGGAACAAGTTCCAAATAAGGAACAACTTTATTTCTTGGAATACTGCTTACTATACAAATTCTGAACTTGTAGAGTCAACTATGTTCAAAAAGAACCCCCCAGTTATTTATGGGATGAATGGGGTGAAATTTCATTGAATGATGTAATGGGAGGCATTAGATGTCACCCTGGCATTTATAATATCTCTTAGTGGGCATGATGGTAGGCACCATTATGGAATATATATTTTGTGCACTATAAGGGGTTCATGGTTGTGAAAAAGGCCTCATGTAATGTTTTTCGATATGCATATATATATCGCAAATTATAACATTATTTTTGCAATATAAACCAAGGTGCTTCAACATATTATATATCCCACATTATGTGTACCTTGGTTTTATTTAATTTCTTTGATATTCAAACCAGTTATCCAAAATAAGCATTGTTATTGGACACTGAACAGTGAGTGTTCTGATTCAGAATATATTCTTATGTTTACAGGTAAATACAATTCAAGGTTTGAATGGACCTTCAAATGGCCATCATTCTGACCTTCAGGTGTATGAAGATTTCCCCTTTTATTTAATAAAGAAAGAATAAAAAAATTGGCTAAGATCAGTAATCTTGATGACCTCAGCCATTGAAGTGTAGTGGAGGAGAGGGAGACACCAAAATAGGTAGGGTAGGTATAGGCATTAGGTATAATGTTCCTTTAAATGATGCTTTGCTACATGTCTGAGTTTGAGATCAGATAAAATGACAAAAGGAGACCTGAGTACAGTAAAAAAAAAAATTGGTATGCAAAACCTTTCACTGCTTTATAATACAGAAATTAAATGTGTTCTTCTTGATTGCACTGCATTAATCTGTGTAGTTGCTGACCTTTTTGTAGCCCAGTTTCCTCCTTTTTTATGTTTTACTTGAATTTCTTAAGTAGAGTTTCATAATATATATTTTTTTATTTCCTGCAGAGAATTGAGTTTTGTAGACATTACCTAACTCTTGATTTGTCACACTGGGATCAATAATGTTTCGCTGCTCTTAAACACACAGAATCACAGGGGAGACATAATGTTTTTTATAAGTGCAGTAAAGTTAACGTGTTGTTGAAACAAAAACTCCTCTGACAGTCCTGTAATAAGTACACTCTGAAACCAGCAAATTATCTGTAATACTAGGAGAAGCAGAGTGTTTAGGAGTACAATGCATACATTGTTGGCAACATGGATTGTGTGCAAGGAAAATTACTATTTTAGACTCCCCTAATCTCAGTGCATGTCTCGCTGTGCTGAATGAAATTGAAAAAAGATGGGAGTAAAAATGTCTGCATTATTTGTACTTTAGGGATTTAAGATGGCACAGTTGTAAGGCCTTTAAAACTGTTGCCTTGGGGTGTTCTGTGCAGTTTTACTTTGTCTCCCTTTACTTATTTTTAGAGCTCAATTTAAAATCCTAGTGTTTACCTATTAGACTCTCCATTACAATGTCCCAGACAGCATGTCCTCACTAATAAACATGTATGTCCCATTCTGGCAATTCCATAGAGCCAAAGGTTTGCTTCCCGACATCCAATGCTCTCCCTCAGTTGGCCCACATTGTTCATATGGATTTTTCCCTAGTCATTGTTTACAAAGCCACTTCCTTAGGAAGGTATATCAACTGGCCATTTATCTTAGCTTGATTGCCTCATCGTATTGCCTTTGGTTATGAGAGCTTCTTTTGCTTTTGTGTTTATAGTGATGTAGCTAGGTTTTAAATACTTGGGTGACGGGGTTACTTTACAGTAATGCAGCCTAATGAAACTGCTTCACACAGGTATTTGGTATTGCATAACCGCTATTTACCTAGTGCTGATATAAACTAATATGTAGGCAATGTAGGCAGTGTAGCTAAATTCAAATATTTTTACCTATATAAGGTTTTTTTGTTTAAATTTTGTGCATTGTAAAAATCAATGAATCTAGTGCACTGAATTTATGTTGTATCTATTATAATAATTTAATGTCTTTAATAAGTATTTCCCTTATAACCTCCAGTTCAGGGAGCCTGAGACATACAAATAATGTTTTTCCAATCCAAACTGGTGAGTTTTGGATCCCATGGAAACTTTTTTAATATTGTACAAACCAGTTGAAAATGATTTGACAAAATAATCCTAGCCTCATTATTCACTACAATAAGTCATGGTAGGTATGATTGTTGGAGTGTCCCACTGATAATCTACACAGGGAACCAAATACCATGGGTCAAGTATGGGTTCTGCCCATCCAAGGGCATTGCTAGATGGAAAAATGCAAACCCTATCCAATACCATTCCTTAACCTCTATGCCTAAACTCTAAATCCTTACGTGTTCTGTAATTGGCATTGTGACACCAAATGTTGAATTCATGGTATTACATGAATTATTAACCTTTTGCTGCATTAAAACCCTGCACCTAGGGCAAAACCTCTACACTGTGTTGTATAATAAACTCAAAGTATGATTAATTAAAGTGTCACTGTAACAAATTATATAGTTGGAGGTGTTATGTCTCTCTCTATCTTACAGTGATTTAGTGTCGAAATTAGACCCAGAACTTTTTAGACCCCACTTTGAGTTCTAGAGCCTCCACCCGCTAAAACATCCCTGGTTCTAACATAACTTTACTTTCGAAGCAGATACTGCATGGCTAGGAACTAGGAATTTTGAACCTGTAGCCTGGAATTTGTCCACCCATTTATTGGAGGTGGCCGGCACAGCGTGAATGGAGCCAGGTGGCGAGGGATCTGTAATCTTCTTGCTCTTCTGGCTCTGGTCCTTTGTGCACCATTATGTGTTCCTGTACTATGATGTCACTCCAGCCCCGCATCACTAAACAGAGCGCGAGGAAACAGAGCAAGAAGAGCTTGATGATTACAGGATCAAGCAGCTGCATTGGACCCCAGGGAAAGGATCCATGCCAGCTCTTCCAAAGACTTGCTGGACTTAAATTAAAAAAAAATGTGTCTGTCTGTCTGGGGGAAAGGGGGGTGGTGTCTGTCTGTCTGTGAGTATGTGTGTCTGTCTGTTTAGGTGACCGTTTACTCCCCCACCCCATGCAATTGGTCATGTAAACAGACACACTGATCGACATTTACAGACAGACACATTCACTGACTGACTGGCAGGCAAACACACACTCACTGATTTGACACACACTCACAGCCACACACATTCACTGAAACACACATACTGATACTGACACACTCACACACATTTATTCACACACTCAACCTTTGGAAGAGCTGAAGTGGATCATTTCCCTGGAGTCAAGTGGGGTTGCTCTGGTCATCTTCAAACTCTTCATGCTCTGCTCTCTTGTGTGCTGTTTAGTGATGTCGGGGCCAGAGTGTTGTCATATCCCGGTTCCTGGAGTCACTGCTGGGCTTAAGAAGTAGTAGAGCAGGAAGAGCAAACTTGCTGCACGCCTCCATTCTCACCGAGTCAGCTGCCTCCTTTCATCCTCCCCCATCTGCCTGCCTTGGAGTGAACCGGCTCATAAATGTACATGCAGGCTCATACTGGCCATTGGGCATACCGGGCAAAAGCCTAGTGGGGTGCGATGGCCATGGGCCGAGACCGAAAGGAAAGATCAGTGTATCTCCCCTGCCGGCCCATGCAGAGCCCGCGTTTCAGAGCGCCGGCCCTGATGTGTGCCTTCATGGGTCAGTGGGGAGACAAACTATATCTCCCCACCGGCCCACAGACACTTGAGATGCGGCCGGGGGAAGTAGGGAGGGAGAGAGGACCCGGGCTAGCTCTATCCTGCAGCTCCGCCGGGTTCCTCTAGCGAGGCTGGAGCGTTGCTGCAGTTACTGTGGCAACGCTCCGATCTTGCGAGAGTGATCTCTACCCCAGGAACTGCAGAGTAGAGTTTACTCCTCACTGGACCACCAGGGATTTCCTTCTGGACCACCAGAGCTGGCAACAAGGTCCCCCCTCCCAGGCAAAGATAAGAAAGGAGGGGGGACATAAATATAATAATACATTAAAAAAAATAAAAAATTAAATACACATATATATGTTTATTTTTACCACAGAGCACCCCAAACTCCACACAGCATCCCTCACACACACAGTGCATCCTTCACACACACTGCACAACAAACACCACACTGCACCCTTCAAACACAGTGCACCCCTCACACACACAAACTCACTAAATCTCCTACGCACACAATATATCCCCTATAGCAGGGGTGTCAAACATGCGGCCCCCCCAGATGTTGCTGAACTACAACTCCCATGATTCCCTGGCTATCTGTTTAATTGAAAGAATCATGGGAGTTGTAGTTCAGCAACATCTGGGGGCTGCATGTTTGACAACCCTGCCCTATAGGCACACACTACATTAATGACATACACACTCTGGATCCCCTTTGAACACACTCTGGATCCCCTGTAAGCAAACACACACTACTTTCCATAAACAAACACACTTAACAACCCCTACACACACTACATCACCTATACTCACACTCTCTACAGCCCCTAGTCATACATATTACACCACAAACACAACTGAAACTGACATTTACACAAAACACCACACCACAATCAATTTACTCTACACACACTCAGTACCACAAGCAGGCTCTAAACACATGTACAATACGCTTTCCTTACACTTTTGTCCTTTGGTATCCCTTATGGAAACACCAGAGGCATGTCACAAGCAAACACAGCGCCAGCATGTTAATAAATTTGCTTGCGCTGCATAGAACAAATACAGGGCTTTTTTTTCCATGCACGAGCTCTTCAGCAGGGCTCTGTGCATTGAACCAACTTGCTCACTTTGAGAGGAGGCGTGCTTGCAATTGGTGATGACAAAAAAAAAACCTCTCTGGCCCGCCCCCTTCTCAGTGGGCCGCTGTGATTCAAAAATCCCCTGGCCGAATTTTTTCCCCAGTCCGGCCCTGTATACAGGCACACAGTATAGACAAGGATCCTCTGTCAATTGTGCAGGAGGAGTAGCCCAAAAGGGCACTATTTTGGTGCCTAATCTGATTCATGTACAAGGCATTAATGAAAGAAAAAAGGGTCCCATGACCATTAGACAGGATGAAGGTCTGGAACTACAACAGAACAGGGCCGTTTCTTGGTTAGCATTCAAATGTGCTATATGCCAGACTGGATAGAATCGTCATTCATTCTTGCACTGAAACGTACAGCAATAGATACTACTTATAAATCTAGCGAACGTAAAAGGCATAAGAAGGCTATATTCATTAATATGACCATTCAAGAAGCCACCACAGCTTGTAACTTTAAGTTGCCCTTTAAAGGTAAAATTCACATTTATAACATGGAAGCACTTTTCTTGTTACTATCAGCCCTGTGGCAGTCGATATTGGCCAAAACCCTGTGGGGGGTGGGGGATGGGGAACAAAAAGATTGTAGTCCTCTTTAAATAAGGATATATATTGGTTGCACTCAAACAGAAGAAATTCTTGAGACCCATGTAATTTTGTGGAAAGAGTGTCACTTAATTTCCTTTACTGACAGTGTTTTCCTCTTTTTATTTATTTATTTATTTACATCCTTCCTTCTCTGTCCTCACTCTATCAGCTCATCCCCCCTTTATCGACAAACTCATCAGTGTCAGAGCTTTTCAGTATTCCACTCCTGTCCTTTTGTGAAGTGATTTTGCCCAGACACGTCTGGCTCTGGGTGAAGTGCCCTCCCCTGAGAGCACACACTGCAGCCCCAGGTCGCCAGCACCATGAATACATTATTATCCCAATTTCCATCCTGTTGCCACGGCAGCAGTTTTGGAGCTGCTGCGTTATTAAGTCGTACATCACTAATACCCTGATATGAGCAGAAGTTGGATTTAATATCGGCCTTTGATCAGATTACTTCCCAACAGTCAGCTGTCATTAGAAAATTCCTTTGCTCGTTATACGCTTAGAAATCTGGCCTGCGTTTTTAAAGAAACCAGTGTAGAGCATGATACAGGATCCACTGCATTTAGAAATCATTTGTCCTCTGCACAGATTAATCTATTTTATCTGACCTTTGCCGTGACCATGTATACATTTTACAAATGTACAACCTTTTTTTATTTGTTTTGTTTCTCTCCTTTGCTGCTTGATAATTCTTGTTTTGAAAATGCCTTTTTTTTTCTTCTCTTTTTTTCTTCATCTTCTACTGAGTCCTCAGGTAATGTATAAAACATGGTGCTTCAGGTAGAGATGAAGGGTAAACTGATGTCCCCCTAAATGGCCAGTCTGTGTATGCACCTAACACTTCACTGAGCAATCTGTCAACATGTCAGCAACACATGTTTTATAAAAAGCCTCCAGTGGGAGCCAAGGCTCCTGCCAGGACTTAGGAAATGCTTTGAATTCAGCAGAATTCTATTGCCTGGAGTCCCCTGAGGTTGCTTTTACAATGCCTACATTTCAGAAATTTGAACTCGGGACCCTTAGGGGGTTCTCTCCGAATGCCTGAAAATGTAGAGTTATATTGTTGCGTGTCCCCAAGCGGTCTTTACTAATACCTGAATTCGGAGAAGCTGGAAATTACAGAGCTCCCCGGGGGGAGCTTTATCCACACCAGGAAGAAGAGAATAACTCTGCAGGGAGATTGCTTAATGCATTGCTGAAATAAAAGAATTTGAGAGAGATGTGTTGAAGTGTTTTTTTTCTCTCTCTGGCCACTCCTTCAGCTTAGCTTAGTCCTTAAAGACAAAGTCATGGAAAAAAACGAAGCAGCTGGGCTTTTTTTAAATGAAGTTTTAGCTGTGGTTTTTTAAACAGTCAGATGTGTGTGTGTGTGTGTATATATATGTATGTGTGATATATGTAATTGTTATTTTGTTCTCTCTTTTGGACAGTGCTACAATTGTTTTGTTTGCTGTGCTGGATATTTTCTGCCTGCTGCAGAATATCATTGTATTATCAAGGATTATTCTGTGTCTCCTTTGGTTGTTTATCGGCATTGCTTCAATTCCTTTTGTACAATACCCCCTAGTACTTTTTTTTATTTTTTTTTATTGTCTGTTAATTCTATTTAGAATTCATTCTTTTTTTTATCTTTTCCTCTCTTGCTTTTGAACTTTCGCTCCATGAACAGGCCTTTAGCTTTCGTTTTAGAAGCGGTTTTCTGGCTCTTTACAAAAACAAAAACCTGACCCAGCAACATTTTGAATGTCCATTATCCAAAGGTCCTTTCACTTCATATGTTTTGTACATTTTGAAGCCTGTAATTATTCAAATTATAGGGTATTGCATGTCTCAAGGAGCAAGAGATTCTTTGAAATAAAATGCCCATGCTAGTTTCTCTATGGTGAGCATGCACAAGCAAAGTAATGGTATAAAGAACGAAGAGATGCATGCATCCTGGTCTTATTAAACAAGCCTCTATTGCTATCGACTTTTCTTGTGATTTTTAGTGATGTCCTTTGACTCTTGTCACCTGACCCTATCAAGAGGGAACTGGGGCTGTGGGCTCATGTTTACTCTCCATTCTCCGGGGACCAAACTGTGAGTCCAGGTCCTTTCATTTACAGACAAAGGCGAGGAGAGCTTTCTGACAAAGAAACAGTCTACTTGAAAACTCTTCCAGCTGCTACTGATCTTGAACAGAAACTTGCAAAGCTAGCACAGGTTTTATTTTTTGTTAAATAAAACACAAAGCTGAGAAAACCCACAAAATGTTTAAAGCATATAATTTAAACTTTAACCCGTAGCGGAGGAGGTGAGGCATCAGTGTGCAAAATCATGTTTGTTGCTGTTACTCTGCTGTCTCTGCACCAGGTTAGTGGATCTTGCCTAAAGAGCAATGTATACATTTCTTTTTCTTGTGATCCGTAAAGGGTTTTCTGCACAATGAGCATTTAATGGAGGAGACGAATTGTATGGAAACAGGCTGATTGGTGTGTAATAAATTAGCAGCCTGAATTGCATGTAGGTAATTTTCTTGGTATCATTTTATGAAGTTAAATGGGGTGATAAGTTGGCCTTTATCAAAAACATAATTTGTTTTTGTTTTTGCTTAATATAGGTGTTTTGGGTAACGTTAGCATGCTATGGTTAATTCGTGTTTTGTCAATGCTATTGTTTTATTATTTATATAGCGCCAGCAAATTCCATAGCGCTGTACAATGGGTGGACTAACAGACATGTAATTGTAACCAGACAAATGGACGTACAGGAACAGAGGGGGTGGAGGGCCCTGCTCAAAGAGCTTACATGCTAGAGGGATTGGGGTATAGTGACACAAAGGGTATAAATAGGGATAATGAAATAGGTTGCTATAAAAGTATTCACCGAGAATAGGTTATTTTTGACAGTTGCAGGAGAGGAGTGATGGGGAGGGGGGAATGAAAACCCACTAACAGTTTAAATTAAATGCTTTCCTGAAGAAGTGTGTTTGCAAAGATTTTTTGAAGGAGTGGAGATTGGGTGAAAGTCTAACGGAGAAGGGAAGGGAGTTCCACAGAAAAGGTGCAGCCCTGGAGAAGTCTTGGAGGCAAGCATCAGATGTGGGAGTACGGACAGAGGATAGACGTAGGTCGTCGGCAGAGCGCAGGGGCCTCAACGGGACATACTTGTGTATTAAGGAGGATAGGTAGGTTGGAGCAGCATTATGTAGGGACTTGTAAGCATGCGCCAGAATTTTAGATTGAGACCTATATCTCACTGCAAGCCAATGTAGGGACTGACAGCGAGGTGCAGGCAGACAGGAAAATGAGCCTCGCCGCCGGATTCATTATAGATTGCAGTGGTGCAATCTGGGAACACGTAAAACCACTGTGAAGGGGATTGCAGTAGTCAAGGTGATAACGAACAATGGCATGGACCAGCATCTTAGTCACGTCTGGTGTTAAATAGGGCCAGATGCAAGCTATGTTTTTGAGATGGAAGCGGCAGAATTTGGAGATCGACTGGACATGAGGGGTGAAGGAGAGGCCAGAGTCAAAGAGAAAACCTAGGGAGCAAGCCTGTGAGGTAGAGATAATGGTGGCGCCGTTGACTTGGAGGGAGACAGACATGGGAGTAGCAACACTTGAGGGAGAAAAGACCAGAAGTTCTGTTTTGGACAGGTTGAGTTTAACGAAGTGAGCAGCCATCCAGTTGGAAATCGAAGAGAGGCAGTCAGAGACACGAGTCAAGATGGGAAGAGTGAGGGAGATCAGAAGAGGACAGGTAGATTTGCCTGTCCTCTGCATATAAATGATAATGGAAGCCAAAAGAGCTGATGCGTTTACCAAGGGAAGCAGTTTAGATGGTGAACTGTAGGGGACCAAGGACAGAAGCTTGGGGAACGCTAAGAGAGAGGGGTTGGGAGAAGAGGCAGAGCCAGAGAAAGAAACACCTTGAAAAAACAAATTCCATACTACTTACTGGGCCAGTGACACAATAAAGTCGATTTGCTACAGAGGTAGATTTAAGTCATGTATCCTTAGTTTTTTGTAGGGGGTGAAGAAGACAGTTGTGCTTAAAGGGACACTATAGTCACCAGAACAACTACAGCTTATTGAATTTGTTCTGGTGAGCAGAATCATTACCTTCAGGCTTTTTGCTGTAAACACTGTCTTTTCAGAAAAAATGCAGTGTTTATATTACAGCCTAGTGATAACTTCACTGGCCACTCCTTAGATGGCTGTTCAAGATCCTTCCTGGGTCCTGGCTGCCTAAAATGCACCCAAACATTCAGTGTCTCCTCCCTCTGCATGCAGACACTGAACTTTCCTCATAGAGATTCATTGATTCAATTCATCTCTATGAGGAGATGCGGATGGCCAGGGCTGTGTTTGAATCATGCTGGCTCTGCCCCTGATCTACCTCTTTGTCAATCTCAGCCAATCCTATGGGGAAGCACTGTGTTTGGATCAGGCAACCACTTCTAAAGATGTCAGCAGATTGCTGGCATTCTGTTTTTTAGGCAAACAGAATGCAGAGTTACAGCTTCTGGCTTGAATACAGTAAGATTTTGCTATATTTATAGAGGCATGAGGGGCCCAGGGGGGCTAGATGGTGGTGTTAACACTATAGGGTCAGGAATACATGTTTGTGTTCCTGACCCTATAGTGATCCTTTAAAGTGTGTGCTGGGAGCAAACTGGTATGGAGAGCAATCATTTGCATCCCATACCTTTCCTGGCCTCCATTATACAACCCAGAAAAAGATAGGTCAGTAGGCACTGACACCAATCACTCTTTGCCAGTGGACTGTGGCAGTTCCTTCAACAATCCTTTACTTTTAAATCCGATCATTGTAGACCGCAAATTATTATGCAAATATTACAACCAAATGGTTTTACTGGTCAGCCTGCCTTCCAGATTCTTGACAGTTCAGACAATTCTAGAGACGAATTTGTACTGCTTTACATAATTGGCTTTTGCTCTCCCCCACTCACTGTCCCATATCCAGTGGAATAAGCCCAATTTAAAACCACCATCCCATTTCGTGGAAACCAAAAGAAGGAAAATTACTTTAAACCAGTTAAATGCAAATGTGCTTGTGCAATAGATTACTCTCACTTACTTTCCTTATTTCATGGTATCTTCAAGCATGAACCACGTGAGCAAAGTCTTTTTACAGCCTTTGCAAAACAAAATGATCTGAAATTTATTGCCAGTACCTGTGTACTTGAGCGTTCACCTCTTGTGCCCTCTTGCATCCTGCTCAGGGGTACTGCAATTGGTATGTGTATCCTGTCTTTCTGCATTGTAAACAGCCCACTTCAACAAAAATGTGAACAGAAAAATATGGCTTGAAAAATAACATTGTGTCTTGTACGTTCTTCAGAGAGTTACAAGATCCCCCCCTACAGAATCTGCTCAGCCTGTCAGCATTCTCAGATCAATGTAATTAATGCTATTAAGTTTGGGAAATATCTATTCATACATCAGACTGAGAGATAAACAGAATTTCTCCATGCTAGTAAAACCATGCAATATATATTTATATATACAATACGTATGCAGGTTATGGATCACTACAAGGTTTTAATGACAAGTTGGGATTTTTAATTTTTTTTATTTTCCTGGACATTTCATGGCAGCAGCATTAATGTGTAGGTCCTCCTTCCAAAAAAAAGAGATGGTATCGGTATGACAGCCAAAAACTAGATTATAAAGGTATGCACTAATTAGTGGTCTGGGTGCCAGGTCCTTCTAGGGTTAACCCATTTTTTCATAAACATAGCAGTTTCAGAGAAACTGCTATGTTTATGAATGGGTTAAGCCTTCCCCCATTCCCTCTAGTGGCTGTCTCATTGACGGCCGCTAGAGGCGCTTGCGTGCTTCTCACTGTGATTTTCACAGTGAGAGCACGCCAGCGTCCATAGGAAAGCATTGAGAATGCTTTCCTATGTGACCGGCTGAATGCGCGCGCAGCTCTTGCCACGCGTGCGCATTCAGCCGACGGGGCGGAATGGAGGAGGAGGGGAGGCGGAGAGCTCTCCGCCCAGTGCTGGAAAAAGGTAAGTTTAACCCCTTTTCCCCTTTCCAGAGCCTGGCGGGAAGGGGTCCCTGAGGGTGGGGGCACCCTTAGGGCACTATAGTGCCAGGAAAACGAGTATGTTTTCCTGGCACTATAGTGGTCCTTTAATTGAACACTATGACCAATGAAGTGGTCTTGGTGCCGTGGTACTGACATTCTAACCCTACAATGTAAAGGTTTTCGGTTTTGTAAATCCACTTCTAGAGGCTGTTTTCTTGACAGCCACTGAGCCCTGACTTCCTCCAGACAAAGTAAAACTTGATCTGGGATTCAAATACTTCTGATGGCAGCATTTGATTGGAGTTGTGCGACGTTAAGCCATGCATACCTATTCTATTGCAATGCATACCTATTCTTCTCAATATAATGGAGTGGAGGAGATCGCCGGTGATGCTGACATAATTGGAGGTGCAGCGGAAGAGTCCCAGTGCTGGAAAAGAGGTGAGTCAATATTCCTTAACTTTTAAATTGTTTTAATGCCAAATGACGGGTGGATACAAGGGAACCCATAGTCCCAAAATAATTATTTTCAGAACTATAACTTTAAGCTCTGGCAATCCCATTTTATATTTTGATGCACGAAAAGTTCTGCCTTATGTTACGAACAGACTTTGAGCCATCATACAGATCATTTATAGTTTGTGTTGTGGAGTATGGTGATGTTTATCCATCCAAATATTTTTTTATTCCCCCCTTTAACAGCTATCATTATTCTAATCATCATACAAATTGCAAATTAATTAATTGACAATCATAGGAGGAAGTGTTTGAAAACACTTTACAAAATTTAGGCTTTTTACTTAAATGCAATTAGCTCATTATGCTCTCATATCAAAACACTGAACACGTCTTCAGTGGTTTATCCTGTTAGTGTTTTCTTTACACTCATATGTTGGTTATGTTTGTAAGAACAAGTGAAGAAGACACAATACGCACAATTTAAGCAGGAGGATTGTGTTTGTTTCTTAACAATTATTTTCAAAGGGGAAAGCAAGTGTATTGGAATAGATCGACTTAACCGTGATCCACAAACAAGCTACAGGCAATAAGTAGCAGGCAGGGCCGCAGTTACATGTCAGGTGTCTGTAGGCTGTGGGCACAGAATTCTAAGGCGACCACTTGCCTCCCAACCCACAAGATTAAATGGTGGTTAAAATTACTTGAACTCGTGTATTAATTGAAGATTGCGCATGACAACTTATCTAAAAATCTTTTATTGGTATTTAATGTGAGTGCATATGTAAACACCCCTTTAACGTACCCGCTACTATTTTTAACCCAGCATGCATTTACACAGTTGGATACAATCACTACACTCACTACACTCAGATTCAAACAATATATTACAAGCTCTTGGTACTTATCTATTCCTTTCAGCCCACTTGAGCTCCAAAGAGGCACATTATAAGTGCTGGAGACAGGCACCTGTAGGTGGAACTGTATGTGAGGCTTTCCAATGAAAAGTTTGAATAGGGGAAAGAAAGCCTAAACTTTGCAATCATTAGTGTCACATTTCACTAATGCAAAATATCTGGCTCAATGCAAAATATACCTGAAAACACTTCTGTTTTTAAAGAGACACTCCAGACCCCTACAGCACTTCAGCTTGCTGAAATCCTTTGTGTGAGGAGTATATCCTCTTATTTTTCTTTTAAGGAAAAAGTGCAGATTTCAATAGCAACTGGCACTTTTATAAATTAACCTGGTTTTGCTCCCCTGACTGTCAATCGAATAACTATGTACTTCCTGGTTTGGTTAGCTAAGTGAAACTAAACTCAATAGACAGGCAATTGCTCAGAGCACCTGTCAAGCAAATACATCTCATTTAGCTGTATTGGGATGTCTGTGATTGGACAGCCACTGAAAGTCTGGGCGTGGTTAGATGGGGAGGGCTTATGAATAATGCATAATTAAATGCGTTCATGTTTTCATTTGGATTATTTATATGAAACCTTTTTTTTTTTAAATTTTGTTTATGAGTGTCCCTCGCCATGCTGTAGATTATTTTCTAATAAGGTACTTTGTAACCCAAGGTTTCAAATTTTCACTCGCCTCTAGTCATTGTCAATCTCCCTTTGAAAACCACATGCTTGAATAGTTACTCAACTTCAACAGTGTCACAAAGAAGTGATTCCATGATGGACATTATTGATCCTCTGTCAAATTATGCTTTGAAGTTTAGTCATTGGTTGTATATGAGTCACCTTTAAACAATTTATGGCGGTTCCTGTTGTCATTTAATATAATTGTATAATTCAGTTAAAATTCCACTATTACATTGCTGCATATTAGTGATGTCACTGTGTAATTGTCACCCCTGTTATAATATTGTAAAGCGCTGCAGAATTAGTTGGCGCTATATAAATACCAATACCAGTAAGTATTGATTGTATTATTTGAAAATCTTGTCTCAACACCTTGTACTGTAATTTGTAACTCTGTACGGAGTATGGCATTTTATTTTGCATCCCACATTAGTATGGGTTCCGTTTACATGGCCTGCTACTTTCCAGAGCATTAATTTGGAATTTTACAAACCAAAATGTTGATGAAAAGGCAACTGTGTATCATATATAAAATGTCAATTTATTGAAAATGTAGGTGATCTTGGGCTCTGGAATCCTGAGCATTTGGATGTATAGACAGATCTAAGTCCCAGCTGTATCTTATAGCAGCAATTGCTGATGATATAATGCTGTTTAGGAACAAAAAAGCATCACACTGTGTCTTCCCCTGTGATCATAATGTTAATTGATGTACACTCAAAATAAGTTTTTCGTTTGTTAGGGGGTGAGAATGGCAGTTTTGGCAATTGTTGCAGTTTCACAAAGAAGATTTTGGTAACAATGAAACCTATATCTGTAATAACAAACCCTGCATTGCTTGTGATGAAATCCCTGGATTTATACAAATACTCAACACTATAAGAAGAGTCGGCTACTCCCATCAAAAGCTCTAAGCTTACGTTCTTATTTACATATGACCAATTAGGAAGTGTTCATGTAATAACAGAGAAATGTACTGCTCTTCTAATTAGTCCAGCACGTGTATCTCATTGCTACATTTCTTTTAACTCCACTCAAATAATTGCTGCATTTATGGCTAATGAAAGAGAAACCAGAGAAAATAGATTTCCTCCCCTTCCATTATCGTGGAAGCTATGCGGTCATTTTCAGGTCTATATTCCAATCTGCTCTTCGTGTAAACCACAGACTACTCCTTCTCGGTTCCATCCCAGAGCTATGCACTTTTTCATTTTAAATATTGTATTACTAAGAAAATTCATTGCTTTAGCCCTGCATGTTGAGGTGAAGTGAACATAATTAGAAGCCTTTTTTTATTTCATTTTTTATAAATGTGTTTAAAGAGTTTTCCCTATTAGTGCACATTTAATGAATCCCCTTGATTTCTAGTATTGGGGTTGTAGCCCTATGCCATTTATTAGTCCATAAAGTATTAATAAAATATGCTTTACCTGACTTGTCTTAATGTGGCAAATGTATTACCTTCTGGTGTGATTTTATGAACTACTTTAGTCATTATGTCTGCTCAGCAATCTGGCTGCAGGTCGGGATGTGTTGGCTTGGTGCTATCCAGTTCTGTGGACAATTATTGACACTAGGTGACGTGACTGTCCTGTATCAGTTTTCCTGGAAGTTTATGTCCCTTTGTATGAAAGGGTCAAGCCTTGACATATATGAATACATTCAACATAATTCCATTAAATAAGTAAAAAGATCTCAAAGTTCTATTTAGTCTATGAAATGATCTAGTGGCTAAAGTACCCACTAGTGAACCCTCGGGTTTGTGGCAGTGACAACTGGATTTTAAGAATTTGTTTCCAGAGTTTGTTTTTCTGTAATATATTTCTGAAAAAAAATCAAAAAATGGAATGTGCTGACATTGGTTCTTTTACAAAATGAGTTTAATTCTTATCATGTCGACTGCTCTTGCTAATGTTAAGCTTACAAATAGCTTCACCAAGTCAAGCAAATTCTCCATCAATTTGTCGATTTCTCAGCAACAATGTTAATTTTTTTCCCTCTGTCTCTCTCTCTCTTTTTCATGTTTTTTTTCTATTGTGGTGATTTTTCTTTGTGACAGTGGCAAACTGTCCCACAGATGCTCTTTCTAACAATAGGATATGGAGATACTTGCCTGACAAGAATGAAGTTAAATCTACTATGTTGAGGAAGGGTATCTTAGGGACACGCTTGGAATCCCACAATGGATTTTAAGACACTGTAAATATATTCCACTGACAAACATCCCATGTAACTGGGACTGCATCTTATTTCATCTGAAATATAAGGCTGAAGGATGTCGGTAAGGAATAGTAAGTGGAATTTCAAACAGTATTATTCCTTTCCTCTAGGCTAACATCAAACCATTCTTTATACAACGATTCTAGAAATAAACTTGCACCTTTTTTTTTTTTTTTTTAACTGTTTAATACTTTAGGCATGTAACAGAGTACTTTAGGTGGCAAATATTTATATATATATATATATATATATATATATATTTTTTTTTTTTCATGCCTGATGAAGCATAACTTATTTGTTTGTTTTGTTTCTGGGTAATTTTTTTTCCCTTTCCAACTTTCCTTTTTTTTTTTTTTTTTAATTGATACCCAGTAGATATGAACATGAGTATGCGAGTCACAGACAAAATGTTTTCACTGACCTTTTTACTGTTTATCCGGTTAATTTTCTTATTAGTAAATTAGCCAGATGAAATTAACAGACGCAGGATGCATCTCCGTCAATTGTCATAGGAGTAAATATTTTTGTGTTTGTTTTTTGTTTATTAAGCTGTTTATATTGGTATATATTTTTTTTTATTAGTCTTTGGAGATATAAAAAACAAAGGTAATTTTTTTTTTTTTTGTATATAATTTTCTTTTCACTTCTTAGCCACAAGTCTGTAAACAAAGTTGAGATTATCCTGATAAAATGAGTGAATCATTTTCATCATTTCATTTTTGCAGGATTTAAGAATCTAGGCATATTTTCCTCCGCAAATGTATAAATATATAGCAAATACATACTTGCAAAAATGTATTGATCTGTAATTAAGTTTGATATTTAAAAAAGAAAACAGGTGTTAATCGAATGTGGCAAGATACACATTTTATTACCCAATTATTGCTCCACTTCTTTAGAATTTTATCCGTGGTGTTTAGTGTTTTTAGAGGTTAAACACGATGGTGTGTAGCATAGGTATTTGATTTCTAATTTAGTGATATAATAGCACTTAATATATATGCCATTTAGACTGCATTGTCTATAGAACTATAAATTTTAACACTCCAGAAACCTCGCTCTTTTTTAGGATACACATCTACCCAAAGAATAGGAGCACTCATGGGATCGTACATGAATAGACGTATGATTAATTTGCTTTTAACGTTAAATTGGATTGAGGTGTTTTTCGTTTGAAGTCCCTTTTAGCTTTCATTGTATTCTATGGAACCTTTCCATGCCTCTCCCTATAAATCAGGTACCCCCATGGTTGGTACAGCAATTAATTTATACACTGTATACTGATCTCCAGTGGATTTTTTTTTCTTTTTCTGTTAAACCCCCTTGTCCCTGAAACAAATGCATTTGTGCGGGAAATGTATTAACACTATGCAGTATGCACCCTAATCCAGACCAGGCAACCGTCCCAATTAAGACAGGAACAGACACGATTTTCAGGCCCCGTCCATACTTCCAAAAGTGGAACACCAGAGAACTCTCTCTAATAAGCATAGCGCGAGCTCATGGTTAGAAGCACTTGTGCTAAGTGCAGGGCAGTACCATGCACAGAGCATTGAAACAGTGCACTTTGCATGGTTAGGCCTGCTTGATTGCCAGGCAACGTGCCATGCATTCACGCCAGGCTGGCCTGCCTGTTAAACAGGTGGACCCGCTACTTTCTCTGTGGGCCTGCCCCCTTTGAGCAGGGCCAGTGATACAATTGTCACTGGCCAGCCACTTTACCCCGTCAACCTCATTCTTGGATTGCCGAGTTATGAGCAATGCTTATTTTGGCACAGTGCTGATAAATACATGTCATGGTCTGCCTGAGAGAGAGGAAGACTGCATAATTGTCTCTCTGCAGCCCCTTTTCCAGCATATCCTTCTTAGGACAGGGCCTCGATAAATAAAAGCAGTAGCTTGGTACGTAAACAAACTCAATCTGACTTTGACATATGTTTCCTTGAAATATTGTAAACCTGTAACCCTAGACTAAAACATTACCTTTCAAAATGTTTGTAAATCAAGCCCCTAAACACACCGCCATTACGTGTTTCACAGTATAAACAAGTTCAAGACGTGTCATGTTCTTATTTACAAAAACATTCTCCAGACGCCGAATCACAATTATTAAGTCGTTTATTTTATTTCTAAAGTTCTGGAATATTTAAGAGATCTCTCAGATGTATTTCTTCTGTCTCTGTGACTTGATCATTGCAGCATTTTGTAGATTGTATTTTTGTATCACTAATGATATGCACGAACCATTGTTTTACTCTAATTTTAAGGTGATCTTCAAAATATGAATATTAAAATTGTATCCATTAACTTGGGCTGTTTGGAATTCAGAATCTTTCGACATATTATAAAAATAGTGCCATAAAAGCAGTAATTATGTTCCTTCCTCACACTTTAATCATAAAAAACATTTAATCTTTTCTCTAAGAGACTATTAAAATGCACTTTAAAGTTAAGAGAAAAGAATATATAACTTCAAAATTAATCTAAGTAGTACACCGTAGCATAATTGCTTTTCTTTTCCCTGCATCATGCATTACTTTTTGACTTCTTCACTTCTGGTAGGTAATGATTAATAGAAGTGCGAAAATGTTTGTTTTTATATTCCAAGCAAATGCCCGCATTTGTGATGTTCTTACTTTAATATATGGTATTTATTTTTAAATATATATATATATTGCGTTCTCCCAAAACCTTTTTCTCTGAGTCTGTGTTCTGATAGAGCATACTGCTTAAGAGTCCTGGATCTGATTAAATAGTCCTGTTTTGAACTATGTTTCTGGTGTCTGACTTCTGAGTTCTAATGGTGCACTGCGGGTACTACACAACATTGTAGGGCATTTCTGCACTGAGGATGCTACTTCAATTGCCCCATCTTCAGCCTTTCTTGGGTAACCTTTCCTTCTACTATGCTGTTTACCCTTCACCTCCATACTGCAGCTTTACATCCTGCTGAGACCTCATTCTGTCACAAGGCAGTTACTTTTTATGAATTCAGGGCAGGGCCTTGGCCTGATGATGATGCCATACAGTGATAGGTTCCTGATTTAGAGAAATATACAGCAGGTGCCTTTTGAGTCTGAAGCTCCCTTCATTTAGGGAGTTGCTTTCCCCTCTTCTCACAAAAACCAGGGCAATGGAACAATGGCTGCCTGGTCATGCTACACATTCTAAAGATAGAAGTAAATAATGATTAGAATTTAGGAGATCCCTCTGATCTCCAAACCAGCCTTCAGGTTAAATTTCCTGCAGCTCACTAAGTTGCCCATTTGCTTGTCCTTGGCTGTAAGGGATAACTGGAGGTGGGACGAGGGCAGTTTCAGGTCATTAATAGTGTAGAGAGATTGTTTGATGCGCTCACTTGCTAATTACAGATGATATGTAGTGTAAAATCAAATTTATTACCTTTGCTTAAAATGTTACTGCGGCACAGATAGAAGAGAACGACAGTATTTGATTGCACTAACTAGAGATAAAAGATTGGAGCCATGCCACAGGTTATACCTTAGTCAATAGTCACTTTGCATGAATTCCTTTCACTGGATATATTGATAGAACTTCTAAAAGATTGAAAGCCAAGATAGTATATTCACCAAGAGAAACAGATAAACTTAAAGGTTTGCAGGTATAACCATTAAACCCTCAGTTTTTCTCGAGTGTAGCGCTCCGTGTTGTTTTGAAGAATAGATTAGTGAATATATATATAGTGCTTCATATGCACTTACCCTCTATGTCACACTTGTATTACATATAGGGAAAAAGAAAGAAATACAAATAATCGTGCAGTATATCGAAATAGTTTTAGTGATTTTGTGAGTTTTTAAGTTTAAATCCACTCACATTTTTTAGAGCCTTTTACAGTTTTAAGGCTCTAAACTTCCTGGTGTCTGTGTCTTTTCCGGGTAGAACACACGACCCTTCTCTCACGATATGCACATATATGTTTTCCTCCACATTGGACAGAGAAAAGATAGATGATCCAATCTAGGTGTAGTATTTTAAGTATTGATAAAATCAATATAAATAAAATACAATATTGCTCACCTTGTTTAGAGCCCTTGGTACCTGGCTCTAAGTGTGTAGGCCTAGTGTCAAATAGTGGGGTGACACTACCCCTTCTTGAAATCACTTGAGTAGGATGCAGTTAGTTATATTTAAAATAAATGGTATATTTATTACTTAGAAAAGTTAAAATGTATACAAACTTTATATAAAATAACAAACAGGTATATAGAAAGTTCCAAATGGAAAATAAATGTCAAAACGCGTTTCACCGTCAAACGGCTTCCTCAGTCAGCTTCTCATCTTCCTCTGCACCGTGTCAGTATTTATGTCCTCATAATTCCCGCCAGAAATCTGCTTTGTTTTCGTCCGGTGTGATTTCCGTGACGCGGGCCGATGCCGTCGCGTCACTTCCGGTTGTTCGTACTACATTCCCCATCATGCTTAGCGTTCTATGGCGTCACTTCCGGTGAGCGCCAGTATAGTCCTGGGAAATGGAGTCCTCAAATATGCCGTTTTTCGGATTCTCCTCAGCACATATATGGATGCAAACATGGCAATAGAGTCAAAAAGCAAGAAAAAGAATAACATGATGGAAATAATGTGTCCTTATTTTCATAAATAGAGACATGCAATATAAAAATAGAAAATACAATAAAATACTTATAAAAACCGAAACCTGGAATGGGACAGAGGACCTTTTGGAGTCATTTTTAACCTTTTTAAATAAAAATGAGTGGGGAGTGAAACTAACAACCGAATATAGTAAAGAGAGCGTAAATTTTTTAGACCTCACAATTTTTATAGAAAACAATTCTATTAAAACAAAAACTTTTTTTAAATCAGTGGATGTAAATAATTATATCTTTTTAAATAGTTGTCATTTCTCACCGTGGTTAAAGAATATTCCAAAAGCACAACTAATGAGGATCCGCAGGAATTGCACTGATAAAAGCACTTTTGAAATTCAAGCCCAAAAAATTAAAAATCAGTTCATGCAGAAAGGATATGAGGAGAACGCTCTGTTAGACACTATAAAAGAAGTAGAAATTATGGAGAGATCTTCTCTATTAAAATATAACTCAAAAAAGAAAAGTGACCACAATAACTCTTTACCACTCATCTGTAATTTTAACCAGGAAAGTCACAAAATAAAACGGATAATAAACAAACATTGGCCAATGTTAAGAAATGACCCAATGTTATATTCTATACTTCCTGAAAGACCGAGATTGATATATAGAGGAGCCCCGAATTTGAAACAAAAATTAGTACACAATCACATAAAAAATAAGACATCTACTTATTTTTTTCAAATTAAAGGTTTCTTTGGCTGTGGGCAGTGTTTAGCCTGCAGGAGTACTAAAACAGCAAAAAGACACATTACAGAATTTTATGATTCAAAAAAGAAAGAAAATATAAAATACGAGAGATGACTACATGTTTTTCGAAAAGAGTAATATATGTATTGAAATGTTCTTGCAATCTCCTATATGTAGGTAGAACGAAACGCCCTTTAAATGTAAGAATAAATGAGCATATACGTAATATAAAAAAAGGTTATGAGAAACACAGTGTTTCTGATCATTTTAGATTAGTACACGATAAAGATCCCCAATTTTTTGATTTTTTTGCGATCCAAAAGGTCACTTTAAATTGGAGAGGGGAGGATGAAATAAAAAAACTAGGAAAAATAGAGACAAAATGGATTTTTAATTTAAACACCCTAGCCCCTCTAGGTCTTAATGCAGACTTTGAGTTATGCCATTTTTTATAATGTTTTTTATAATGTTTTTTTATATACATGTTGATATCACCTAGCATTTTAATTAATGTCCCCTTTTGATAATAATCACATATTCGTTTAATAAAAATCAACACTTCTAAAAAATAAAGGAATCTAATAAGAATAGAAATATATATTTTATATTTTTTATTCATCTATTTTTTATTCATCCAATCTTTCTTTTCTAAATAGTAATATATAATATAGAGGATACACAAAAATGAAAGGTACTAATGATATCTGCCACAAAAGATTTTATAAAAATATTCCCTTCTTTGAAAGCAGTCTTCACTAAAATTTTCAAGTGTAGATAGATAACATTCAAATTCCCCCTATAGGTAAATATGATCACATAAATATAGCAACCTATTAAGACATAATACACAAGCTGGGTTTCGGTTTTTATAAGTATTTTATTGTATTTTCTATTTTTATATTGCATGTCTCTATTTATGAAAATAAGGACACATTATTTCCATCATGTTATTCTTTTTCTTGCTTTTTGGCTCTATTGCCATGTTTGCATCCATATATGTGCCGAGGAGAATCCGAAAAACGGCATATTTGAGGATTCCATTTCCCAGGACTATACTGGCGCTCACCGGAAGTGACGCCATAGAACGCTAAGCATGATGGGGAATGTAGTACGAACAACCGGAAGTGACGCGACGGCATCGGCCCGCGTCACGGAAATCACACCGGACGAAAACAAAGCAGATTTCTGGCGGGAATTATGAGGACATAAATACTGACACGGTGCAGAGGAAGATGAGAAGCTGACTGAGGAAGCCGTTTGACGGTGAAACGCGTTTTGACATTTATTTTCCATTTGGAACTTTCTATATACCTGTTTGTTATTTTATATAAAGTTTGTATACATTTTAACTTTTCTAAGTAATAAATATACCATTTATTTTAAATATAACTAACTGCATCCTACTCAAGTGATTTCAAGAAGGGGTAGTGTCACCCCACTATTTGACACTAGGCCTACACACTTAGAGCCAGGTACCAAGGGCTCTAAACAAGGTGAGCAATATTGTATTTTATTTATATTGATTTTATCAATACTTAAAATACTACACCTAGATTGGATCATCTATCTTTTCTCTGTCCAATGTGGAGGAAAACATATATGTGCATATCGTGAGAGAAGGGTCGTGTGTTCTACCCGGAAAAGACACAGACACCAGGAAGTTTAGAGCCTTAAAACTGTAAAAGGCTCTAAAAAATGTGAGTGGATTTAAACTTAAAAACTCACAAAATCACTAAAACTATTTCGATATACTGCACGATTATTTGTATTTCTTTCTTTTTCCCTATATGTAATACAAGTGTGACATAGAGGGTAAGTGCATATGAAGCACTATATATATATTCACTAATCTATTCTTCAAAACAACACGGAGCGCTACACTCGAGAAAAACTGAGGGTTTAATGGTTATACCTGCAAACCTTTAAGTTTATCTGTTTCTCTTGGTGATTTTTTTGTGTGGTGGGTGTATAGGAGTACCCACGGAGTGTTTTTAGCAGCTGAACTTTATCTTTTCACCATATTCTAATAGCGCCACCTTTCCACACCTTGTTTGTAAATCAAGATAGTATATTGTTTGTTTAAAATTCTGTGAGAGATATGACGACTATCCTTCTATTTTGTTGGAATACTAAAAAAATATACTTTACTGGCTAATTCTGGTAATCAATGCAGCTCTATGTATACATCATCTTTGATTCTAAATTACATTAGAAAATGTGTTTTTGTAAATGTATTTAAATATAAACATTATAGAAGATTCACAGGGGAGTTAGAGGAACTGTCAGTTTAGCAGCAATGGGACTTTTAATAGCTCACTGTGAAACAACATTGTAGTTTCACACAGTTGTGTTTTTATATATGTTTTTAACCCTCCATTTGTTTCATTTCTATTAAATAAAAGGCTGTGTAGAATGCAATCTTCAAATATCGTGTGAATGCTCCGTGAACAACTTGTGATATAGGGAGACTAAATGGAAAATCAGACTATGTCCTGTTTGAATCACCAGAGACTTATTTAAAGGGTCAGTATGACAAGCGCTCCTTACTAGCTAGCTAGCCTCCTGCCCAAGGACTATGGGCCACATACAAAGACCCTGTTTGGGAGTTAAATCTCCCCAGTCTCCATTACCAGCTTACCCTGGGTGCCTGAGACTAAGGGGAACAATACGGGGTGCTCCAGGCGGAGCACCCCGTATTGCGGCCACAGGAGCTCCCGAAAGTTGACCGGCAAAAGCACCAAATGCCCTGAAACTACTTTGGGCATAGGACCATGTGCGGCCGGTCAGAACTTTGACACAGTGGTGTTTCCCCTACACTGCATGGGATCTGAGCACCATTTGGACAACTTGGGCGCTCAGATCCGAGCTATCCGGGGATATAACATTTGTGAGGGTTCCTATATGAATATGTATTTTTATGTGTTTTCATATTTTATGTAATATATGCTTAGTCATGCTGACACTGTAAACTGTAGCCATTTTGTGGGAGTGTTCTGGGCGTGTTTCCAGCCTCCTGATTTCGTATATAAATTGGCCAGATTAAACAGATTTGTTTTACCCTTCATCAAGTCTAGGCTGGTGTTTGGGTAACTGGGAGCTATAATCACTGTATTGCTTGGGATTTAGGAGACTTATAACAGATATACTCAGTCGAAGTACAGGGGATCCATTACAGTCAGTTTAGTGGGACAACAGGATAATCTGCTTATAAATAACTCCTTTTCATAGTTTTGAAATAAATTAAAATTAAACACTAGACTAGCATTAGTAACATGCCTCTCTTGCCTTATGGAAGTTTAAAGGAAACCTATGGGTAAAATTGCCAACTTATTATTTTCAATACATTCTAAGATAATTTAATAAGGGGGAACCATTACAAACTGCACCCTATACTCTCTTTCTACATCTGCCTAATTGACAGCTGTGATATGCTGTCGTAGGCTGGTTATGATAGGTACAAATTAGTGCAGTTCTGAGCCAGTATTCTTGTGCATCACCAACTGTGCAGTAATGCAAAGTGGTTATGGTGCATAGAGTGACACTGTAAGTGAACCTGTCATGGCAAGATATAAGTTTTGTAGTTTTCTAACAATCTGACTTGCCTCGTGTTATACAATTTAATACTATTAAAAGTTCATATTTTAGTTCACTAACTTACCCCTGTCTCCTGCTGAGAGCATTAATCATGTTTCCAGTGGGTGAACACACCTTTCCTGCATATCCCTGTTTGGGAAGCACAGATTTGCTCCCAATAACCAGTTAAAAGTCCCCAACACAATCATTTGGCTTTGTATATATAAAACATACTTGTTTTCTCTAGAAAACATAGTTATTGAAGTATAAATCCATTTGGATTCAGACTTCAATAAACGATGATTGATATTTCCCTAATGTGAATTAACGCCCAATTTCTCAAAATTGGAAAGTCTTTGGATTAGCATTAGCATGATTAAAGTATACATGTCTGGCAATTGGCCATTGGTGACATTGTCAGACATGTACGCATCATGATGCTAATCTAAATAATGTCCCATTTCAGGCAATTGAGAAATTATGCTTAAATTCATTTTAAGGGTAATATTAATCATTGTTTATTGTTACTGTTCTTTCGCTCTTCATTCTCAGATTGCCTGTAAAAGCGCTGAAGCAATAAATTATTCTGGCTTTTTCTCTCCTCTCGGTGTTGCTGCTGGTGCTGCTCTCACACAGAACCTGCTCTTCCACTCTACTTCCCCTTGAAGGCATTGCTCTCCCTTAGGCTGAATTCAAGATGCCCAGAGGAGGGCATGGTCTTCTGATCTCTGTGCCAATCAGTTTGGCTGAGACTGAATTGACTGAGAGAAGGGAGAAAGCGCTGTTTTTTTCCCACCTTTTGATTTTAGAAAAAATCTAGACATTGTATCTATACATTTTGTATAGAAACAATGTGGTTCTCTATCATTTAAAATTAAGTTGTTTTTGTCATGACCGGTACCCTATTAAATCTCTAAAATGCATAGTAAGGATAAGGACCACCCTCTGGCTCATTAAACATCAAAGGTTTAAGTGAAATTGCTACCTCTGTCTGTGCGGCCAGCGTTCGTTAGTTGAACGCCACGTGGCAGAGAAAACCGCGGCCATCTTTGTTCATGCGAACAAAGGCAGCGGGACCTGGTCGTCGAGTGCATGGAACTGTTTTACGGACACTCGACTTCCCGAACACCGGTCCTAAACAGACGAACGCTGGAACTCTACCGAATAGCTAGAAGAGCGCTATTCGGTACTTTGGTGCATTCGACAGAGGGGCACGAACACTGCTAGGAGCCAGAGGGATCCATTCGGTACTTTTATTCATTTTTATGTTTTTCGAACGTGACCGGCAAAACCCACCAAATTCGTGGAACTGTTTTGGGCATGCAGCCCAGGGTGAGCAGGTCACACAAGAATTCCATAAAATTTGCGAACCCCTGAACCGATCTGGGTGAAATTCGAATATGTTTATTTTATGTTTAATTTATGGGGATACACTCAGTATAAAGGGGTGTTCTGAAAGTTGGGGAAAAAGTGATTTTTCAGCCCGGAGATAATTAAGTTACTATTTTATCAGACTAAATTATCTCCTGGGCTAGGGGAGGGAATTGTAGGTGTGTGTTAACATTTTACTGTTTGTGATTGGTCATTGTTTGGCGGTTCGGGAGGAAACTACCGAATGAGGTTAAATATACTCGGTTTCCTTACAATTTGTTATACTCGAACAATACTATAAACATTTGTATCGGGATTTAGGTTACTTGAGAATTGAACGTGTTAGCGATTGTTGTATGAAAAAAGTAAACACAAATTTCAGGAAAGAAAGACTAACATTTACTAAATCCTAAAAATTGGGATTATTTCAGAATTTGAAGAAAACCATATCTTTTTATAATGACTATGGAAAATAAACTTTTTTTTTTTCTGGAGACACTGAATAATTGCCACAATAGCACTATTTTTTTCCTGGAGTAGAGTAAAACTCCACATTGTCTACATTAAGATATCTTGGAACAGGCTTGTTCTATAAATCCTGAGTTATTACAATTTGGTAAAAACTTGCACAAATGCAGTTGTTTATTCATCTGGACCGTATTACATCCCTGATTAATGATAACAGGACATCTGTAACTTTATATAAAAAGAAGAATGGACAGTGCTGGCAACTGATAATGGAAATAGTTGTTTGATACAAGCCAACAATCTGCTCTAGTTTAGAAAATTCCTTTATTTCCACAAATTACAATAATAGAGTAAAATTGGTCCTTTCAGTGTTGCATTATTGGGCAATCCAAGTTTGTGTGTGTGTGTGTGTGTGTGTAATATCTATCAATCCATCCATACAACCCAAAATGCAGCAGTGGATATGCAGCCCAATATGCTCTTTGCTGCATCCCACTAGTCCAAAGTGCAGTTATTTCAGTAGATGACAAACTCAGAGTAAAATATAGGTAAATATAATGGCTAGAATTCTGTACGCCAATGAAATATTGTGAATTCGCTATTTCTGCGGTCATGGTCTGTAATATTCAATTCTTTGCTGGTGTAATGTAACAGTAATGTAACAATAAAATGTGGATGAAAATCACAGTGAGAAGTACGCAAGCGCCTCTAGTGGCTGTCAATGAGACAGCCACTAGAGGCTTTGGGGGAAGGCTTAACCCATTAATAAACATAACAGTTTCTCTGAAACTGCTATGTTTATAAAAAAATGGGTTAACCCTAGAAGGACCTGGCACCCAGACCACTTCATTAAGCTGAAGTGGTCTGGGTGCCTAGAGTGGTCCTTTAAGGACTATTAAAGGCATTCAGAAGTAGTCTGGGTGCAGTGGACTTTTAGTTTTAACTCTGCAATCTAAAACATTTCTGTGTAGTAGATAAAGTAAAGCTATGAATGCAGGATTTAAACACTGAATAACCAAATCCGTCTGTTATTCACTCAAATGCCGCTCATAGAGCGCATTTGATTGGAGCAGTGCTGCGTTTTGCCATGCATGTGCACTTGCCTCCCAAGTTTGGATTAGCTGAGACCGGACTAGTGTGGCGGGGTAGTAAATGTAAGTAGAACTACCTTTTAATAATACTTAAATAGGTACCCTGGCGAATACATGTTTGTATTCCTAACGCTATAGTCTACTGGTAGGAGACGCTAATTGTATGTTGATATAAATATATGATATATTATGATAACTATTTAACCAGAAACAATGCAGGTCCTGAATTGAAGTTGCTATTACCCAACCAATGACACTCATTTTATCACCTTTAGAAAGTTGAAAGGCGTTCTATATGTATTCCAGCTACGTGTGTTTGTATGTATCTATAAAATATATATCATTATAATATAATCATTATATATAATTGGGAAGCACTCCCGGAACATGCATTTCTCAATAGTGTGTGTGTTTTTAAATGTTAAACATATACATGTAAGACATTTTATATAACGTAACAGTATTTAGCATGATTAGATATTCGTGAATGTTTTATTATTACACATTGGAAAATATGACACGAGACGAGCAGTGAAAAGTATGTGTTTGCAGCAAACAGACCTGCAGAGGTTGATGACACAGGCTATTGATTCTCTCTGAGAATTGTTCTCCTTCCGTTTTAGATGGTTTTAATTTCTCCAAATTGCTCCTTGAATAATAGGAAAAAGGCAATTTGAATTTCAGTGACAGATTGGACATAACAGGTTGCAGCGATTATGCCTGATTTTACCATACTGAGGAATAAAATTGCCTGAACATAAACATCGATCACTGATGCAGTAAATTAATTTGTACTCTTGTTTACTTGTTTAAAAGCAGTGTGTGTATATATATATTTTTTTTTGTTTTTGTTTTTGTTTTTGTTTCTGTTTATGATAATATGATGTAACAATCATGTACATATAAATGACTAGGCTAGAGAAATCAAAATTTTTCATTCTGTCTTGTTAAAAAAAAAAAAATAATAAAAAAGGCCTACACACCTATTAGACCTTTTAAATAAATTACATTCCCATTTATATGTTAATAATAGGTTTCATTAAAAATAAGTCACAAAATCTCAGCCCTAGCTGCATCTGTGGCTATTAGCCAGGGGCTACTGTGGTGTGTTGTTATATACAGTTTAATAAGCCTGGGTATCACTTTAGTGTGCATAGACAGTGGTCCTGCGTTTGCTCAAGAGTCAGTTTGGGCATGAGCCAAGGAAGCCAGGAGGCAGACATTTAACTAATCTTGAATAGGCTGTCAGACTTTATTTTTTTTAAATTTATTTATATATAAAGTATAGCCAGTGGGTAAATTGTACCAGGCTTGGGTCTGAGATTTAAAAAAAAAAACATTTTTCAGACTGATCATGTACCATACATCTGAATGAATTTGTCATTTGAAATGTGTGTGATGGATCAAGTTGTGTTGTGCTTTAGTGAAGATTTCACCTGACAAAGCAAAAAATATAATAAAATGGCAGCTTCCATTAACTGGCATTAATAGCTTTGTACATGTATATTAATTAATGAAACTCCTTAATCTGTTTTTTGCCTAATAGATTGAAAATGTATCAACAATCATTTGAGGTGTGTATTTTGCCCCAATATCCGTAAAAAGTATTTTGTCTCAATGTATTCCTATTTTGTGCTAGTAAAACTGAAATTTGTTTATTAAAATAGCTGTATTACATTGGACATTAGTGATGTCCCGAACGGTTCGCCACGGACAGATATGTCCAGGAGGTTGGAGGGTCTGGGAGGGAGGGTCTGCTGCTGATTGGCTGGAATGTGTCTGCTGACTGTGAGGTACAGGGTCAAAGTTTATGTTTATGTTCGCCGTCCGTGGCGAACCGTTCGGCACATCACTATTGGACATACATTTAGGATACAAATGGCCCATTTCAAGAGTGGTAAAAGTGGTAAAAAAAACTTTTTACAGAGTCCTTGCCAAGAACAGATTAAGGCAGCGATTGTATATATTTTTTTTTAATGAAATCCCATCGCTTCATGTTTATAGAGTGTAACAGCAAGTCTAGAACAGCGTTCTAGTCTTAATCACAAGGATTAGATTGAATATAGGAAGTTTTCAGGAAATAAAACAATAGATTTACAAGACTATTGTATAGTCCATCTTATTCTGTGCACATATCTCTTTTTCATTAAGCAGAACTAATACTGCACACTGCCTAATGAATGTAGGTCTAACAAGCTTTAGGAGATATTTATGATTAGATTAAAAAAATTTTTTTGTTTTTTAAAATGTACATGCCTTGACTTCAGCATAACCCCTGAAAACCAGAGATAAGACACCTTGAGCTGTTCTAAAGATCTCAGACAGGATGTAAATGAAGCCAATAATTAAAAAATAAAAAGTATTCCAAGAGCTACTGGAATCTCCTCGGCAGCTCTGACAACAGAGCACTTAATTTACTGTATTTCATACTGCAAAGCCAAAGCAAGGGAGAGGAAGTGGCATGAGTTTCAGGGCTTTACAAAATAGTGGTATAATATATCTGCTGTCTGGAGCAGCCTTGATTTCAGGCAGTTAATTGTAAGTTCCAGAAAGCTTCCTGACTGGAAACTGTCATAGACAGAAACTCTTGGCTCTATGTCAGATTTTCTTGCATTCCTTTAAGAGCAAGGCTATTTTTCTCTGCTTATTGGAACAGCATTTGATTCCCCCCCACCCCCCTTAAACTAAGCCTATTGTTTGCTAGTGCGTTTTATTCAAATAAGGAGAGAAAGGCATAGATCGGTGCAGGATTTTTTAATTTATTATTTGGCACGTATTAGACGAAAGGGAAAAACTATTTCTCCTACTCTACTACTTTGTCCTAACACTTGAAATTCCTTTGTAAATTATGTACAATTCCCAATGATTGCCTTCAATGAGGACCTAACGGAGGAACTAATTTGAGGGAATCTGTATTCATTTAAACTAACCCAAGCTGTTAACAGTTCCCCTAATGTAAAGGTACATTTCAGACCCCTAAAACACTTTAGCTCACTGAAGTGTTTTATGTGTGAAGTGTGTGCCCTCAAAAAGTGCAGAAGTAAACAACTGGTCTTGTTACTTCCTGGATTGTTTAGCTCAGTGGATCTAAACTCAAGAGGGGGACAAGAGCACCTGCCTTGCAAATAATTCTCATTGAGCTGTATTGGGAAGTCTGTGATTGGACTGTCACATAAAGTCTGAGTTGGGTTAAAAAAGGAGGTCTTGCAAAGGCAGCAGACAAAATATCTGTAGCTTTTACAAGTGGTTTTAGATATAAGCCCAAGGAAAAAATGGATAATTAAGTACATTCGTGTTTTCATTGGGGTATATCTACTACATAGTTGTTGTTTTTTTTCCTTTGGACATTGGAGTGTCACTTTAAAGTACTCAGAGAAGTAGTAGTTACGTTTCTCAGCTTCCTATATTATGCAAAGCTTTCCATTAGTGTTTTTTCTTTATTTGCCCTACCACAAAAAGTTATAGTAGAGCAGCACTGTCTGAAGTCAAGGTTTGATACCCTGTTATGAATATCCACTCACCATACCAGGTTTAGAATTCTGAGAATTCCAAAACTATCTTTGTCATCGATAGAGCATTTGTCATTTTCTTACTACTAACCCTTTATCTGTCCTTTTGAGGGAACAGGAGGCTTCTATTATCCTTTCATTTTTAGGAACCATTTGTATGACAGAATTCATACCATCTCTATCATAATCTAAGGCAGGCACAGGCAACCTTTGGCAGATGTTTTGGACTACACCTCCCATGATTCTTTGCCAGCATTATAGGCGTAAGAGCATTATGGGGGATGTAGACCACAGGTTGCCTATCCCTGATCTAGATCATTGGTTGGTAACCCTCAGTACTCCATATGTTGTGGAATACATTCTCCATAATGCTGGCAAAAAATCAGGGAATATCTAGTCCACAACATTTAGAGTACCGAAGGTTTCTTACTCCTCATCTAGACCATTCACACTGGTGGAAGATCAGTGTATCATTAACATGAATTTGGGTGTTATCTTCATATCTGTTAGAGCTATATGATACCCAAATAATTTTTTAAAAGACTGCATTGACTCCAGGCCTTTTAGTTCTATAACAACTGTAGATCTGCCTTTTGGCCATTCCTGCTGTACTGAATACCAACAAAAGTTTGCCACGCTATCAGGGTTATTTCGTAAATTCAGAATTAGTAAGACTTCCAAGTGACTTTCAAATAGGTGACAAAAATAGCTGAATTGAAAAAACTATTCCAAGTTGGCTATGCTTCCAATCAATGGCAGAACTACAGGGGTTCGCAGGGGTCACAAGTGCAGCCAGAACCTCTGCATTCTGCCTGCCACAAAGGCAAAGTAGACTCCTGCTTACATGGATATTAGGTGCCTACTCTGCCAGTATATAGTGTCTGGTGGAGGAGCTTGGAGGTGAGTGGCGATGGAACCGTGATATTCCTGCTTTTCCTGCACTGCACCCTTGCACACTCTGCAGTTATGCCAGCAGCCTGTATATAGCATCGACCTCCGCATCGCTAAACAGCATGCAGGGAGCAGTAAAGGAAAGCATGATGATTAAAGAAGCTACTGGATGCCAGGAAGAGTACACACTCCAGCTCTCCCGAAGATAGGAAGGCGTGGTGGGCCTAAAAAAAACAAAACAAAAATTAATTAAAAAGACAAAATTCTATAAATAAAATTAATAAAATAAGTGTGTGGGTGGGTGAAAAAGGTATGTGTGAGTGTGTCTGTCAATGAATGTGTGTGCCAATGAATGTATGCCAGTGTATGTGTACCAGTGAAAATGTGTGTTGGTTAAGTGTTTGTGCAAATTACTTCTTGTCTCTTAGTGAGTATGTGTCCGTGTATGTGTATCAGTAAGAGGGGCCACCGGGCCCTGTGATTCCTAGTTATGCCCCTGCTTCTAGTTCCACTATTTCAGTTTGAAGTTTTAAATTCTTTTTGAATTCCTGACCATTATCACTTTAGTAAATAACGATACACATGATGAATTTTACTCAAATTTAGTTTTTCACTATTCTTTCTCCACTCATATCTTTACTTCTCAAGACAAATGTGAATTCTCTACGACCATTTGCTCATTTTAATTGAAGAATATCAATATAGACTGTAAGCTTGTTTGAGCAGGGTCCTCTTACACCTATCGTTCCTGTAAGTTTTCTTCTAATTGTCCTATTTGTAGTTAAACCCCCCTCTTTTAATCTTGTAAAGTGGTACGGAATCTGTTGGCGCTATATAAATGGCGATAATAATATATTTGTGAAAGTAGTTTTTAAATAGTGCTTTGCTTGAATTTTCTCTATAGTCACTTAACGGCTTAAGTTGGTTTACCCTTTCTTTTGAAATAAATTTCATAGCATTGTTAGACTCCTACAGTCAATAAAACCGCTGTGATCAGTTGTCTTACAGCAGTGCATACTATTATATAGCGAATTTGGAAAGTATAGGTAATGTACGTAATCTTGGCAGACACGCAGCCTACTTACCTAATTGGTAATGTATTTAATTGATGCATCGAGTGGTCTTAAAATATTGATAGATTTTAAAAACATCTGTAAATTATAAATTAATTGTTAAAGTTCAAGTTTCTTCTTTAAACGCTGTGCAGAGGGTATTCGTTTTCAAGCAGTTAAATAAGTTATGAGAAGAATGAGCGAGTGTAGAAAGAGGCCAGTGATGTGAAAGGAATAAGCGATGGTTACGTTATTGCTCCTTTCTTGCAAATGTTGTCTAGGACGGAACACTTGAGATTGAATTGAGATATTCTGTTGGGTGTTAATAATATATTGCCGCTGTAAAGGCTTAGAGCAATCCAGTTATTATTTGTTTATTGTGGATGGTAATAGTTGCCGTAAAAAATGCACACCAAGACAAAACACATGTCACTGGAAGTGTCCTTTAAAAAGAAACAGGAGAAAAAACACCCAAAAGGCATCTTTTCTTTCTTTCTTTCTTACTGGCTACATTAACAAAATATTTTATCTGAACAAGACAATAACTTTCCTCTAGTTTTTCCTGTGTGTCCTTGTATTGCTGCTGTTTGGTACCCAAGCCAATGATACTGTTTTAGCAACCTCCAATTGTTAACTTTGAATCAGTCCTAACCAGAATTAAACAAATATTAGGCCCAGTATATATTTATTATTGAGTGTTCATAACAGTGTTCATAGACAAGTTGCAGTGCTTCTACCAAGAGGACAAAGGCTAGCACAAGGTATTGCATTGAAATGGAAACGTTCGGTTAGATGTAAAAAAAGATGTAAATTGAAACTATCATTGATATAGAGTGGAGGGAAGTAAGAAATATTTCATGTGATACATGCATTACTGTTGTACACAGCCTAGTGAGTGGTAAAGTTTATAAAGTTTAGCTTTTTAACGCTCTATTGTAATCAAATTTTAAGTTCTTGAGATATTTATCTGCCGTTATCTCCCTTTCCTTCTCTGGTTCCTGTGTCCATTCCCACTGCCATCACTTTATATGCAAAAGTCACACTAGAAATCTTTTTGTAGTATGTATGTATGTATATATGTATATATACGTGTGTGTGTGACTTTTGCAAAATAAGGCAACAGTGTTCAAGTTTAAAGAAATAAAATATGGATGGATAAGATGGACATGTTGACTGGAGCCTACACCTTTGCTTTTCTGAAACATTCCTAGTCCTTAATATCATATATCACGTATGTAATCAAATCTGGAGTCGTGTACATTCAGATAAGGTTACATCAGTTCTGGTGTATTTTTTTTTTTTTTATATTCTTTCAATCTTCCAACAAGGTGACCAGGTGATGTTTCAACACTACTTTTCATTGAAACATTGAAGCATCAGGTCTTGTTACAATGCTCATAAACTTCAAATGTTCCATGTTATGGAAAATAGTTTGCTTAATTTCTAAAACAAGTTTTCTGTTTTTGAACCTTCACCTACTACATTATCATACATTGACTAGTAAAAAGCCAAGTTACTTCCACAATGGGAATGTATATTGTTTGGGAAATTTGACACTGTTCATCTATTCTTAAATGTACAAACATAAGATTTAATGAAGCACGTGCACTTTTAGGGTCATTTTTAAAGGTCAGAACATCACTTTAATGTATTTGTTTACCTCTATTAATTAGAGAGCAGCATTGTAATTTTTTGGGGACTTTTAAGATTGCTGCCATTAATAACATTGGTTGGAATCCTTGCTCTGCAGAAGAGCCATGCTTTTGTTGTCCTCTTTATCAACATCTCAGTAGGTGATGTTGATGACCTTGCTCAGTTGTAATAAGGGTATTTAGTGGTTACACCCTGGGGTAGTATGCATAAGGATACCACAGGTCTATAAATATCAGATGTTAATGATATTTACTCCCAGAACTCTGTTTTGAATAACTGCGATCTCCAAGTATTTGATGTTAACTAATATGCTCAGTGTTTTTAAAAGGCCTCCAATCTACCTTCTGGGGACTTTCTCATTAACGGCTACTTACAAGCTATGGGCTCTAGCTGCAAATATCTCTGGAGTAATCACACAATCAATTTCTATCCATTTCAAGGTCTCCCAGGGCTCACTGTCCTGATTTGTGTTTAGTTGTGTGAATCTGTTTTGTATGTGTGGAGCTCGCAGGAAAAATCTGTGATGAAGGGATGAAGTGTGTGTTCTGTAAGGGATTTTAGTTGTGTAAGAATCACAAGGGATGCGTGATTTTGCAGCCAATGCTGTGTGTAATGCATATCTTAGTTCATTGTCAAATAAATGTACGTCTGAAAAATAAAGTAGAGTTTTGTAGATTCTAAAAACAAATAAGGAATTTAAAAGAAATAGGGTTGTTTAGAGTGTGGGGTCAACTGACCTTTGAGACAAGGCAGGGGACGTGTGAGGGGATATAAGCATGAGTAAGGGTATTCATGAGAAGTTGAAATACTATCCAACAGTCTTGGATTCTGCAAGATAGTCACAATTTTGGAGTCCTCTCCCACGTTTGTTCACTGTATCCCATTTTTGGGGACACCAGAGACATAGTTCCCAGAAAAGAATAATGTGAACATATTTAGACAAGTTAGTGGTATGTAGATTGAACTCCGGACCCTGAGCCCATGCAAGAGGACTTCAGAATTGCTCTAAATATACGCAACCCTCAGTGTAGCTGGTCAGAGGTGGACCTGTTCTTTTTCTGGTCTGGATAAACCCATGTTACCTCTTTCCTTGTAGGCCACCTAGCCTCTGTCTCACATATGTACATATGCGTTTGTGGGGTGTAGAACAAAGGAGCATAAGGCATATGGAGCACCCAAGAGTTGTGCCAAAGAGGGGTTTTCCTATGCTCCATTAAAATTAGAGATCATGTGCACCAGAGTAAGTTAACCTCCCCTCCCATTTTTTTTTTTTTTTATTATGTACATGGCATAAATTTAAAACTTGTCTAAAATACTAATACTGCGTGTTTTAGAGCACAACTGTCACTTTTCTCAGTTCCTTGTTCTTTTAACCCAGTTAATGCTACTGAAATGTTTACTGGGATGATTAATGCTTCGGAGAAAAGAAGAACATTTACACATCTGTGTTTATAGTGGCTTTGACTCCCCATGATGCCTTGGGCATGCTCATGCACTCTCTGGTATCTACAAAAAAAATTCGTACAACCATTAGTGATGATTTAAATGTAGCACCACCCTTGTATGTGGCCTTCATATCCCATAATGCATTATTAGCATAAATGCTGGCTGAGGATCATGAGAACTGTAGTTTGCAAACATCTGCAATGCCAAGTTTAACCTGGCAAAACTTGCCCATCTCACAATTCTGGCTTTGTGAACAGTATAGGTATAGTTTAGTTGTTTGTATCATTTAAGGATCCCTTCCATATTTTCTCTCTCTTTTTATTTGCAATCCTGGTTCCTCTTCTAGCATGCACAGCAGTCGATATTTAAACTGCTGTTTTTAACCTACAGTGAATCTCTGGCAATGATAACTATTTTCTAGAACTCTAGCTCTCAGTGGGTTCCAGCAAGGAGAGAAAAAAAAAAACTAGCTCTGATGGTAGATGTGCTGGATTTGTAAATCAATTGGTTTTAGCTGCTTAGAAAACATCTATTGTAAATTCAGGTACATTTTAAGTAAAACTTGCTGTGCGGTACTGCACATGCATGATACAGAGTCCCCAAAGGGCAGTTAGGAGGCCAGTCTGCCATTTCAGAGAACTAGCTTAGGTAGCAAAGTATATCATCAAAACCTGCCTGGGGAATGAAAGAAATAACTTTAAACTTTCAAAGTGCTGGGCTTCTTCTTCTTTTATTATTTTTTTTTGTGTTTGTGTCACACAATATAATAAGACAAAATAAGAATAATCTTGCTATTACAACGGGCTTTTCAGGCCTAAGACAGGCTGATGAATACGATTGCTTTATATGTACAGGTATAGGTACCTGTCTACCTGTATGTATAGACACAAGTAAATTATATCTTGTCCCTGTCTCAGATCCAGTTGGACAGTCTAGATTTGAATTCCATTTCCCTCCGTCCTGATTTTGTTTTGTGTTTTGTTTTTTTGTTTTGTTTTGCCTGGTGTCCTGCTTCACTAGAGAACAGATCCCAAGTAGTCCAACTTTAGTGTCTTTAAAATACCAATTGTAGGGCATTTCTGACAATGCAAGAATGCTTCAAGACTGCTCTACATTTGGGTTTGCCCTGGCTGGCAGGGCTGCATGCTCATTTTCTGTGTGGCGCATGTCGGTAATGTCACGGAAATGATGTTCCCTGCATTGGCGTTTGATAATTAAGTTTGCTGTAGAATTTCCACTCTTTGTGACTATCAAGCGACAGAGAAGAGGAGGATGCCAGCAATGGTAATGGCCTGTGAGGTCGCGGTGGCCAGTTGTTATGTCCCAGACTTGTCCTTGTCGGTGTCTTAATCCTCCCAGAGTCCATAAAAGTAACTGTGCAATCAAAGCAACACATAAACCAATAGCTGTCATTCAGCGTGGAGATAATATGCTCTGTGTGTAGCAGGCCTGCAGGAGATAAGGGCAGAATAAAACGATGACAACGTTTATATGGTTAATGCATAAATGCAACCATTACAATTTTATTTAGTGGTTATGGTGCTTAGACTACCCCTTTCATGTGTGGAGTGGAAACCCTGCAACAAAAATAAAAATGTACATATATACAGCCCACAATTCTGAAATACTAACAGCATTATGTGCTCTCTCAATAAATATTACTCTTGACTTGGAGCTCTATTTGTGAGCTTATTAAAGTTTGTTCTTAATTATATAAATTCTACAATGGTAGTTTACTTTTTCTTTTGAGATTGCTGTAAAAAGAACAATTGGTTATCCAAATCAACCAATATTGAACTTATAGACTCTGGCAAAAGAGCACCCATTTCAGGTGAGCCTGTCCATTCATAGAGAGGGTGCATTAGCCTGATATCTGTGCATGCCGAGCTGCACAGCCCTACTTGGGGCTGTTCATGTGCAAAATGCTTCTTCTGAAGTGCTTTACCCATAGATTTAATGTCCTGAGTGCACTATGTGCAATACCAGCTAATGTAATGATGCATTCTCATTGCACTTGCTGGGAAGGATACACTTGGGGACAGTAGCCTTAAACCAAGACAGAGAAGTGTAACCCGGGACTGTTGGGAGGTATACCCATTTCATTTATTTGTAAACTTTCCTTGTGACTGTACATACAATATCCATCATCATCTTTGTAGTTTTTAGGCCATGTATGTGTTTGTATGTGAATTTGATAGTACATCAGGATCCTTTGTCCTTGCTGTCTCAGTGCTGGCTAGTTTTGTTTGTCTAATCTAATGTGTCAAATCTACAAAGTTTGACTGTCTATTGCTACCAGTGAGATATTTGTAATACTATTTTGTGTCTTATTAATTATATAATATATTTCATTATTTGTGTACAAAGTATCTCCTGCTAGACTGCTTTAGAGTCTAAGCTGCAATGTGACTACACAGGTGATGTGCTGACACTTACTGAGATTCCAGATGCCCATTTGCAGCACAGGGCAGGAAGAATCTGTTGTGTAGCACTACTAGACAGACTTGAGAATGATCAAGCCCTGGATGGAGGTCTTTCTTGCAGGATATGGCAGTTTTATTGCCAGAAGATGGGCAGGAAAGCTTGGCTTGCTAACAAAGAGAGTCCTTTAGCTGCTGGGTGTAGTTCCAGTTTTATATCCCCTTTGGCAGCAGCACAGAGACTGCAGTAGTATGGCCAGCCAGCAAAATTAGGAAATAAGGACCTCTTTTATTTACTCAGGCTTCGAAATCATGGGCATTCCTGTCTGCCTGAAGAAAAGTCAGCCAAATCTTTTCCACTGGAAATCTCAGGGGTCTTAGGTACTTTCATCTGTGAGTGTTCGCACACTTGTTTTTAATGTGCTTTATGGAAATGGTGAAACTATGTGAACACAGATAGTCCCTTTCCAAAAAAACATCTGCACATCCTAAACATGCACTCTGGCATATTTAATGGAACACCCTAAGAAAAATAAAAAAATATATATAATTGCATGTACTTGTTTTATTTTAGATTACTGCTCCCCCCCCCCCAATTTAATTTTTATTTTTCTCAAGGGGGGCAGTGATCTAAAATAAAACAGGAATATACTTAAAGGACCACTATAGGCACCCAGACCATTTCAGCTCAAAGAAATGGTCTGAGTGCCAGGTCCCTCTTGTGTTAACCCTGCAACTGAAAACATAGCAGTTTCAGAGAAACTGTTATGTTTCACTGAGGGTTAATCCAGCCAGTGAGGGTTAATCCAAATATGTTTCACTGAGGGAAAATCACAGTGAGAAAATCACAGTGAGAAGACGCTGGAAGTCCATAGGAAAGCATTAAGTAATGCTTTCCTATGGGCGGTTCGAATGCGATCGCGGCTCTTGCCGTGCATGCGCATTCGAAGCTGACGTCAGCAGAGGGAGGAGAGTTCCCCAGCGCCGCTGGAGAAAGGTAAGTGGCTGAAGGGGTTTTAACCCCTTAGCCTAGCGGGAGGAGGGTGGGGGGAGCCTAATGACCCTATAGTGCCAGAAAAACGAGTTTGTTAATAAAATATATTTAAAAATCAAAACCCGACTGTTACTATAAAACTGTTTTTTGGGGGGGGGATTTTTCTGGAACATAATTGTCAATGCAGCCCAATCCTGCTCTGATGAAGTCATAGAAGACCATCAAGAACATTCAGTAACTGTGCAATAATTGCCACAATCTACTGCTTCTTCCACATGGGCATTGAATCCAAGCACAGATACCACAATGTACTTTGTATGTATATGTTACATTCTGACATTGGACATCAAATAGATATAATTATTGAATCTGTTATAGTCTGGAGCCCCTAGTGGCTGTCCACTAGAAGGTATCTGGTAGGCATGGAAAATGCAAAATTGAAACCAATCTCAAACACCATTTGAAGAAAAAAAAAGACTGTCCCTTTACAAAATGTCCAGACCATGCAAGAAATGTAATAATAATATAATAATAATAAAATATATATATAAAAAAAAAATAATAATAAATGCCTCTACACAAAACTGAAACCAGTTAGTGTAAAATCCGTCTTGAAACAAAGGTGGTGGGGGGAGAAATTAAAAATTTACATTGTAAGATTGAGTGCTTCATATCTGAAGTGCAATCTACTTGCTGTGACACAGAAAACACATTTGCACTACACAGCATACCCAAGCTGCATGAGAAAGAGGTCTTATGTCAACACTGGATATCGGAGATGTTCAAAAAAGAAATATATGAAATGGATTTTTTTTTCTCTTCCCTTTATTAAACAGGATTGCAGTTGTTGGTCTCTTGTCCCTGGAGGTTTTGTTTTTGCGATTTCAAATTCTTATGGAAAAAAATTCTCAGCAGGAAGATGTTACAGAAAGAGGTTTGCTATGGTAGATATCATACTGACAAACACTTTTCAAAAAAAGTAAAGTTAGCATCCCTGGTATCAGCATGGCTGGGCAGGATTTTCTTGAAGGATATCTGCAAATAAAGGTCTACAGTATGGTAGAGGGTGAGACCTACAGCGCTGTGATAAAAATAGAGACAACAGTACACAAAATAATGGTTTTGAGATTGGGGGTTGTATGTCTAGTCGGACGTATAGCCGGATAACTCTCCTTAAATGAACACTATAGGCACCAAGACCACTTCATCTCAATTGAGTGGTCTGTGCGCCATGTGCCCCCCACCCCTGTTTTTAACTCTGCATCTGAAAACATAGCCGCTCTGCAGAAATGGCAAGGTTTTCATTGCTGGGTTAACCTGCCTCTAGTAACTTCCATGAAATAGTGGAGTAAAACAGACAAAGAGGCAGTGCTTCACTGTGAAGTAAATTATTATTATTATTTATTTTATTTAAGCCTTGCAACAGGGAGCTAAGGGCACTTTAGCATGAGGAATACCCATCTGTAATGTAGTGTTCCTTTAAGCATCACCATCCCGTGGTTGAATTTTACCTTTAAGACAGCGACCCAGCTGGTGAAAGACCTACATCCACAGTGATCATGATCACCACATGTTCAGAGTAAGGCCTGATGAAGCCCAGCAAAATGAAAATACCACCCGGGCAAGATATTGTCTCCCACCTCTTTAATCAGAATGAGAAGTGTCAGTTTGTGCACATTTCCCTTACATATTACTCCTTCAAAATCTCATGCGGATGCATTGCTCATTTTTTTTTTAATACTTAGTGGTTCCTGGACTTTTTGTTTTAAAAATAAAATAAATAAATAGTGGTTTAAAAAGTAGAAATCCATTTGTAAGCAATTTATTTCTGATATTTTCTCTCTCTATATGGATTTTTGATGTATTGTTTATACTTTATTACAAATGTACTATCATTTTATTCAGCCCTCTACATGGCCTTTCACATAAATATTAATTTATACTACAGTTTGCGTTTGTCTTGGTTGATGTAACAATTTCTTGTTCCCTCAGGTTTTGGGGCCTTGAGTCTTGTCATTCCAGGGTACCTCTATAGCAATATAGAAATAAAAGTGGAACTGTTGCTTCATACAGGGCTAGTTTTCAATAACATGTATGCATAGTGCTCGTGAAAATCACTCATCCGTGATGAGCAAGCTCCATTTTAAATGGCTACACCTTTTTCTGTCCTTCTCGTGATGGAACGTGAATGTTGAGATTCAGCAGAAAAATTTTGCAGTCTGGGTGAACTAGAATTTGTAGAACGTATACACGAATCCTGCACTCAGCCATATGTAATTAGAATTTAAATTTACTTTACTTATGCAATGTTTGCTTTGATTCATACGTTTATTTTAAAACTGTACCATTACCATGCTCTGTAAAACAGATCTTCAACTTTTTTTTTTTTTTTTAATGGAAAACAGGCCATCTGTATGTTGCAAAGGAGAATTTGGGAAAGGGAAGAGGGGAGGATTTAAGATCCTTTGTGCCCTAGGGAGAATGAATATTAGGTCTGGCCTTGAGCATGTCACATCTCAATCCAAGTGTTTCATGCTGGAGGAATATGGGTGTTGTCTGGATATAAAAGTACATGAGTCGGCAGTACCTTTTAGGAAGGAAATAGGAGAAGACCAAAAGCAGTCCCCAGAGCACGTTGCAATAATGGGGGCCCTTTGAGATTAGGAGGGAGCGGTTTGGATGTTAACCTTTCATTGCTTGGATCCTCTGAGTTGGGAACGTTCAGTTGAATTAGTGTCATAGTGAATGGCTAAATTGTGCTTTTTACAGATAATGCTGTACCACTTTTTTTTGCTGTGGATTATATAGGATGGGAGCAATAATAAATCTACGAATCCTGCCATTTCCAGCATGTAATAAAAAGAATTGTTGTAATGGGCAGACATCCAGAATGGGTGTTTGGTTGTTTTCACAGTGTTACATGGTTGCCATATGGCATTGTTAGTGAGATGGTGTTGTCATCGGTTTCACAAAGCAGGAAAGGAATGAATCCTCATCTGTTTCCTGAGGATAAGTAAAGAGGTTAAGATTTAAGTAGAATCTTTTTACCTTAAAGGAAAGTAGGCTTAGTATGTGTTTACATACTACATACCAGTCCAGATTTTCATGTCTAAAAGATAATGTTTTGGCTGGATGTATGGAATACCTGGCTAATACATTGCAGGCTAGGACTACAAGGATAAAAATGCTTTAAATTCTCAGTTTTCTCTCGAAAGCTGGATTAGTCATGGCCGCTCAGTCCACTGTTAATCATCAACAAAACAAATGGATACTTTCACAAGTACGTAGAAGATGGAGGGCAGCTTTATGGTCATAAACAAGTAGACTCACTATTATTATTAGTTTTATTTTTTTTATTAAACTACTTACAGCTGGGTCTGTCACGCATGTGGTTGCATAGCCCTCTTATTTGAGAGAGCTGTGACAAAAGCTTTATAGCAAACATGTCACTGGATGAAACAGAAGGAATTGCACCAGGGACACGTGGTCCTGGTTAATGGGTATTTGGGGAGTAGCCAGACTATTGATTTTAATCTTCAAGGATTCTTTTCTTTTAAGAATTGCACCAAATAAATTGAAAATCAGAAGTAGTGCCTATATTTAAAAAGGGATCAACGTTTCAACTGGGAATTAGACCGGTGAGCTTAATATCCGTGGTTGGGAAATTATTAAGAGATTTTCAGACATTCCTTTTACAACAATGCCATTATTATGATTTATTATGGTATTTGACGTGGATCCATCCAAAAGACTAATAAACAAATTAAAAGGAATCCATTCACATGTCTCTTTGTTTTGGAGTGAACACTGATTTAAAGAGGTCAGAGTAGTTATGTTTAAACTTGATTAATATTAGTTTGCCTAACGTACCTCTGAGTTGTGTCCTGAATCCATACCTCATTCATTTTTTTTTATTAATGATCTTGAATGGGCATTACAAGTATTTACCGGACAAAAAGATAGGTATATTTTCTGTCCGATGTTCATCACCACTTCATCTTGAAAGTGGAGGACAATGGTATAGAGCGAAGATACAAAGCAATTTATGTAATTTTACATAATAGAAAGAGACAATAAAAATATGTTTTGCATGATATGTTGTATTGCATGGGAATTTGAATCATTCTATTTCTATCCAGAAAACTTTACAGGCATGCATGGGTTAATGTAAAATAGATAGCAGTGAACTCTATTACTCTATTACTTTGCTTTTTATATCTCTTTATTTCTTTTTATTTCTCTTTTTTTAATTACACACTTTGTTTAGCTTTTCATTTAGGCAATAAATCTTCAAGTTTTATCCATAATGGGTTATCAATTTTCCTGTTTCCGTTTTTTGCTTTGTCTATGTCACTTAAAAGTACCGGTCCTATTTTCCTAAGGAAGTTCAACATAGTAATGTTTTTACAGAAAGGAAGATGTGGTAGGGAACCTCTTGAACCTGAACACAATGTGCATTAACATAAGCTAGAGCTTCAGAATTTGTGTTGAAATGCTAGTGAATATTGCTCTGCTTTGTGGAATTTCTAGAAATAGGCACTGAATAGATAATATAAAGTTATTTTATTTAGACAATATCATTTTTTTAAATGGTATTAACATTCCACCAAATAAAATGAAATAATATGATATATAATGCAAAAGGCAACAATTGGAACCATGGCCATAAACATAGTCACAGAGTAAACCCGGATTGTCCATGTAGCTATCATAATTTTATGTCGTAAGTTAGTTTAATGAGAGTACATTCCTGCAAGTGGAAACTAGGAACGGATATGATTTGAATAGAGATGAAAATAGAATATTTTTGTGCAATCATAAAGAAAAACATCTCACACCAGGCTCAGATATCTGCTTAGTTTGAAAACCTCCTCACATTCGCCATACATCTGAGGAAATGTGATTTTAAATGTTTTATAAATAATTTTAACTTAAATAGTTTTTTTTTCTAAATGCTTTTTGGTTGTGTGTTACAGATGGAGCAGATGTAGAAGATGATCCAAGTTGCTCGTGGCCAGCCTCATCACCTTCTAGTAAAGACCAGACTTCTCCAAGTCATGGGGAAGGTTGTGACTTTGGAGAAGAAGAAGGTATCCCAGGATTGCCATACCCCTGCCAGTTTTGTGATAAATCTTTTAGTCGCCTCAGCTATTTAAAGCATCACGAACAAAGTCACAGTGATAAACTCCCTTTTAAGTGCACCTATTGTAGTAGACTGTTTAAACATAAACGAAGTAGAGATCGCCATATCAAACTTCATACTGGAGATAAAAAATACCACTGTAGTGAGTGTGATGCAGCATTCTCCAGAAGTGATCACCTTAAAATCCACTTAAAGACTCATACATCGAACAAGCCATATAAATGTGCCATTTGTAGACGAGGGTTCCTATCTTCTAGTTCCTTACATGGACACATGCAAGTTCATGAGAGAAATAAAGACTGTTCTCAGTCAGGGTCTAGAATGGAGGAGTGGAAAATGAAAGACACCCAGAAGTGCAGTCAGTGTGAAGAAGGGTTTGATTTTCCAGAGGATCTCCAGAAACACATAGCTGAATGTCATCCTGAATGTTCTCCAACCGATGACAGAGCTGCTCTCCAATGTATGTATTGCCATGAACTTTTTGTTGAAGAAACATCCTTGTTAAATCACATAGAGCAAATTCACAGCAATGAGAAGAAGAATTCCTGTAACATTTGTTCTGAGAATTTCCACAGCATTGAAGAGCTGTACAGCCACATGGACAGTCATCAACACCCAGAATCATGCAATCCCAGCAACAGTCCTTCTTTAGTTACCGTTGGCTACACATCAGTATCCAGCACAACACCAGATTCCAATCTGTCGGTTGACAGTTCAACCATGGTAGATGTTGCTCCCCCACTACCTAAAAGTCGTGGAAGGAAGAGGGCAGCTCCACAAACAAGTGATATCTCTGCCCCATCCAGTAAGCAAGCAAAAGTTACATACAGCTGCATCTATTGCAGCAAGCAACTGTTTTCAAGCTTGGCTGTTTTACAGATCCATTTAAAAACTATGCATTTAGATAAACCGGAGCAGGCTCATATCTGTCAGTACTGTTTAGAAGTCTTGCCATCGCTCTACAACCTAAACGAACATCTGAAACAGGTACATGAAGCTCAGGATCCAGCATTAATAGTTTCTACTATGCCTGCCATGGTCTATCAGTGTAATTTCTGCTCTGAAATATTCAATGACCTTAATATGCTTCAGGAACACATTAGAAGTTCACATGGATTTGCCAATCCTGTTGCGAAAGACAGTAATGCATTCTTTTGCCCCCACTGCTACATGGGTTTCCTTACTGACTCCTCTTTAGACGAGCACATTCGGCAAGTTCATTGTGACCTCAGTAGTTCTCGTTTTGGCTCCCCAGTATTAGGAACTCCAAAGGACCCGGTAGTTGAGGTTTATTCTTGTTCATACTGCACCAATTCTCCAATTTTTAATAGTGTCCTTAAATTAAACAAGCATATCAAAGAAAATCATAAGAATATTCCTCTGGCATTGAACTACATCCATAATGGGAAGAAATCTAGAGCTCTGAGTCCCTTATCTCCCGTTGCTTTGGAACAATCCTCTTTAAAAATGATGCAGTCTATAGGTGGAACTCCTACAAGACCTGCAGGCGAGTACATCTGTAACCAGTGTGGTGCCAAATATACCTCCCTAGATGGTTTTCAGACTCACTTAAAAACTCATCTTGATACAGTTCTGCCAAAATTGACATGCCCTCAGTGCAACAAAGAATTTCCAAACCAAGAATCCCTTTTGAAGCATGTTACTATTCACTTCATGATAACCTCGACGTATTACATTTGTGAAAGTTGCGACAAGCAATTTACTTCTGTGGATGACTTGCAGAAACATTTGCTGGACATGCACACATTTGTTTTCTTTCGGTGCACTTTATGTCAGGAAGTCTTTGACTCCAAAGTCTCCATTCAGCTTCACTTGGCTGTGAAACACAGCAATGAAAAAAAAGTGTACCGTTGTACTTCTTGTAACTGGGACTTCCGCTCAGAGACTGACTTGCAGCTCCACGTGAAGCACAATCACTTGGAGAACCAGGGAAAAATACACAAGTGCATTTTTTGTGGTGAATCATTTGGCACAGAGGTAGAACTACAATGCCATATAACTACCCACAGCAAAAAATACAACTGCAAATTTTGCAGCAAAGCATTCCATGCTATAATTTTGTTGGAAAAACACTTAAGGGAAAAACACTGTGTATTTGAAGCTAAAACACAAAACTGTGGAACTAATGGAGCATCTGAACAAGTTCAGAAGGAGGAAGTGGAGCTACAGACCTTGTTAACAAACAATCAAGAGTCTCATAATAGTCATGATGGCAGTGAAGAAGATATTGATACCTCTGAACCAATGTACGGCTGTGATATTTGTGGAGCTGCCTACACCATGGATTCTCTTCTACAGAATCACCAGCTAAGAGACCACAATATCAGACCAGGGGAGAGCGCTATAGTTAAGAAGAAAGCTGAACTGATTAAAGGAAATTATAAATGCAACGTGTGCTCTCGTACATTCTTTTCTGAAAGTGGTTTGAGAGAGCACATGCAAACACATTTGGGGCCTGTAAAGCATTATATGTGTCCTATCTGTGGAGAACGTTTCCCATCTCTGCTAACTCTTACAGAACATAAAGTCACACACAGCAAGAGCTTGGATACTGGAAACTGCAGAATCTGCAAGCTTCCGTTACATAGTGAGGAAGATTTCCTAGAACACTGTCAGTTGCACCCTGATCTGCGGAATTCATTGACTGGGTTCCGCTGTGTTGTGTGCATGCAGACTGTGACCTCAACTCTGGAGCTCAAGATTCATGGCACATTTCATATGCAGAAGACTGGAAATGGTTCTTCAGTTCAAACTTCAGTTCGTGCACAAAACCTACAGAAGCTGTTCAAATGTGCTTCTTGTCTGAAAGAATTTCGCTCCAAACAGGATCTAGTGAAGTTGGATATCAATGGTTTGCCCTATGGTCTGTGTGCTAGCTGTGTTAATCTCAGCAAAAGTGTCAGCCCAAATACCAATGTGGCTTTAAGCAGCAACAGGCCAATTCTAAGCCAAAATGAAAATATTCCTTGTGCGGAAGGTAAAAATAAAGCCTCTATGCTGAAGACTCGTTGCTCAAGTTGCAATGTTAAGTTTGAATCTGAAACTGAACTTCAAAATCACATTCAGACAGTTCATAGGGATCTTGCATCAGATGGCAGCACGACACAGCTCAAAACACCACAAGTATCTCCAATGCCCAGGATTAGTCCGTCACAGTCCGATGAGGTAAGTCCATAACAAGTGATGCTTTTTCATTTGATTATTTATTTTCTCTGTGGATGTAGAAGAGATCTCAAGCATTTGTTTGTCAATTATTATTATTATCGCCATTTGTATAGCACCAACAGATTCCGTAGCACTATACAATATTATGAGAGGGGGATTTCGTAACAAGAAAACTTACAGGAACGATAGGTTGAAGAGGACCCTGCTCAAACAAGATTACAGTCTATATAGGATACGCCCTCCCCTTTTGATTTCTATTGTTGAGGGTTGACCATATTTATAAAGTTAAATGTAGCCATTCTTGCCTAAAACTGTAAATGCTAATGAAACACCTTTGCTTAATTTTCTAAAATTAAATTTTTTCAATATAATTATTCCAGTTTTTGGGGGTTTTTTTTTATTCTACTTCCCTCTTACAGCAAGGAATTTATTGGGAACCATGGCAAGTGCTTGATATCATCCTCAAGTTTTATAGACCAGGGAATTCTAGACTGCCAGGTGTGCACCTTTCCACCCACTGTTCCAGCTAGGAATACGAATAACACATTTAGGGTGATTTATTAAAGTGAGAATTGTTAGGAAATCAAAGTAAATTTAACATTTTAGACCAAAATGGCTGACATGGAGAATTTTTCAAACTCTATGTTGGCCTTTAAGGGTAACTAGGAATACAAAGCTCCCTCCTCCCTTGTGTGCCCTCTCTCCCCCTTTAAACCCCTTTTTTACTTGCCTGATCCCAGTGCTGATGTCTCATGACACCAGGTCGCGGCTCCACCTTTTCCGCCGCCCTGCAACGAGCAGGCAACAGCCACTGGATGCAGATGTAGTGCTGCAATGTAAACATTGCAGTTTCTCTGAAACTGCATTGTTTAACATTGCAGCACTAAGTGCAATAGCAACACTGCACCCGGACCACTTATAAACTGCCTATAAATTTGAAATTCACTTTGAATTCTGATTGCATTAGTGACAATTATCACTTCAGGAAATAACCATGATTATGTATATTGCCTGTTCTGCAAACTACAATATATTCTATGTACCCTGAATTTATACACAGTGGAGCTGAAGTGCAACTGGAATTAAATATTATTTATCACTTTTGTGTACATGATGTACTGTAAAAGTGTAAATCATGTGTACACTACAAATCAACCATACATTACAAAATGGTTCTAATGATGAATCAACGATACTGCTTTATGTTGAGAAACTAGGCTAATAAATTCAATGTGTGTAAAATTGGATACAATTTTGTAGATATCAAAGGAACAATATAGCGTTGGGTATACAAATGTGTATTTCTAACGCTATAGTGCCCTAAATCGTGGCAGGTTAGTCCTGCAATAAAAATATTATTGTGACTGCAGAACGAGCAATGTTATCAGTTGTAGGGTTTAAACAGGGGGACACATGCACCCAGACTACTTCATTGAGATGTCCCTTTAGTGTTGGTTAATACAGCAAAAGATGTAAGATGAGTGTGTAGATATACTGAATTAACTTCAGGAGGTTAATTATGCAATTTTCTTTTTTCTGTGCTGGGAAGTACAACCTTTGCACATTTTAAAGCTCATGGTAAAATTACCTATGTCCATGTTGTGAAAGAACAAAAAACACCATAGATAATAACTCCACCCCTCCATCACTCACTATTCACTCAATGCTCCGTGTGGAAGGGTATTTTGTCATGCCTAGGGCAGCACAAAACCAGGATACACCACTGTTCCTACTTCTTGGAAGTGGGAGATAAATGTCAAGCTAACAGGTTTGTTTCTGACATCTTGCAAAAAATATAAAAAATGATGCTCTGTCAGGTAAATACTTGCACCAGAGGTATCTAAACTGTGTATAGTGGCGTACATACCGTGGTCGTAGCTGCGACCGGGCCCGGCACTCCAGGGGGCCTGGCCGACCCTGCGGACCCCTGGACTGGATGCCCGCCACCTGCCGGCCCTGGCAGCATTTTAAGAGGCCCATTGGGTGGCCCATGCTGTTAGGGCCATCCACTGGCTATGAATTTCCAGGGGACCCAGTCAGCACTGCGGTGCTTTAGCAGCGCCCTTTGATGACATCACAGTTGGGAGGAAGTGACTGCCCCGTCACTCCTCCCAGCTTACAATGGGAGCCGCGCATGAGGATGAGAGGAGGAAGTCAGAGTGGGAACTGACTCCCATCAGGCTGAGCCACCACTGGACCCCAGGGAGTCACCCTCCTGCATCTAAAAGGTAGGAAACTGGAGGGTGACTAAAATATTTTATATATATGTGTTTGTATGTATGTGTGTTTGTCTGTATGAATGTTTTCTGTATGTGTGTGTATTAACAAAAGAAAGATGGGCACACCTGATTATAAGTCATTTACAGTGGACTAAGAAAATTAATACACATAAGGGGGCTCACTCCAAAAGTTCCATTTCCAAAGAGCTACTAATATAATCATTTAATAATGAAGGAGGAGCACAACCAATAAAAATGCAAAAAACTTTATTGTACAGGCACACATATAACAGGTATCAACAAGGGCATCATAGAGTGTCAATAAACTTAAACATATCTACCCAATATGTTAGCAATGACTAGGACCAAAGAAAAAAAATAAGAAAATTCTGATCTAAATAATCAACAATACGTGGTGTAACCGCTGATGCAACAGAGCAATGTTATAAAAATTGTATAAGATAGTAAACCAAAAAATACATACCAAACACAGACCCTATCAAGGAACATGAGAAGAGGGGGAAGATGTCAAACACAAAATAGCCCCCAACTTTTTGGCACGATCCGCCTTTATCAAGGGAGCATCGTTATCAAGGGGGCGAAACGTTGGGGGCTATTTTGTGTTGGTGGTCCGTGGGGAATTCCTGGTGGTCGCAGTGGTGAGAGTGAACTCTAGCCCGTAGCTCCAGGGCTAGAGTTTACTCTCGCAAGATCTGGAGCGTTACCATGGTAACCGTGGCAGCGCTCCGTGCTCGCGAGAGTAGAACCCGGAGGAGCTGCAGGCTGAGCTTCCGGGTCCTCTCTCCCACCCTCCCCTGCTGGCTGCCAGCACAGTGCCTGCGGACTGGGGAGGGAGAACTTTGACCTCCCCTGCGGTCCGTTAGGGCACATTGCAGGGTTGGCGCTTGTACAGTGCCAGCCCCGCATTAGCCGACAGGGGAGAGCCTCAGGGAGGCGGGGGGGCAATGGCCCCGCTACACCCCCCCTGGATCCGCCAGTGATAGCAGGCAGGTTACATTGAAAAGATGGCTTGACTAATCCACCGAAAATTTCCTTGTTCTTCTAAAATTGCATATACTGTCTTGTACAGGCTGGGCACAATACAGCAAATTAATTAGCTGCACTGTTTATAATTTTTGGAGAATGGATCACAATAGTGGAGTCTGTATTATTCTAAAGTCTTCGAATCCAAACATTACTACATTATTCTTTGTTTGCAGAATTCTTTGCATCGAAGGGGTTATAGTGCACATTAATGCTTGCAGCTCTATGTTCACCAAGATGGGGAATGGTTGCTTACCTTTGCTTCATTGGATGCTGGTTTGATGAGGTGTAACCAGAAGAATGTAACGTTTTAATTTATTAGTTTGTAATTTTCAGTGCCATTTAAAATGAACAGTCTGAACGGAAGTAAATTGAAAGCAGCATTGTGTCAGGGGAGTCTTGCCATCGATATGCTTGCTTAGAGGAAAGCGTAAAATCGCCACTTACTTGTTCCTATGGCCATAAATATTACATATAGCATATTGCTATAGTTGGTGCAACAAGATGAAATTCACACAGATACACAGATCATTTTCTTTGACAACTTAATCTTGTCTGTAGCACTACAGATTCTATTGCAATAAAAAGGTAACATCTAGCTATGACATTTAAAGGGACACATAGTCATCACTTCCCGAATTAAATTCTACGACAACATTGTAAAGGTCACATCCTTTGTGAAATATGGGAATTTCATTGAATATATTTTTTTTTTTTTTGCTATAGCATGTCCACAAATTGAAAGACCATCACATCATAAATGTTTTTAATGTTTTTTTTTGTTTTGCTTTTTTTACGTTCTGCCACTGTCTTTATAGTTGCCAGAACTGCATGGTTGTGCCTCAAGTTGCATAATGTCGAATACCCAGTAGAGAGTTTGAATAATCCACATGTTATATTATTTCAGATCCATATAGCCTTCACTGACCACTTCCATTCATGTCTTGGAGCCAGGGCTTAACATTTGAAGGCCTATGTTACTAGCCAGACCTTAAAGGGAAACTGTAGTGCCAGAAAAACAAACTCTTTTTACCTGCACTATAGTTTTCCTGTCCATCAAGGCCCACTCCACTCCCTCCTCCACCCCCCACACCCCTCCGTTGCAGAAGGGGTTAATAACCCCTTCTGTTACCTGGGTCCAGCGCCGATGTCCCTCATTGCTGGCTCTGGTCAGTCGGTGGGGGAGACCTAATGCGCATTGCATTAGGATTTCCCCATATGAAAGCATTAATAAATGCTTTCCTATGGGGATTCCAGTGATGCTGGAAGTCCTCATGCATAGCGTGAGGACGTCCAGCATCATTTAGGTGACCAAAATTTGCTTAAAGACTCAGAAGTCCCTCTAGTGGCTGTCTGCCAGACAGCCACTAGAGGAGTAGTTAACCCTAGCAGGTAATTATTGCAGTTTATTAAACACTGCAATAATTACATGCTCAGGGTTAAGGTTGCTTGGACAGTGCACCCACACCACATCAATGAGCTGAAGTAGCTGCCTAAAGTGTCCCTTTAAGTTACTTGGCCACAGCAGTGTGAATTTCTACTTGCCAGTGCTAAAGTTTGATTGCCAGTGTCTGCTGTATGTTATTCTCTGAGGATACAACCATTCATTCTTCATTGCCATAAGTACTAGCTGACTGGTAACCTCACACCAATGCTGGCTAATTAAAGACAGGTATAGCATCACTAAAAGGCACAGGAAAAAAAAAAAGCTCACGTTTAAAGTGGCACTGTCACCTTCTGGGGACTTTGCAGAATTTGCAAAGTTCCCTGATAGTGAAGTCGCCGCTCGGGATCCGGTGGCCAGGAGGCAGGCAAAAGTAGTATTTACTTACCTGTCCTGCAAGCACGGACACCTTTATTCCAGCGGAGTCGTTTTCGGCGCTGATGTCACTGATGTACTTTCATGCATGAGCAAGAGAACAGCATAGAGGTCTATGGAGGAGATCGCAGGATCCTCCATAGACTTGGCCAATTCCCTGCAGCCATCACTGGTGACAGTTAAGGGAATTGACACTTACACACACAGAGAGGAGAAACACAGAGACAAAGTAGTCCCTACTTTGTCTCTGTATGTCTCTTGACTGGGATGGAATTTCAGTAAATTTCCAACACTGTCAAAATTAGTATTTCGTAAAGATTCTTTATGAAATATTCATTTTTTTAGGGAGAGATGACAGTGCTGCTTTGTTATAGAGATGTGCACTGAACAAGTTGTTGGATAGGGGGACGGCTTTAATTTCATTAATAGACCAAAAGTTACTGTTATTTTTAACACTGATCTGGACATTGGGTATTGCATTTGTTAATGGAGTTGCAATTTAACAAAATACTATGGAGCAAACCTGTTGTATCATTAAAATATTTTGTATTGCAGTTCTAAAATGAAGGGAATGTGTAAAGTAACAATTTCTGTAAGTCAAACTAGTATTTGATGTAGCTTTAGACTCTTGGCATCATACAGAGCTGCAGTGTTAGGTCATCTGTTGTCTATGAACCAGAGCTGGATTTGAGTTGGACTTGATTTGGTGTTAGTCAGCAAAATAAATTGGTTCCCTGCATGATGTCATGTTTAGGATGCTTCTTTACGCATTTTTGGACATTTTTCATTTAGTTCAACAGAGCCACCATGCTCTGTGCAGATGTGCCATAACAGGGAAATCATAAGTGTCCTTACAGAATGACAAAAATATTCGATATAACATTTTAATTTAATGGTAGGTTCCAAGTGCGAACACAAGGCCTTAAACTTTTCTTTTACAACAAAGAAGACATAGCAATGTGATCTGTGACATATAAAAGCTGCAGGATTGTAATAATGGCATCAGTCTCCCATAGAGGTAGACCAGCAGGTATTTGTCTAGTTTACACAAGCTGGAGATAGATCTTAATATTTATTTGGGCTGGATTTTATTGTAAACGTTTGTTTGTTTTTTTAATCCAATGGATTCCACAAATACAATAACCTATTTAATAGTGCCCCAAAATAAAACGAAACAAATATTAACCTCTTTCGATAACATTTAATTTACAAATAAAACAAAAAAATCATACTTGCAGTATTCATCTTTTAAAGGGGTACTCCAACCCTTTTTATTTTTAATATGAATAATGCCATATTGGTTATTTTTCTATATGGCCCCCCCTACTCTCACTCATTAGCTACAAACATTGTAACACTCTGGATCCGATCTCCTGAGAGAGTGCATTAAAGGAACACTGTAAATAGTGTTGGAATTAACATAGAGTGGGCTCTGTTGCAAGAATTTATTTGGACCCCCTCTATTGTAAGGGTGGCCAAAAGGTAGATACCCAACTATCTTACAACTCCCACAACGCTTTGCCAATTTGAGATCTACCATTTGACCATAATTGCAGGGTTGCATTGAGCTCTGAGCTGAGTAGTGTTTGTGTGTTTGAATGCAAGCATAGTTTTTGCTTTTGTATGAAGTGTGTGTTTGTGTGTAAATGTAGGGTTGTATTTGTGTAGCATTAGCATTCGAATGCAATTATATGTTTTTGTGTACTGTTGCCATTTGAAAGCAGTGGTGTACTTTTGTGCTCTTGAATGTAGGGGTGTGTTTGCATGTAGCGTTGGCGTTTGAATGTTGGCGTGCATTTGTGTGTAGTGTTGAGTTTTTGATTGCAGGTTTTTATATATATATATATATATATATATATATATATTTATTTATATTGGTGTTTTAATACAGAGATGTGTTTGTATGTAGCATTGACATGGGGTGCATGGTGTAGTGTGTTTGGATGTAATGTTGACATTTCATTTCACGGGTGTGTTTGTGTGTAGTGTTTGTGTTTTGAATGCCAAGATGTATGTGTGTGTGTGTGTATCAACAGAAGCTGGAGTCTACCACACCAGGCAAGACCCAAGGTGTAGACTGCGCAAAGAGGCCTCTGGGACAGTCCAGCACCTAGTAGCATGATGTAAGATGTTAGCAGGAACAGCATACATAGAGAGACACAACCAAGTTGCTGGGATTGTTTACCGAAACATCTGCACATATGAAACATCTGCAGAATATGAATTGGACCTGCCGAAGTCCAGATGGGAGATACCACAAAGGGTAGTCAAGAATGACAGGGCTAAGATCCTGTGGGACTTCAAGATCCAGACAGACAAGGAAGTGCTGGCCGGCCAACCAACCCGACATTGTGGTGAAAGACAAGGAATGGAAGACTGCAGTAGTGGTGGATGTGGCAATACCCAGTGACTATAACATCAGAAAGAAACATGAGAAGATGGAGAAATACCAAGGACTGAAAGAAGAACTAGAAAGTATGTGGAAAGTGAAGACAGTAGTAGTCCCATTTGTGACTCCCAAGTTGGGGGAGAGGCTTCAACAGATTCCAGGTGGAACATCTGAGATCGCAGTCCAGAAGATACTGTGCAGAACCCTCAAACTCCCAGGCCACTGGTAGAGGACCCAAGGATGAGGAATAAACATACCACCCAGGAGGGGTGAGAAAATACATTTTTTATTTATGTGTATATATATATATATATATATATATATATATATATATATATATATATATAATGTGTGTGTGTGTTTATATATATATATATATATATATATATATATATATATATATATATGTGTGTGTGTGTTTATATATATATATATATATATATATATACAGTGGGACCTCGGTTTATGAATTTAATGCGTTCCCCGTGACGTTTCTTATGTGAAAAATTTGTAAACCGAAACACAGTTTCCCATAGGAATGCATTGAAAACCAATTAATCCGTTCTGTAGGTCAGAAAAAAATCAAAATGAGCTGGCATGGAAACCAACCCACAATGCAGAACACACAATAAAAGGCATGCAAACAACAAAGCTCAGCTCCCTACCTTTCTACAGCTTGAGATATGCACCAAAAAGTCCCAAAACAACTGCAAACAATTTCCAGAGTGGCTCCAGAACTCGATGCAAAAGCCGCTCCAACACCTCCACACTCGACAGCACGTGCTACCCACAGTCTCCAGCATGCAGGGAGCGGTGCTATAAACCTCACAGGTGCAATGCATCCTGGGGAAACTCGCTTTGTATTGCGAACAATATGGTAAACCGATATTTTCAATGGATTTTTATTTGTAAACCTAAAATTATGTTAACTGAGGCGTTTGTAAACTGAGGTCCCACTGTATGTGTATGTGTGTATGTATGTATGTATATATATATATATATATATATATAATATACAGTGCCACACACATACACAAACTGATACACATGCAGATACACAGATACATACACTGACACATATGCAGACTCACAGAAACACAATGACACCGATACAGACATACAATTACACACAGTGACACACAGATATAGTCACACAGACATACAGATAGACATAGTGACACACATACAGATACACATGCACTGACACACATGCTGGTCAAAATTTTGCTACTTTTTGGGTGCAGAACGGTGGCTTCCCCGAGGTCCAGTCTGCTGACTGAGCTTGCTCAGACTTGACTCTTGCAGTCTGTGCCCTTCTTCTCTCTGCCTTTTATTTTGCTCTGTTCTCCTATCTCCCTCCCGTGCTTATCTTGCGCTCACTTAATTGACAGGCTCTCACTTCCTCCCAGACAGTACTGGCTGCCGGTATGAAAGGAACTATTCACAGCACACAACCGGGCCCTTGATGACACATTCCCATTGAGGTGGTCCTAAGTACATGGGCCATCTGATGGCCCCTTCAGTGTGTGGGCCTTGGTGCAGCTGCACATGTGGTAGTTCTGCCACTGTAGTGGTTATGGTTCCCTTATTGTAAGTAGTCAAACCGTTTTACAATGGTTTCACTTCTTTGCTGTGATTGGCTTCTCCAGTCTTAGCTCAAACAACTTCTGGCAAATTTGACAAATCCTAAGGCCTAAGAAAATCCTGTTGTACTTTGAAACTCATGAAGATTCAATGACCTATATATCTGACTAAACGTTTTCTGTTTTAAAATTGTTTTAAAACAACATTCCAAATGGACAAAGAGGGACACTCGCATTTTACTGGTGTGAGGTGGGGTGTGTATAATAATGTATACAACTAAAATGTAATTTAGAGAACAGTATATCTAATTTACACTGACTGATTCAAAACATTTATTGTAGTTTAAAGACCCATTACTGTGAGTTTTATTGCTGTGGATCTCTGGTTTACATTCAGACACACCAGCAATATGGAACTCCTAGAAACAAGGGAGGTAAAGATAGAAAAGAGGGACAGAGGAATTGCTGCCCAAAATATGGTCTGTCCCTCCTAAATACTTTTGGAGACATATGAGAGGTATGCTTTATGCTGCTTTGCATATAACATGGGTATTTACGTTGGCACCCCATATGTTTCAGAACTTCATTTTCCTATGATGCTCATCCAGACTTTTTGATCTTTTCCACCATGGTCATAATAAAATCTACATGTTCAGAACAGTGCTTCTTATTTTTCCATATTTGCCTGCTTATGATGTCTTATAAAGGCAGACTAGGCTAGACATTGCTTAATGGTAGATTTATATGCAATACATTCCACATCCATCATCATTTTGAAAATATAGCCCACAAACATTTACAGTGCAAAATATTAACCATGTTCACTAGACTTTTATCTGTATTATTATTTAAATAAATATACAACACAAAAGGTAGATAGATTCCTTAAAACAAACACAAACCTGTATTCCTCACCCTATAGTGTTAAAAACATGCTAGCCTTCCTTATCCCCTTAAATAACTTGAAAACTCAACTTATTTATGTTCAGATGGTAGCTCACCACCAATGTATGCAATGCGCATTTCTGGGTTCTAAAGACTTAAATAGGGGTTAAATCTAAACCAACCCATTGGTATCACTGAGGTTTTTGTAGCATAATTAGTAATGTATTGGAAATATCCATGAGTTTTGGGAGAAGATCAGTCTCTTGTCTAAATACTGTGTGTACACCAGATCTGGAAACAAGGGGGAAGGGGACTCTGAAATAAGACATTTGTTAAGTGGATAAAATAAAGTAGTAAATGGGATACATTCCAACAAATGATCAGCCTGATAGATTTCATGAGCAAATTTTGTCCTCAGATACTTATTTTCTTTAGCATAAGATGCAAACAATAGACCATGAAATTCAAATCCAAAGGGATTCGCATTACATGACTTCATCCTACATGCATTTTGAATCATAACAGCGAAATGTGAAGTTTCAAGAAGTCAAGCATTAACCTCTTCTGCTAAAGTCTTTTATATACCCCTGGCATAGAAATAAAAAGTAGAGACCCCCAAATTGCCAGTTTTGGATTAAAACACCCTTAATTCTCTGACCCCATATGGAGAAAATAAAGAAGTTTTGATTCACAAACATCTGGGTGAGAGTGCCTATGGACCATCTCTGTTCTATACTAAAAAGTTTAAAATGGAACATTTGTCTCTTTGAAAATATTCCATGTAGATTAAATAAGCAGCTGTTTTTAATGTGTCCCTCCCATTCTCTGAGGATAGGATGAAAATCTAGAGCCATGGGGAGAGAATGCATCATATGTCTATCCCCAGGGCTGGCCGTTTTTGAAGGGGGAGTATATGCCTTGTGGGGGCTAGCACCAGGGGTTTAAACTTTCCCCTATTACTATAATTTGCGGGGATTTATTTGCGAACAGCCCGTGGAATTGATCATTCCTTTGGCATCTTGGTATTTTGAAGACAAAAAAATCTGGTGCTACCAGACTGATTCCGTAACCTCCCCAGCACATATAGTGAGTGAAAGCTCTAGTTATCTCTTATTGGGTATACTAAAATGTCATGGAGATCACCAGGCTGGTATAGACAGGGGCAAATGAAAGACTACTCCTGTCTCTATTACTACTTGCACCTAAGCCCGTAGGATAAAGGAATCTTGGTCATTTGGCACACACCTCTTTACATTTTTTTTTTTATTCTTCTGAGTTAGATCCAACTCTGGCTTCTTGACAGTTTAGCTCTATTTTACGTGTTTTTTTTGTGGGTTTTTTTGCAAACAAAATATTTTCTAAAACATTGCTCCTTAGTCACGGAACTGCATTGTGAATCTGATCAGATATTTGTTGGTACTGCATATATTGTTTACGCTAGTTCATTTAAAAACAATGCGTAAGAATGTTTGTGTATTGGTATACCACTCAACTCTTCCAACATGCGACTGCTTTAGGGGAAAGCAGAAAGTATGACGAGCAGAAATCATTTGCCAAAGGTGCTCAATAAATTGTATGGATTAAAAATTAATTCAAGGCCATTGCTAAGTGACTTCTTCTAAATATATCACAGTAGACATAAGGATGTTTCCGACCATCATTTACATCTCTGCCATCGAATTTACTGCAGTCGCATTGTCTGTTCTTTCTACTAGAACGATGTAGTTCATACTGCATAATGTACTTTGGGATCTTTTTTTTTTTTTTCGTTTGCTTCATTTATACTGCAAACACGAGGTCACACATTATCAGTCAATTTCTATCTAACCCAAATGTACAATAAGTACGTCGTAGGCATCTCATAAGAAGCTAAATAGCTGACCTTGTTAATATTACCTGTAAAGTCACTTATGGTATTTGTAACCTATTTAACATTTCCTATTATTAATTAAATGCCTCTCTATTCAGAAGCCTTACATGATAGAATTATAAACTGACCTCTCTTTGTCAGAAAATAAATAATAAAATTAGAATCACTTTTTAAAAATATGGAAATGATTGGCTTCTTATAACATTTTTCTGAAGCCTTGATTGCAAAGTATATGTTCTAAGTGCATCTGATGTCCCATGACCCTCTACATTGTAACAGTCAATTTAACTACATCTTTTTTTTCTACACTATAACTTGCCTTGAGAGGTTAAACATAAAAATAAAAAATAAAAAACAAAACCACACAAAATAAAATTGCAGGGCATAATTATTAGAGAAGAAATAAAATCATGTCTTGGTCCAGTAAAACACAATTGCAAGCTCTGTAGTGTGGCAGACTGCAGGAGCTAACAGAGATTGCAGTATGTAACAGATGTGTTAGATCCTGCAGTCTGCCCTGAAAACCTTGCAATCTGTTCATGTTGCCTTGTCTTGGGGTTGTAAATTATTCTAGTGTATTAAACGTGCTTAGAAAAAGAGAGGCAAGTGGTTTGTTCAGGGCCCTATAAGGGTTGCAGTGATCAGTAATTGAGGGGTGGACTTTTAAAAATTATTTTAACGGCCTATATATACAGTTTATTGTGGGTTCAACCTAATATATGATAGTCTTAGAAAATGTAAGTATACAGGTTTAACTAATGCCTATAATGATATGTAGGTCTGCTCCAATTCTTAGATACTTTTCCTAGCAGAAACTCCTTTTTGTTGGCCTAAATTAAGATACACTGTTTCTTGTATAGCTACCGGTGCTGTGTGCAGTGATGACATCATGATGATGTCATGGTGTGTTTTACTGGAGTCAGATACGTCATGCTCTTCCAATCAGCAAGAAAGCACTAATGTAGATCTCTGCCAATAATAGTCCATTACATGTCTACACCACAGTCCTTATTCTGGTGATGTACAAGTGTCCTCCTAATTCCATGGTTCAAGAGCTTCATCTACACCTTTGGTGACTTACTGATCGTTCACAAAATATATGTTGGGCTTTATTCACTAAACAGTGAATTGTAGTGAACTGATAGCCAAAGAAGTGCCTGCAGCTCAATTTTTCATAATCTGCTATTTATGTATAAATTCTGCATCATGACTTTCAGTGTCATTTTATTGGTGAAATAAAACATTTTGTGAAAACGCCAGGCACCAATTACAGAGTAGAATCTCACAACAAACCCTAGCCATATCTATCTACAATATTGTTATAATGCTTCCTAGTGGTTATAAATGCCGTGAAGTTACTATGTAACTTATACTGTTTGCAAATCATTTTTAAGATTCTGAAGTCTGTGTTTTAAATGATGGAGGGGGAAAAACCCATAGGTAATAATACCTTTTGTCTTCTAGAAGAAAACCTACCAGTGTATTAAGTGTCAGATGGTTTTCTACAATGAATGGGATATACAAGTCCATGTTGCAAACCACATGATTGGTGAGTACATATCTTATTCTGCTAATTTATGAATGTTGATACATGATACTTAATTATCAGGAGTAACTTTATATGTTGTATGTTCTCGTATGATAACATGCTTTTATTTGTATGCATTCCTCATTTTTATTATGATCAAGTGGTATCTTTTGCACATCACGTAATAGTTTGGTTTGTAGACCTGATAATTTTGACAGATCTGATATAAATATCAATATAAATAGATTGTATCAGTTACAGCCTGTCTACCTGTAAATGTGGCATGTTATCCTTACTTGCATGGGCGCCAATATGGCAAGATGCTTGGAGAGCAGTCAATCCGGAATACCCAAACGCTGAGCACTACTAAATTTTGGTGTATGGGTTTAAATTCTCTGAAATTGCACAGAAGTGCAGCACTATTTAATAATGTGCTTGAGTTTCACTTTTCCTCAGTTCTCCCAACACTGGGTGACAGCCGAGTATGTCAGGTGATTGGGGGAAAAGTAGTTGTGATATGGAGAGCATCTGCTTCAGAGTAAAGAAGATTTATAGAGGCTGATGGGTAAAGGATTGGTGTCACATAGATACTGCTCTGATTAAGGTTTTTAAAGGTTATTAGGTGTGTGTGTGGGGAATTAATACAAAATCACATTTTTAAAATTGTCATTGGAGGTCTTCACCAAAGATAATGGGTTAAATCAACCCTCTGAGCAGCTCATAAGTAATCGTGGTCAAGATGGGTGCATAGGCGAATTTTGTGAGACCAGTGGTATTACCTATTCTAGGCTGTACAGGTAAGTATAATTTTGCTTTGCTGTGCTGAACATTTCACATAGGCATACATTTCAGAAGTATATTTTGGGGCAAATTAAAAATAAAATGGTCTTGTATAAAGATAATAATGTGACCGTTCATCTTTCAGTCAGCATCACAATTATCTAGTTGTAATCTTGCATTTCTAATTTCTGTGAGGGCAGTGATTCTAAACCCAGTCCTTAAGGTGTATGTATTCCTCACACTACCAGAGGCGTAGGAGTCTGTGGGTTCTGTGCAGTGCTTTAGAGGTTCCTAGAACTGCACTCTTCTAGACTGTGATGTCCTATCTGGAATCTGCTTAAGCCACTCCCCCAACTTGGGGGTCACTGCCCTGAGTGCTCCTATCACAACTGGGACTACAACTGCCCTCACCTTCTACATCCTTTCTAGATACTATTTCAGTCCTTAGTATTTGTCCACCTTCTCATGTTCCTTCTTCCTGATGTTATAGTCACTGGGTATTGCCAATTCACCACCACTGCAGTCTTCTGTTCCTTGTCGACCATGTCGATGTCAAGTTGGTTGGCCAATACTTGCTTGTCTGTCTGGATCTGAAAGTCCCACAGGATCTGAACACTGGCATTCTCAGCTACCCTTTGTTGTGCCTCCCATGTGGACTTCGGAAGGTCCAGTCCATATTCTATGCAGATATTCCGGTACACTATCTCAGCAACTTGGTTGTGCTATCTCTGCTAATATCTTGCACCTGGCTACTATGTGCTGGACTGCCTCCGAGGCTTCTTTGCACAGTTTGCACCTTGGGTCTGGGACCCAATTAAAGACCTGCTTCTATTGATCTCATGCTAAGTGCCTGCTCCTGTGTAGCTAGCTTTAGTGGCTCAGTGCTGTCATTCAGTCATGCATTTTCCAACCACTGGAATTCTGTAGGATTCTGTAATGTGAGCCACATTACATACCATGGAGAAGTTTGTCTTACCATGTAATCTCCTCCTCCTTTTTGCATTATCTACCTGTTGTTGTCTCAGGCATTCCCTTAGTAGTTCATCTTTGGGAGCAATCTTTGTGATGTACTAATGGATGCTTTGTGTTTCATCCAGGACTGTAGCCAAGTACTTGGATGTTGCTGTCCTTCTTGCCTCTTCCTCATGGTTGCGATGTGTTTGTGGTACCCCAGATACTTGTAGCTGTTCTCTACATTTCCTATTTGACCTTCTGATACTTGAACTCCATCTGTCCTGATCACCTTCCCACTTTTTGCAATCATCTGCCCACACTTAACTAGCCTGGACGGCATTCTGATGTCCTTGCTGTATGTCCTAATTGGGTGGATCAGTGAGTCAATGTACTCACTCTTGGCATACACCTTGATGTTGTCCATGTAGAGTAGGTGGCTAATGGTAGCTCCACTATTGAACCTGTATCTGTTTTCACTTTTCATGATGATCTGGCTAAGAGAGTTGATGCCTATATGCATCATGCAGTTTCTCATATGCTAATGATATACTTACAAAGATGACTGATAACCATAAGAACATTCTTGAGCAGGTCGTTTTCTTCCTCTTCATAGAGGGAATGACGGTGATAAAAGTGGGCCAGTAGGCTGTTCCAGGCTTTTACAATAAGTATTTCCTGGCAATACCCCTATATATTATTTATTCAAAGCTTCTATAATTTTGCATATACTTTCTCCACTCAAAGTGACACATACTTTGTTTTTTCACTATCTTTCGAAGCAAGTCACAAGTGAGCAGAGCTAAACACCATGGCACCCCACATCGACCACATAACAACTGCAAGTTTCCAGGGGTGAGGGTTACTCAGACTTGGTAAAATAAAATATATAACTAATTATAGCAATTACCCAGTATTTGCAATTGATGAATAATTTGCCAGTTTTAGTAGAAAAAACAAACAAATATTGTACAAGAAAATTGTAATTAACTACTTATTGGCCTAACTCAGACTTACTCATATGGTAAAAGGATTTGTCTAGTTTTTTCTTTGGCTCTTTTCTCGTTGTCTAGATGTGTCTTAAAATACTCAAAACTTTAAAATATTGAAAGTACTCCTTTTATCCATTTTCTTCTGTCCCTGTAGGCTACTAAAATGAGATGAGATGTCGTCTCCCATATGATATTCAGAGGTGACATTTAGAAAGCCATATTACTGAAGAGTAATTTGAACATTTTAGCCATTGAAGCCAGATTTATGAAGTGAAATTAATTTACTGCTTGTATTGGACTAAACATTTGAGACGAGTGAGCATATACTAGTCCACCATTTGTTAATAGTTAAGAAAGACGACTATGTAGAAGCTTGCATTCTTAGTATAGCATGACTACTTTACCATTCAGATTAATAATGGGTCATAATTGGAATTTGGTTTAATGTGGCTTTTGAAATCGCATGAAATGATTGCAATTCAAGAACCATTAACTTACACACAAGTAACATACTGGAATACATAATTAGGATCTTTTAATGCCAAGTGAAGCAAGATAAAGGAAATAAGTTCACACTGAGACACAAGCAATTGCTGCTGGAAGATGTGTCAAAAATCTGTAGATATTCCCTGATACATTGGAAATGTAATCTAGTCTTACCAATGTCTATTAGTGTGAAAGTATGTTTCCTTATGCCATTTATTGTTTAAACAGAGTTGGCTCAAACCAAAGTGGATTAAGTCTGAATTGTATATGGTTCTAAGGTTAGAAATAACTGATTTACGTTGTTGCAGAATGTGAAATTGTGTGCTGTAATTACTATTGATACTCTGATGGTATCATTTTACAAACATTCTTTATGCCATTTCCATTTAAATGACTGTATAAAATAAATGGAGTCACTGTTTAACCCACTCATGATGGGTATATTGTTACAGCTAGGCGATGTTTCAATAAAAGGTAAACATGTAAAAGAGTCTTTTCTTTGAACTCAAGAAAGTTTTGTTCACAGTCATCATTGAAGTGAATGTTGAAATGTGGAGCACATAATCTCTTAATGTTTTCATTTTCTACAGACCTGTAAGTGCAAAAACAATGTAAAGTTTAAAAATATAAATAAAATATGCCGACATATTATTAGTATTGCTTCCTGTTCATTTATTTATTTATTTGATTGTGGGAAGGCTATGTGTCCTAACATCTTTGGTGCTAAGCCACCACTGCTTGATTTTCTACATTGTCACTTATGGTCTACCGGATTGATGTAGAGTTCTATACCTCAGTTGTTTTCTCACGGTTCCTGTCATCCCAGATGTTGGCTCAGGAATAGGAATATTAGGTCTTGTTATGAGGACATCAAGTTCCTTTAGACATTGCTTCTTGAGCGGCTTCAATGCAGTAGAATACCAGAGATAGGCACCTTTCGACCAGATATCTCTGCTCAGGTCACTTCAACTATTGGTGCAGCAATGCACGGCCAAATAATAGTTTCAATACCTATAAGAGCACTTATACTGCTACGTCTGAAAATAAGTAGGGTTCTGTACCCTGACCTATTGAATATTACCAAAAAATCAGTTTTATTCTACCTTTGGTTTAGTCCATAAACACCAAATTGGAGTTAATTGAAAGCCAATTAGCAAAGTTTAGGCTAAATTAGCCAAGCTGCTACTATAACCAAGTTAGAGAATTTCTCCATATCCTCTATTTTGGTCTGAATTTTGCAATTTGTTTTTCACTTCCCCCGCAGTGCATTATTTAAAGGATAAACCCTCCAGTGATTTTAGTTTTAAGTTAGATTATATCAATTCCCATCTGCTTGTTTGTCTATCCATCTTCCTTGCTAATTCTGTTCCCAATTTTCCATGTCTTCGTAACACACTGGATATAAATTCTTAAGATTTGTTTAAATGAGAAAATATCCATGGCAATATCTGTTTTCAGTCTGATAACTTTTGACCAATAATTGCCATCATCTAATTATCTATTTTAGTCATGAAGGAATTTTTCTCTGTGGAGGCTGGCATTCCGATTTGAGCAGAAATCCCTCAAGATACATGTGTGTTCTAGGCAGCTACAAAACAACTGTCTCATGAAACATAAGCAGGCACATTGCAAACCACTCACTGTGAGCAACAGAGGAGCAGATTTGCTATTGTGGGCTCATCTGCCTGACAAATAAAATGATAAAAAGCCAAATTGTTAAATTGTTGACTGTTCACTGCTGCTACCAGGCAATTAAATTCATGTCAGTTACAGTAATAGTGTGTGTCTATTTTTTTGTCAACAAAAAAAAAAAAAGACTAAAAACCTAAGTATTAGACGTTTATCTATAAAACACCCATTTAAATGCTTGCCTATGATTACTCTCTACACAAAACATGTACAAATCTCAATCTAATGTTATTTCATTTCCCCAAATTATTTTCTAAAGTTTAAATTCATTGTGACATTTGTTTTTACTTTGTTCGATTGTGTTTGCAGATTTTATTTTAGGCTACATTTTTAAAGAGACAAATAAAATCAGGCATTTGTTGCTTAGTGGACCTTGAAAGTAATCAGTTTAACTCATTGCTTTAAGCAGTGCTAAAAATGGAGGCAGAATTAATCTTAAAAACGAGATTACATTTTGCTCATCCTGTATGAATTCGGGACACACATAGAAGTACTTGATGTAGATCACATTTGCAGATGAGTATAGAAGTGATGTAACATTGTCCAGGGGATACTTTTCTGAATAAGTGTTTGTCGTCTTTGGAACCCAACCACTTCTCCTACTAGTTCCACAGCCAGCAGAATAATCCTGATTTGGAACTCCTGTACCTTCATTCCATGTTTTCAATCTGAAATCCTGTTTCTGACTTCAGAGTATATTCCCCCAAAGCCTTGCACTAGTCCAGTTGCAGTGTTTTGTCTGTGCATTCAAGAATGGTTTAGCAGTACTCCATGTTGAATCTCCCCACCCCCCTTTACAGGTGCATCTGCTACTGTGAATCACAAGTTATAAACCGTTCTGTATTGTGTCCCTTTCACCTTCCATCTGATTATAATATCTCCAAATGTTGGAATTGTGGAGGGTATGCCAAACAAATACACTGTTTACAACAAAACTCTGGATTGTACAATCCTAAACCATTAACTATTAAATAAGCAAGAGGATGAGACAAGCAGGGCTAGAGTCTCTCAATCTCTGAACATTGGAGGGCCCCTCAATCTGATGATATTCCCATTGTACGAGGATGTCAGCCTGTCCTAAGACTCAGAAATATTTTTCTGAAATCGCCAGGTCAAGAGTTAGTTCAGGGAGGCAAGTGGCAACTGGTACCACATCCCATTTTTCTATTCTATTCTATTTCACCTCTCAATATTCCTTCCCACTTGCTTCATAAAAATGAGACCACTTTCCCATCCCCTTCAAAAGATAAGTAAATGACTGTGAATATCTCTTGCACTGGATCCCTGAAATGATTGTGTGTCCCTGATCACAGTCATATTTATGGATAAAGTGTTTTTGTGATTATATAATATCTTAATAAGCAGACTCTTTTAAAAAATATTGTGGTGTTTTTCTTTTTCCGATGTACAAAGCCACCAGATGTCCAAAGTCTGTGTATATCGTCTGTTTTACAAATCAAAGGCTGTGTACAGTAGGGATATAAAACCTTGTCTCCCAGCTGTCCTTGGACTACAGTTTCCAAAACTGGCTGTTAGAGAACTTTCTGATATTAGTCCAACAATTGGCGAGACAATGAATATTCCTGATATACAAGAAGACCAGCAGGCTTCTTCAGCTTCCCTTGTCTCCTTGCAGAGTAATTTCCCCCAAACAAGGTGCATCAAATAAGCTACTCTGCATTGATGTGCAATTTATGGAATTTATTAATTTAAACATTAGCCTAACATTTCCGGATATTGGACTCCTAAATGTCACATGCAAAAAAGGGTGTTCCAGAACTTTAATGCAATGTGTTAATTAAAGGAGTGCTCTCTACAAAGATGACTTTTCGCTCCCCTTTCCCTTTTATTTGAATTTATCTATCATTATTTTTATTTCATTTTCCATCTATTAAGAGTGTATAGAGAAGTGACATTTAGGAACTTAGCAAGAAGCACAAATCATGCGATCCAAAGGTTTAACCATTTTAGAACCTGATGTACATTCACTGCAGTGTTCTAGAATAGTTTTTCAGACACTGTTCTAAATATTTGGTGCTTTCACAAACGTAGACAAATTCACTACACACACTTTGGTGTGGATTTTTCTTTTTTCTGTCTCAAGTGTATAGAAACAAGTGTTTAACCTCTAAGGGCCAAGGTTCTTAAATAAAAACAAGTTGTTTTAATCACCTGTATCAGATCCTAAATACATGGCATGCCCTGCTGTGCACAGCCTTCTTCCTCCTGTTGTATATACATCAGTATATATCTGTGCATCACATTTGATGTGCGCAATAAAGGGATCAACACTTTGAGGTAAAATGCCAAGTCTTGAAGGTACCCCAATGGCCAGCAATATATGCTCTTTTCAGCCATGCATACTTTATATTGCCAGTGTTTTCTACATTAACAATGCAATTTTGAGAGGCAGTAATATTTATGTGAATATTTATAATTATATGCGTCTGTGGAGCATGTCTAATTTTATGTAATTAAAGCCAGGATGCAATACGAAGGTTGTCTGTTTGCATTCAGGGTGAGCAGTCAAGTATTGTGTAATTTGAGTCTTGATTCACATGCAAGAATAATTTAGCCTGCTTGGTCTGTTTTACATGAGGCCTGTTTGTTCAGCATTTTTTTCCTTCTCTTTTCAATAGAGCCTGTAGCATAAATGTGTGATAGTGTGGCATACCTTCCAGCTTTTCAAAATTTCTTGGGTTTTTTGCCTCAGGGGATATCAGAAAAGTCTCCATATTGTGCAGGACCAAAATGTGACTAAATATGCTTTGTTGTTCCATTTTGAATATGCACTGAACATTGACACATTCCATTTATGGCTGCAAGCATCACCAGTGAGGCAATTTAGCTTTCTGATACAGCCCCCCAAGGTGTCTACTCTCTACCACATCTTCATACCTTGCAATGTTGGAAGGCTGGTGTAACTGTACTATACAGGCTTTCATGGAGAATCTGTGCAGCCACTTCAGATATCTCAGTGAAGATGGCCTCAGTGTGGCATGCCTCCCAACAGTCTGAGTCAGTCCTCATTTTTGGGTCCTCCCGACACAACTTAGTTCTTTGGTGTTCGACTTTTGGAGACATCAGGGAACTGTCCCTAATAAGTATAGTGCAAGTCCATCATTAGCATTATATTCAGTGTACTTGGACCCTCCCAGAGAGCACTGAAACCGTGATCCCTGCAGGGACTGCCACTTGAGCTGGTCATGCAGCCTGTGCCACAGGCATCCTGATTCTCTGAACCCAAGAGTTGGGAGATATGGTGTTGGGAGTGTAATGTTTAGTCAGGCCCAAGCTCATTTTATTCTATTGCTGTTTAGATACTGTTCATTTATCTAAGTGACAACTCCCAACTGTCTCTGATTTGTCTGGACAGTCCTAATTATGGAGTCCCGTACTGGGTTTGTTAGCCGGTATCTCACTTTGGGGAACACCAACAATTGCTCCAGTCATTATTAATGTGCATAATAGTAACAGGCAATAGGGTTGAGCGCTACAACAAACCCAGAGGTATTCCAGTCTGTTAATATCCTAGTAAAATGGACGGTTAAAAAGAAAAATGGTGCCAAGCATTATAAAAGCCTACAGATACATCTCTGGTATGCTTATAATTCCATATTTTTATAACAAAATATTTGCCACACCATAACTGTGCACAACAGGACAAACTTTGTGTTCTCTGATTAAGCTGTAGGGCGGTGCATGTTCTGCACTGCTGTCTTTGTTTGCTGCCTTGATGCATTAAAAATAAATAAATATATATATTGGTGCTTTTAAAATAATAAATATGGAATTCTAAGCCCACCAGAGAGAGATCTGTGGGTTCGTAATCCTGGACACCCAACTTTTTCATTTAGACAAATCTAGAAACGGTCCACAGCACGGTCGGCCAAAGTGCATCATCTGACACTCTTGCGCTCTGTAAAATGCTCTCAGAACACTGAGTTCATGAAAGAGCGGTTCAGAATGTGCAATCCTGAATGAGACTGGCCAAAGTGATTGTCAGTATGTGCTTCGCAATCCGCACTGCTAATTCAGTAAGTGTGACTAGCTCGTTTAGTTGTTTGTGCTTGACTAATAGGATATCTGTTAAGCTAGTAAGGCACAGGAGCATACCTAGAGCAACTGGCACCCGAGGCAGATCCTGTGTTCGGCATCTCTCCTCCCAAATGTAAAAAAAACACCCACAATTTTTTTTAAAATGTTTTTGTTTTTTTAAATTGCTCACATTAGTAAACTTTGTAAAAACCCCTGTCCTCCCCCCTTCTACAAACCACTTTACTGCACCCTTCTACAAAACCCCTGCATTCCCCTTCCACAAATCCTCTGCTCAGACCCCTTATACAAGACCCCTGACCCAATACAAAATCCCTGCACCCACACACAGTTACAGGCATACAGTCACACACAGTTACAGGCAGCATCACACATTCATAGGCAGTCACACACACAGTAACATGCAGACAGTCACACATACAGCCACAGGCAATCACACACACAGTAACACACACATACAGTCACACAGACAGACACAGGCAGACAGTCACACACACACAGTCACAGACAGTCATACACACAGAGTTACAGGCAGACAGTCACAGGCAGCTATACACACACAGTTACAGGCAGACAGTCACACACACACACAGTCACATGAAGACAGACACACACCCTCGATGTGCAACACTAACAGCAGTGGGTAGGGGCTGTGTTAAGCCCCACCACTGCTGTTGGTTTGTCCCTACCCCACATTTGATTAGCCCTGCCCCCACTTTTCTTCTGTGTAGCAGGTTTTGAAGTAATGTGTCTGCGTTGCTGGTCTCTGTGTGTGTGAGCTGTGTGAGCACTGGTCATGGCACCCTCCTACCTAGTGGCACCCGGGGCAGAATACCCCTCTTTAGTATGCCACTGGTTAGGTGTAATGTAAAAAGAAAATAAGTGTGTGGGAGTGTAACCTCTGGGGTTGGGGTTTTATTCTTGGACCCAGATAGCAAAATGTCTCAGACCAATCCCTGGTTATGGTACATATAGAACCGTTATAGGTGCCTTTTTTTTTTTATTTTTATAGTTTCAAGAAAGTAAATCCTTGGTGGTTTTTGGTGTTTGGTGTCTTTTGGTTTTCTATTATTGCGCAAGCTTATTTTGGTGTACTACTGTAACCAGCGTATGTGTATAAATTGTTATTATATCTTTTACAGAGTCTCATTCTCATCACATGAGTATTTTCTTCCATTATTGTGTAAGCTGTACTACTGTAACCAGCATATATGCAAGTATATCTGTGTGTATATTTTTATTGGATATTTTACCGTCTCATTTTCATCACATGAGTACCTTTTTCCATTATGTCCATTCCAGTGTATCTTAATTTTCAAACACTTTATAACGAATCTTAGATTTTTTTGTGTGTGTGTTGAATATGCAGTTTAAAAACGTGCACTCTGAATAGCTCTGAACTAAAGCAGAACTCTGATTTTATATATTGAGCTGGATCATAAAAGTAATGAAATCTGTGCTGTTCAGTTTTTATCAGAAAGCCAACCCCCTGTGAGTAATACTGCCTTGTTTTGGAAGAGCCAATTAAAGTTGTTGTTTTTTTTTTTTTTTTGTATGACCCATTCAGAAGGGATACTTTCCCTTTAATAGCCATCTGTACAGGAGGGATGCAAAGTGGGCCAGGTCATCTCTTCTCAGCTGTCATGGTATTAACGTAGGTAATGGACCAAGAGCTCTTTTCTGCTGGGTGTTGTTTTTCATCGATTTACACAGATAATTCTATTTATTTTGTACAGTTGGTCCAGACAAACTGGGCAGAAAAACAAACTCTATTTGAATCGCTCTATTTTGTTTTCTCTTTTGTAATATAGCTTTTTTTATTTTCTTTCTTAGTCTACAATAGTTTTGCACCAATCATAACTGGCCGAATGAATAGGTGATATGAGAAAAAGTGGTTTGTGATCTGAATATTAAAATCTGCCTTGGAATTATACATTTAACCCACTGAGTGCCAGCGGTGGATATTGAGCACACCTTTACCACTCAAACTCTGAAGTGTTAACCCTTCGCTTACCCTGAAATGCCTCCTCATCTGTTTTTCCCCATTGCTAAAAAAATAAATATATGATATAAATGTATATGAGATATGACTTTTAATTTTTAATTCTAGTTTAGAATTGTGAATGCTTTGAATGCAATTTGGATTGACCATAGATTGCTCATTTTAAAAAAAAGTTCATGTTAAAAATGATATACAGACAATGCTTGGTATGTCTGGCACTTCTCCTACATCAAACAAATATAAATGTATATACCAAGGTGCAGCACAGCACTTAAAATATATTCAATGCAAAAAATGAGCGCACTCACTGGATTCCCCAAATCAAATTAGTTTATTAAATCTCTCCCCGAAAAAGATCAACATTTCGACCTTACGGCCTTTATAAAGATCATTATGTTATAAAATGTAAAGTTGCTCGTAACCATTCTTTTTAGAACCTCCCTCAAACAGACTGCAAATTTCGACCCAAAATTATTGCCAGTGATGATGTCATTTTCATTTGTCTAAAACTGGTCAATCTTATATCATCGTTTTCTGCTCTATTTAACTTGCTGTCATCTACAGCCAGTGACTTTACTTGGAGTTATGAAGTGGCGTAACTTACTTTTAGTTTAACCAAAATGAGTGTTTATTATTAAAAAAAAAAAAAATCTTTATATGCCATCTTTCTATTATATTGTATGTTAAAGATATATTTTAACAAAAGTCAAGTCGGTTTTCCCAAATATTTTTTTATGACTGCAATATATATTATAAATATATATATATATATATATATATATATATATCTCACAACCACAATGAAACCAGAATCCAGATTTGTTAAAATTTTGCTCAGTAGGTTTTATTTATTTTATCTGCCGAATAATCAAAGAATTTAATTCAATATGGACAGTGGGTGTCGAGCTTCAGCTGTTCATATTGTTGCATTTGGTGTGCTGATGGGGTTTCTTAGGTCACCTTTAAAATTATGCCTATGACAGCAGTAGACACCTGCCAAGATTGCAAGGTATCTTACTGCTCTCAGGATGAAGTCTGTGGCCTACTATGCCTCAGTTGGGAGGTACACATTTGCTGTACAGCTGGCATCACTGTATGGGGCAGCCGTGTGGGCTGTTAGGGAGTTGGAAGGGAGACAAGCATGAAATTTTGTCTAACCCAAACTGTTTTTTTTTCTTCTCCTTTTTCTGCTCTGTTGGCTGCTTTTCAGATCATCTTTAGAAAAAAAGAAAAAGAAAAAAAGGATAAAAAAAAAAACTACAATCAAGCACCCTTTAATCTGTCTGCGATTACCAGTAGTATGAAAAGAAAAGCATAATGAGGAAAAATGCCTCGTTTTGTTGCTTTCAAAAGCCAACAAATTGGAGTTAACTTGACAGGAAGTAGCTTAATAATTAGATTATTTATTTATTCCTGACACATCCCCCTATTACTGGTCTCCAGAGACCCTGTAGATGGTATGATTTTCAAGCTGCCATTACTTTGCTGTCTTCTGTGAACAAAGAGTCTACTGTCTATCAGTCAATTAAATGCACTCTTTAAGCAGAGGCAATGCAGTCCTCAATGGGTAGAGCCCTGGGACATTGTAGCTGATGATGCCTTGCTCAGTACTGTACATCACACTGAACTGCGGTCCCAACAGAGATGGAATAAAGTCATGCATTAAAATATCACTTGTAGATTTGTTTGCTAATGAAGAGCCATTGAAATGTTTGTCTGTTTCTGTGGCAAAATTATTTATAAAAGGACTACTTGTTTGCATATATTAGTTCATTAGCTCCAAGTGCTTTTTAGGATTGGCAGAAATGAAAGTCAACAAATTAAAGCGAAGGAAGTGCATGATCATCTCGGTTTCTTTTAAATCGCATCAAAGTAATGATGTTAACAAAAAATTGAGAAAATGCGAGGTGGGGGGAGGTGTGGGTAATTTAAAGAGGTTGCTGCTGAGATTCCTTTTGCAATAATAATTACTTTGTGTTTTTAATTATCTTTATCATATTTTGTTTATTTATTAAATTATCATCATTTATATTTTACCAACAAATGCTACAACGTCGAATAAAGTGAGTATTAAGCTTAATTCCCGTCCCTGCAAGTTTTCATTAACCGTTTGACTTTCAGACGGCAATCCAATGCTCTTTAAGCTTCTTTGACACGCAAGAGGTTAAATCTTCATGCACAGGGCTTTAAAACCTTTTACACGTGCGTAGTGACTGCTGTTGACAATAGTACAGAGTATGGTTGTGATAGTGGCTGTTGCGATGTGTATCTACGAATAACAGACATAAATATATTTATTTATTTTTTGTGTTTGTTTGTTGGGGTTCACGTGGTGAGATATTTTGTGTTCTCTGCTCTTTGCTCTACATGCTTCCGTACCATATTCCCTTGGGCTGTGAAATAATGGGGGAAAAGTAATGCTTATAGTCGCATGTACACTTTGGTGTTAATATGCAAAGCAGGGTACTCCTGGATATGCCGCCCACTGTGTGTAGTCCCTGTGCCACACACAAAGTACACTGCTGGAGTGGTCCATTCCTCATTAACTAATTGTGCCCAGTTATTACCTTCCCAAAATGTAGAGTACCGGATGTTCCCACTAAAATAACTTCCTCAACTGCTGTACTGTTCAGTGTATATGGGTGTAGAGGAGTTGATTCTCTGACCTTTTTCTTAAAAATAAATAAAATAAAATGGTAAACTATAAATAAGTTTTTTCCTTTAATGAGTGTTGAACATTGCTGTGACTTCCATCTCATATAGCTGGTGAAATAAGGTTATTAATACAAACAATATAAAAAGGGCCAGCACACCTAGAATAAAAAAACAGATCTGTGATATATATATATTTCTGTATTCCACATAGCCAAGACTACCATTTTATGTTAAATTTTTTTGTGGGTGTTACTGTCCAGCCCTAGTTATGACAGGCGTCCAACATCCAGTTGGCATTTCTCTCAAGAAGGCAGTACAATTTATAGGCCATAAGGACAGTCAGTGCAGCATGAGGGTTAGCTGAAAGGGAGAATAAATTCAAATGTGGACTTATCAGCTAATGTTCTGGCTTCCTGAGGGGAAGCATTGGGTTAGTTAAGTACCTACCCCAATCACATGCTCATCTGGCAAGCTGAATGACGCCAGATGGGTCATGATGAGCTGACAAATGTTTTGTATTTTTATAATCAGGTTTGGCCAGCACTGAGAGCTTACGTTTTATAATAGTGCTAGATCTGTAAGTGTATAGTTTGAATACAGACATTGGTGTTTATGCATGGAATGTTTTATCATGTTCAGTATGGCAACAGTAAATATGCGTTGTACTAAGGTTAGTTTGTTAATTGGTGGCTTGCACTATAATGTGTACTGTTTAACACACCCACTCTGTATATAATGAAAGAAACATCCACATTGTGGAACGTTGGAGTATAAATCATTCAGAAAGGGTCGGCATTGCTGAGTATGTATTACTGCTTACTTAATACAAAGTGAAAAATCATGACAGCTCCTGTCTGTACACCATTGTTTAAGGAATAAAATATTTGATATGCTTTCCAACTTTCATATGGCAATTGACCAGGGTCGTGAGTGGTTTTGCACAGGTACAGCCAGGGGATCATTCAACAAAAGGTTGAAACTCACTGTACACTTCAGCTTGTGTTCCATAGGAGCAGACATGTATTAAACTTGATTTGGTTATAGTAAATCTATGCTGGGCCTACAATTAATGGCACACTAAACCTTGACACACTAAATTGACCCGCTACCTGCTGAAACGCTGCTGGAGGAAGTCCTGCACCTCATCAGACTTCCTCCATTATAAAGTAATTTTGTGTTCATATAAAACAGCCCTCACCCTTGCTAAACAATCCTACTTTTCTTCTCTTGTTAGTTCATGGACACGCAATCCCATGTGTCTCTTTAATACCTTTAAATCTCTTCTTCACCCATCCCAAGCCACCCCTCAAACTGACCTTTCAGCAGATAGACTTGCATGCTACTTTACCAACAAGATTGAACAGTTAAGGAAAGAATTCTCCCCCCTTTCCTCCTCCCTCTCGCAACCACACATGAACCGTACCTTACCTACCCTACAGGCCTTCTCCCCAGCTACAGAACAGGAGGTGGCTTCGCTTTTCCTCTCGTCCCACCACCTGTTCGCTTGATCCACTACCTTCCAACCTTATCAGATCACTTTCCCCTTGTCTTGTACCATCCTTAACACACATCCTAAACCGCTCTCTTTCATCTGGTGTTGTCCCTGTTCCCCTTAAGCATACTACTGTCGAACCCATCCTAAAAAAGCCATCCCTAGACCCATCTTCCCCTTCTAACTATCGTCCCATGTCCCTGTTAACTTTTTCCTCAAAACTTCTACAAAGACTCGTCTTTACTCGTATGACACACTTCCTAAATTCCAACTCCCTCATCGATCCTCTTCAATCTGGCTTTTGCCCCCTCCACTCTACTGAGACTGTTCTTATTAAAGTTACAAATTACCTAATCACAGCTAAATCCAAAGGCCACTACTCCATACTAATTCTTCATTCTGCTGCCTTTGACACTGTTGATCATGTCCTCCTTCTCCAAACTCTTCAATCCCTCGGTCACTGTGACAATGTCCTCTCGTGGTTCTCCTCCTATCTCTCCCAACATTAGTTCAGTGTCTTATTTTGCAATGACACCTCCTCCTCTTGCCCTTTCTCGGTTGGAGTCCCTCAAGGATCTGTTCTTGGTTCCCTTCTGTTCTCTCTTTATACTGCCTCTCTTGGCAAACTTATTAACTCCTTTGGATTCCGCTACCATCTGTATGCCGATGACACCCAGATATATCTCTCCTCCCCTGATCTCTCGCCTGCGGTCCTGCAACGTGTCACTGTTCGACTTTCTTTAATTTCTGATTGGATGTCCTTCCACTTTCTGAAACTCAGTCTCCCTAAAACTGAGCTTCTTATTTTCCCCCTCATAATGCTGATCCTCCTCCTTAATTTTTTTGTTCCTGCAAGTTGATGGTAGTTGCATCAGTCCATCCTTGCAAGCTCATTGTCTTGGCATTATCTTTGATCCTGGCCTCACCTTTGTGCCACATATCCAGTATGTTGCTAAAACCTGTCAATTCCACCTTAAAAATATCGCCAGCATCCGCCCCTCTCTCACGCAAGATGCTGCCAAGGAGCTTGTTCATGCTCTGGTAGTCTACCGCATGGATTATTGTAATTCTCTCCTAGTTGGTCTCCCCAAAAGCAAACTACAATAGGCAATGAATGCTGCCACCAGGCTGATCTTTTTCACCTGTCGTTCCTCCCATACCTCACCCCTCTGTTGATTCTTACACTGGCTTCCTGTATCCATAGGTGTCAATTCAAAATACTAACCCTTTCCTATAGAGCTCTAACCAACTCTAGCCCCTCTTACAGTTCGTCCCTGATTCATAGATATGTCCCTTCTCGGTCTCTCCGCTCTGCAGGTGACCTTCTCCTGTTCGCTGCTCGCACTTGCAGGACTTCTCGCGGTTGGCTCCCTTCTTTTGGAACAGCCTGCCTACTCCCATCAGACTCTCCCCTAGTCTCCAATTGTTTAAGAAGTCCCTCAAAACACATCTGTTCAGAAATGCTTATGGACTCCCAGAGTAACATATCTATAATTATCTAAATCTGTCTCTTGCTTTCCTAAAGACCCATACTCCACTCTCACCTCCAGCTCTACTACTTTGTTTGGTGGCTGTCACCCTTACTGCCCTGTTGTGTATTTGTACTCCACCTCATCTAGACTGTAAGCTTGTTTGAACAGGGTCCTCATTTACCTATTCCTGTGTCACTGTGTAATTGTCTCATGTATTGTAAATTTTCCCCCTTTCATAATATTGTAAAGCGCTGCGGAATTAGCTGGCGCTATATAAATACCAATAATAATAATAATTAATGATGTGCATTATAACAGCACGGCAATGTAAACATCACAATAGAGATTCTTTTTAAAGAAGCATCAAGATAAAAAAAAAAAAAGCCAATGTTAACTAACAAACCCATTTAGACCAAGGATAAAGTGGTATTCTCAGTTTTCAAACCATTTTATCCTACATTGCAGTGAAAAGCATAGACTGTCCAACTGCTGACAGTCACTTCCTGCTACAGAAAAATTGTGTATTTTCCAGGGTCCTTGCTACTGTCATTCACTACCATTATCTATGATGATATTGCCTTTTGGAACGGTTCACATACATGTAGCACATCCCTTCTCTGATCACTTACATTTACTGACCAACTGGTTTAAAGTTTCCACTAATTGTGTTTCGATCTCAAAAATTTCTTCTGTTCTATAACTTGATAATTGACTTGCATGGCACATCCTTATTCAAGTCAAGAGTCAAGTGCTTCATCAGAGCGGCCAAATTAAAAATCCCCAAAAGGTTTTCTATCCGAGCACTGCATATTGAAAATATTCTAGATGTCGGATAACATTAACGTGACGTTAATGGAGGTGGCTCATGTGTAGTTTTGGGTAACTGCAATAAAACCCACTAGGTGAGTTGGTTAAAAAAAGATAATATTTTGTCAGGATTTGCAATTAAATGTTTGCGTAAAAATATTACTGGAATAAATGGCGTCTTTAGCACCAAAATGCTAAACTGCCCCTTACTGAGTCTTTCAGCTTGTACTTTTTAATAGTTTTATTATTGGTAATAGTACTTTGCCTCTCCCTGGAGTCTTCAACTCCCTATAAATTATCTTAGTTTTGAAAATTACTACTGTATTTCAATTGTGGTAGCCGTGAAACAATGTATTGTTCTACATAATAAAACGTATAATTGATAGGAAATATAAAATATCAAAATTTTTTTTGTTCATAATACTATTCAATACATCATGACATCAAGACAATAAATAGAAAGAACCTTTTTCAAATTCAATAAAATGGGTATGTACTTTAAAGGCTGTAAAAAGTAAACTTGATGAAAAACAGTCAAGCTCAAGTTTGTTATGAAATGCGTAGACAAGCTTATGTACATACAGACTTTAAGATACACTACTTGAAACTTCATGTGGGAAAAGTCAGGGTGAATAGAATTTGTGGAGTTTATTGAATTTGCCAAAGGTTCATGCTAATTATTATATTATACTATATATCTGAAATCCGGCATTGCTTATTGTGACATTCTGTTCTGTTTTGTGTTTATTTTGTAATTGTATGTTAAATTCTCCCTTACCATACAACACCTAGGCTTACATGCCTTTTGAGATTACTTTTGTTTTAGGGCAAATGAATGTAAGGAAATTCCAATCCACTGTTATCGTTATCTTCTAATGGCAAGACGAGTCTTACTCTTTTTCCCTGAAAAGAAGACATCCCTCAAAAATAAGTCGTAGCTTATTTTCGGGGGCGATGCTCGGAATATAAGCCCTACCCTGAAAATAAGCCCTAGTCGCTAGTTTGCTAATCTGTCTCTGGGGAATTTTCCCCAAACAGAGATTCGCAGGATTCCATGTGCTAGTAAACTAATCTATATTCGGAGCAGTTTCCATTAACATGGATTTGTGGGATTCCATGCGCTAGTGAGCTAATCTATGTTCGTGGAAGTTTCTCCACAAATAGATTAGTGGGATTCCAGGCCCTAGTGAACTGATCTATGTTCGGGGGAATTCCCCCGAATATAGACCTGCTTTCTAGAACATGCTTGCTACTAGGTTTTTTTCAGAGGAAAAATTTATATAAGACCTGGTCTTATATTTGGGGAAAGACGCTACACAAGCAATGCAAATCACCTTGGTACAAGGGGTAGAAGATATTAAAAAAAACTTGCATGTATGTAATTATGCATTTTTTTTTTATCGTGGGTATATATAAAAATAGCTTGCAAAACTTGCATTTCTCGGGTCTACTGCCCTTCTAACCCCGCCCAGAATTTTTATGAATGTCCAATCAGACTTCCTAATGCAGCTCAATGAAAAGTCTTTGGGACGTAGGTGCTCTGTGCAATTGCTTCCGCTTCAGTTTAGCTCCACTAAACTAACCAAGCAAGGAAATAACTGGAACTTGGAAAAGCCAGGTAGGTGTAATAAAGTTAATTCATGAAAGTGCCAATTTCTGTTGAAATCTGCTTTTTTTGCAAGATGGAAAAAACAAACAAAAACTGTTCACACATAAAACTTTTCAACAAGCTAAAGAGCTTTAGGGATCTGTAGTATACCTTTAGGTTTTTCATCTACCACAAACTATCTGCAATAGAAGAAAAGGGCTACATTTATAACTACGATTGGGGGTTCTCGCTTCCAGGTGTGGATCTCTACTTTTAATTTTCAGACCTCACTAAGGCATATTTAAATTTAGGGGATACAAAAATAAAATATAAAAAATCCTGGGAAGTAACCATACCTCTTTAAAATACACAATAAATTGTGAAAATATGTTTGAAATTAATTATTTGACCACCATATGTTTTATATATATATAAAATTCGCAATTATGCATGTGTGTGCATGTATATGTGGTTGGCTCTTCCTTTTCAGTTAAATCATTGTTAGACTTTGATTTGAAGGACATTTTTCCTTTGAGCCTGTCATATAATACTGTGAATAATTATAGTTTGTTTTACATATATACATATAGATCATTAGTGAGCAGTATATAAGCAAAGATATGCTACTTAGTAGTCCCTAGTGACAAAAAAAAAAAAATCTGACTACAGAATTATACCAAAGAGTCTTTAACCATGTATTTAAATTAAGAGGAAAAACCTGTGTACCTAATGGCAATTTGTTAGTGGTATGTATTTTGTACTATTGTATCATAGGTTAGTTTGATATTTGTGAGGAATACATTGGAGAATCTAACCATCGCACAACACTTTTTTTTTTTAATACATATATATATTTTTAATAATTATTTATTTCTTTATGAAATATTTTACCATGATGGATAAAACATTGCATTGTTACAATAGGATACAATATACAAACTATATATATAACAGTAATAAATATATTCAACCATGACCGGTGCATTCTGCTGTGAGGTACCGGTATATTGCCATAGATCTCTTAAAAGATTTTAGATTGAAGATTTTACTGTGTCCCCGAGGTTATACCATAATTGCAGTGCTCTGTAGGAAAATGAGGATTGAGCCACTTTATTTTTGTATTGCGTTATGCTAAATGTCGTGCTAGTACTGGATCGGAGGTTATAGGAGGTGGGAACAGCCGGGGAGAGCATTCTACTCAGGTAAGGGTGGGAGCTTCCCAGAAATGCTCTTATGTACAAGGCTGGAAAGATGAAGAGTGCATCGGGATTCCAGCGATGGCCAGTTTAGCTCTTTGAACATGTCACAGTGGTGGGTAAAGTAATTACATTTTAGTACAAAGCGGCAGAACAAATTATATACATATTAAGTTTATTAAGGTGGGTTTGCGGGTGCATACACTATATCCCCATAATCAATGACCGTCATTTGTTGCACTATCTGTTTCCTTAGTGTAGGGCTTAGACAGGATTTGTTTCTGTATAGGGCACCTAGTTTTGGGTAAAGTCTTGAAGAGATTTTTTTCTATGTGACGGCCAAAGGTTAGATTGGGGTCTAGCAACATATCTAGATATTTAAGAGAGCAGACTGCTGTCAGTGTGCTATTTGAATTTGTTCTGATACACAGTTGTTGATTTTGTAGTTTATGTAATTTAGGTACAGTTCCAAAGATCATTGTAATGGTTTTGTCAGTGTTTAGGAAGAGTTTGTTATGCGCTCTACACTTTTCTACCTCTGTGAATTGGTTTTGGAGTACAGCCTCAAGCTGCGGTAGCTTTGGTTTACTAGCGTTGATTACAGTGTCGTCTGCATACATGTGTACAGTTGAGGATTTGCAGACATTAGGCAGATCATTTATAAATAATGTGCATAGCAGGGGGCCGAGTATGGAGCCTTGGGGGACACCATACGTGACTGGAAGAGGGAGGGAAGCGCTATCAGAAGTGGCCACATATTGCAATCAGTTTGAAATATACGATCTATACCAGGTTAGCGGACGATCATCAATGCCTGAGTTTTTAAGTTTTTGCAAAAGAATGCCATGGTCTACTGTGTCAGAGGCCTTGGCAAAATCAAGGAGGATAGCTCCAGTTACGTCTCCTTGTTCCATGCCAATTTGGATGTCATTGCAAACTTTTAAGAGGCTGGTCAAAGTTGAGTGATTTAATAAATTGTTATTGCTTTTCAAAATATAAATATATACATTATTCATTATCATATGTTATATCAAAATTACTTATAAAATGTAAACTTACATGTATGGACATACAGTGTGAAGATAACTACATTACCTAAATTACCTTAGGGCAGTATGGGAGGGCAAGGCCGAATGATGGAGGGAGACAAGACTTTTATATACTCAACTCAGGTCATCTCTGGGTCTCAACTATCCTTTATAGCATTGATCCTAAGATCTTTAACCAATTGTCCCAAATACAGTATTTTTGTCGATTGACACAAAAATTAGAGGCAATTTCCCATTCTTTTTCGCACTGGAATTTGATACGCTCTTTAATTTGTGGCCACGATCCAACCTTAGACGTTTACCAATTTGTGGCTATAGAGCCTTTAAACCGGTTACCTTATGGTAATTTGTTAGTGGTATTTTTTTTTTTGTAATATTGTATCATAGATTAGTTTGATATGTATGAGGAATACAACAGTGGAGAATCTAACGATCACACAACACTTTTTTTTAAATATATTTTATTTATTTTTTAAGAGATGATTTATTAAGTCTTATTTAGTAAGCAATTAGTAAGCAAAGTTTATCAGTACAAAATATAATACCCCTACTATATGCTTACTGTACATACAGTAAGATGCACATTCACAAATGATCATTTAGTTCAGAGCTTGCTAGTCAACCTCCACAGTAGAAAGTAAAAAATAAAATAAAAGTGGGCAAATAGTTTGTAATTTTATGACAAATGTCCCCAATTTACCAAATGTTTGGATCCTATTGTCAGGCTCATTCAGAGCAATTTAGCAAAATCTAAACTTTGAAGGGACACTAAAATCACCAAAACAACTTTAGCTTTTTTGGTGTATAGACCATCAGTTCCCAAACTGTGTGCCGCGGCGCGGCGGGCACACAGGGGAGCCGCAAGTTATTCTCCTGGTGCTATGATGATAGCACTGGGAACTCTGCCTCCCTCTACCCTGCCGGCTCTGCAGGACCGGAGGGGAGATCAGAGATCTCCCTCTCCGTCCCGCTATCACTTTGTGGACAACTGGCAGGGGAAGGAGAGAGGACCCGGGGGAGCTCTAACCTGCAGCTCTAACCTGCAGCTCCGCAGGGTTCTCCTCTCGCAAGCTTGGAGCGTTACCGCGTTCCTGAGGCTGTTACCACCTGTTCGTTCACTGTCACCACCAGGGCTTCCTCACCAGGGATTGCAGGAAATGTCCCCCTCCCAAGCAAAGGTAAGCAGGGGGAGGGGGGGGAAATTAGTTTTATTTTTAATTATTATTTTTTGTTATATATTTATTAATTTGCCCTCCTACCCCCACGGACCCCACACCACACAATAGCTTCCCCATACACCCACACTGCCCCCCATATACACAATTACCCCCATACACACACACGCGCCACGCGCTACCCCCATACACACACTGCACCCCCTCACACAACCTGTCCCCCCACACAGACACTGTACCCCTCACACACACTGCACCCCCCACTCACACTTTACCCCTCACACAACCAGCCCCCCCACACACTGTACCCCTTATGCACAGACTGCCCCCCATACACACACTGCACCCCCACACACACTGCATCCCTCACACACACACATACACTACATCCTTCACAAACACAATGCACCCCTGTACACAAACACACACGCGTGCGCACACTACACCTCTGCACGCACACTGCACCCCTCTCACTCACACACACACACACATACTACAGCCCCTATCCCAGCAGACTCCAGGTAAGTTGTCAAACTGTTCTTAAACAGTTTGACTACTTACCCTGGGAGGGCACGACTGGCATCATAACCACTACAACGTAATGGAGTGGTTATTGTGCCTGGATTGTTTCATTAAATAATCTACCAGTGCCACTCCCAAGATTAGGGGCCCAGTATATGCCACAGTGCTGTACATATATACAACCTAGAAAATTGTTTTGACTTTGGGTGTTTTGGAAAAATATTGAAATAGTAAGGGCGCATTGGGAACCACTGGGAATCCCTTTTGTTTGTCCATGCACCCCTAGCCATACCTCCCCTGGCTACGACTTACACACCATGCATGAAAGAAAAAATGGTTTCACTTTCAATATGATGTAACTTACTTTAAAAGTTCTTATTGCCTGCTCTCTAAACTGAACTTTAATCATACACAGGAGGTGGGGTCTATGAAGCTATCAACAGTGCATGGGATAATACATTTTAAATTAAATAGAATTTGAAAAGAAGGAAGTATAAACATTAGCTGACTCTTTAGAGGAAGTATTTAGGAAGGCTGTGCAAGTCACATGCAGGAGAGGTGTGACTAAGGTGCATAAAAAAGCGATTTAACTCCTAAATGGAAGAGAATTGAGCAGTGACACTGCAGGGAAATGATATATACACCAAAACTGCTTCAATAAGTTGTTTTGGTGACTATAGTGTCCCTTTAAGCATTGTAAGCAATGTCCAGATTTTGCAACTTGAGTGCCCTTGTACAGAAGTTGATTAGTTTTGTCCCATTTGAAACAAGGTAATTTGGTCGTTAGTGAATTATCCCCCTCTGGAAGGCATTTCTCTTTGCCACAGGCAATCATGAAGCAGCCATGAAGCTTTTCAGCACCAGAATTGGATCTTTGCAATTGTTTACTTCAATCATGTCAAGATCATCCCAATTGAATACAGTTGAGCATCTATGGCAGCGATGAGGGACCTATGGCACGCGTGACACAGCTGGCATGCCAAGCTCTCTCTGTGGGCACGCAGCAATAGGTCGCCGGTAGGGTAGGGTACCCACAGGGCCGGCACTTTCTATAGGCGACTTGTCGCCTAGGGCGCACCGGCCCAGGGGGCGCCAGATTTGAGTGGCCTGGTAGGAGGGAAGCGCACAGCGTTCCCTCCTGCCAGTCACTCTGAATAATGTGGCCAGTTGGCGCGGACTGCGGTACAGGAACATCATCTTCCTGTACCCAGCCGGACTGAAAGGAAGTGTTTACTGAGAGAGCACTTCCTTTCAATCTGGCTGGGTACAGTAAACAGAAGCTGGTCCGCGCAAATCTCCTCAGTGACATTGGCACACTGGCTTCAGCAGCAGAACAGAGTGACGCCATGTTACTCTGTTCATTTACTCCCTAGCTAACACTAGAAGTGCTGTCTAGGAAGTTTCCATAGCAACCACAATGCATGTATGTGGTTAATAAGGATGGAGAGCAAAAGGACCTCCTGTGGGAGGTCTTGTCTGCCCTCCCTTGTCAGTTAATGTCTCGATACACCGAGGCATTGACTGACAGCTGGGAGAAAAAACTATTTTTAAATAGTTTTTTTCTTCTAATCTATACATTTGCTAGCAAAACTGCTTGCACAAGGTATAGATGGGATTTTATGCTCAATCTAATGAGCATACGTTGTATGGGGCATGACCGGGCCCCTTTAATCACTGTGACATTTTGACTGCTTCTGGGATTCGCAAGGTATTAGCCTGCCCCAAACACACAGTGATTATTTCTAATCCAGAGCGTGTAGAGATATTGTAAATGATATTTAATATGCAAGGCTTAATGTGTGTTGATCTCCATTTGGGGGATGGGGGTTAGGGACTCGGAAGAAAATCCCATTTTCCAGCTTGATTCAAATTTAGTAAAAATGCTGCTTCAGTTGCTTTATGCTACTCACATTGGGAAAGGTGCTTATACTGTGATAATTATCATCAAGGAATATTAATGTGTTCAGCATTTGTAACCCAAAAACTCATTATAGCTTAAGCTGTGCATCATCTGTGAAGAAAGATCTTTGCCAGGATTTGGTCTTCACAGGGCTTGTCTCCTGCTTGCAACATGCAGTAGTGGTCAGAGTATTGGAAGAGGTCACTAAAGCAGTTTTTAGTTTTTTTTTGTTTTTTTTAAGAATAGAGTTCTTCATATTTTTCCCAAGGACATTACCACAATTTTTTAAAAACTCTTTTGCCCTCAATACACGCATTGCTCCTGCTCAAACATTTTAAACTTGTTCTTAGTCGTTGTTTTTTTCTGCTGGCAATAAATAAAGTTTTGGGTTCTCCCCCTCTTCCCCCCCTCTCCCCCCATCCCCTCATCCCCCTCATCCCCCCCTCCCCCTCTTCCCCTCTTCCCCCTCTTCCCCCCTCTTCCCCCCCTCTTCCCCCTCTTCCCCCTCTTCCCCCCCCCACTCCCCTTCCCCTCACTCTGCAGCAGGCGGCTCGCTTCTTTTAAAGGCCTGTCTACTAATCGACTAGCTACAGGTGAGTGCCAATTAGTTAACTCTTATGTCAGATCCAAATTCTGGTCTGTTACACAGCAACTAGTGCTGTTGGAGCATTGGCCTACCCTGCTCTCCAAGTGCTCCGCCCCAGGAACCCATACCATGTTTTGCAGAGCATCAGCTATGCATATTGCAAACTTTAACATCTCTGCCTGGGGCATTTAACAGAAAATTCTCTGGCTGCTGTTTAGCGAATCAGGCCTGATATATCTTCCATCAACCACTATTCCACTTTTACGCTCACAACATTTGCATAGAATGTGGTGATCTGTCTACCATTTGTTGAATTACAGTATGAAGAATTATTAATGTAATGTATCCAAATAAATGTGCAATACTCTCTTAAACCCGGTCATCTTAACCCTGCAATGTAGACGGGGCCTGTGCTTCCATTAGGCCACTTAGGTGGTTGCCTAGTGAGTCAGCTCACTGGGGGATGACAAAACAGAGCACCGCCTGTTGAACCAGCCTGCAGGGAGATTCAATGCTTTCCAACAGAAATACTATGAGCATTGGATTGGACCAGAGGTAGGAGAGGTTAGCAGTGCTGTGGGAGAAACCAATGGGAAGTGCCTATTTAGAGCTAGGCAGAGTGACACTAGAGTTATGAATACATGTTTGTACTCCCGAAGCTATAGTGTTTGTTTAGTGTAAGTGTGGGTTCACATACAGAATGAGATCAGGGAAATTATGCAGGCTGGGTGGATTAAAGAAGGGCATGGGAAGGTTTAACATGGATACTTAGAAAAATGGAATAGGTTGAGATGAACATAATGGGATTGAAAAGGACAAATGTGACAAGTGGAGAAATGAGGGTCATAAAGACCTGTTGCCCTGCAGATAATAAGATAATATAAATCAACATATAGATATTTTTGTCCTACTGATTTGTAGGAAACCATGTTGGTTTAAAACGTGGTCTTTTTATAGAGCTTGAGGGCCTGATTGCCCCATGTAGTGAACTGGGATCAACAGGCCGACAACTCGTCATCACTTGAATTAATGAAAATAAATGAGCATATTTTGAAAGGAAATTTAAGAAGGATAAAGGAGAAAAAAAATCTAAACTTTACTTTCACAATGAATGTCATTCATGAAGTACTGTATTTATTCACAACAAATTATTCAAGGGCTCTTTGAATCCGGTAATGTGACCTGCTGAGCACATTTTACTCATGAAATTGTAGTATGTGACTGAAAGCATAATTCAGCACTTTCCAATTAATATCACTTCAAAATGCCCGAGGACCTCATTTTGACCTCACAACAGTACAATTTAAGACAGTAGTGATTGATTAGTGACAAATTGTATATATGTCAAAGCATGTATGTATATTTGTGTATTATTATTTATTTTTTTCAGATGTTGTGTATGAGACGGTATTTACTTTTTATAAATTGTCTTAGAATATGTGGATATTGCATAACCATATATTAGAAAGCATACATAAAATTGTGTGCGTATTTATCACTTTGTTTCACCACAACTTTATAGATTTTTAGGATGATGCTAGTGGAATCATCTCACTATTGTCTCAAACGAGCCATTTGAGCAGGGTCATCAACCCCCCTCTGTTCCTGTGCGTCCAACTCGTCTGGCTACTAATACTTGTCTGTTAGCCCACCCATTCTACAGCGCTGCAGAATTTGTTGACACTATAAATATTAATAAGTCTGAACTGATGCCACAATGGCAAATAAACTGCATGAAGCCAAGTACTGGACCCATACCATGCATCTGACCAAAACAATTAGAATTAAGGTAGACTCCAGACCCCTTAACCACTTCAAATGTGCAGATTTCAAGAGAAATTCCCACTTTTCTAAATGAACCTTGTTACATTCCCCTGACTGTCAGACGGTTCTGGTACTTGCTACCTCTTTTTTATCCCCACTGAGCTAAAAAAAAACTAGTAATTTCTCAGAGCACCTGCTTTGCAAAGACTTCTTGTTGAGCTGCATTGGGAAGTCTGTGATTGGACAGCCACAGAAAGTCTGATCATGGTTGGAAGGTGTAGGGCTTGAAAAGGCTGCAGAATAGTGATTTGCAGATTTTCTAGTCTGTTTTTAGATCTACCCACAATGGGAAAAAAATACATAATTAAATGCATGTATAGTTTCATTGGAGGTATATTTGCTAAAAAGTGATTGATTTATTTTTGTATATGGATAGTGGAATGTCTTGCTAAGCTTCCGGTATCAGGTTTTTGATAAGACAAACTGCAGAAAATGTGGACTGGACATCTACAACATTAAAGTACTAGATCTTGCATGGCACTCTGGACATGCTGAAGTGGATTATAAGGAATAATTTAGAGAAATCCTACCGTAGACTTCAGGCCACCAGAATACAATGCAAAATATGCAAATTAGTACAGAGCACATTCACTTTTTCAGATTTCCAACGCAGATTTCTATTGGCTTACAAAAAAACATCTGAATTACTCTGTTCGTAAGAGTCAATAAGGCCACTTATTATATTTACGGTCAAAGTTTGACAGAGAAGTGTGATGTTTATGACTATCAAGTCCAATTCATTTTGGAAATTGTAGTTTCAGAAAACTGCAATAGCTGTAGCTTGTGCCAGCATTTAGATATAACTAATGTAGCAATGTCTTTATTATTTGGTTATAGACATTTCTCTATTAAGCTTCATTAATGTTCTACCACACAAAGATTCATTTCCACAAGAGAAATTAGTTAATTGCTTTCACTGGGACATAATTTAAATACCTACTCAGAGTATTGTTCTAATCCAAAGCCCATGAAATCAAAGCTGCTCTTTATTTAGCTGACCAGTGTAAATACAAGGTGAAAGACAAACTGAATGGAGCACGGTGCATATAATCCCTCTGTTTTACGCTGTGTGCTGTAATGCATAGCCGCATACAATCCTTTTCACAAATACATTTTGTATACTGTGCATGCATTCCAAGCAATTGTTTTTATACAATGCAGATGCTGCTATACCTGTGATGTCTAACCAGATTAGCCAATTGGATAAACTACATAGATTGGAGACACATTGATATAATATTATAGTTAATTTGGGAGTAGTTTAGTCCACTTGTAGTTTTTGCAACATGGACTTCATGACACACCTGGTGACATACCTCTCAATATAGTGAGATGGGAATTCAGGTTGGAGTTTGCGAGTTTGCCTGCAATGCGCTGCCAAAAAGATGCTATGTTGGCTTTAGCCAGTCAACCAACTTCCCACATGATGAGTGCTGTGGAAGGACTCAATAATAAACATATATGACCTGCATTAGCAGTGAACAGCAAAAGCATTTTACTACATTCTTAAAGGACCACTATAGTGCCAGGAAAACATACTCGTTTTCCTGGCACTATAGTGCCGTGAGGGTGCCCCCACCCTCAGGACCCCCCTCCCGCCGGGCTCTAGGGGGTGAAAGGGGTTAAATTTACCTCTTTTTCCAGCGCCGGGCGGGGAACTCTCCTCCTCTCCTCCTCCTTCTTGTTGTCATCGGCTGAATGCGCATGCGCGGCACGAGCCGTGCGCACATTCAGCTAGTCCATAGGAAAGCATTCTCAATGCTTTCCTATGGACGCTGGCGTCTTCTCACTGTGAAAATCACAGTTAGAAGCACGCAAGCGCCTCTAGCGGCTGTCAATGAGACAGCCACTAGAGGCTGGATTAACCCTAACATAAACATAGCAGTTTCTCGGAAACTGCTATGTTTATAGAAAAAAGGGTTAACCCTAGCTGGACCTGGCACCCAGACCACTTCATAAAGCTGAAGTGGTCTGGGTGCTTATAGTGGTCCTTTAAGGCATGATTTTGTGTGGATATGTCTGAAGTATGTTCAGAGAATAAAAACAGGATAGATGGAAAGTTTTCTAAATTTGCTGTTAAAATGACTAGGAATATATATATATATATTTATTTATTTTAATCTTCCCGATCAATTTTAGTTTCATTATTCTGTTTTGTTCTGTGTAATGTCCTTATTATCTTGCACTTTCTAAACAAAACAAAACAAAACAAAAAAATAAAGAAAGCAAACCTACTTGAAACAAAGAAAATGACTAGGGCCATAACCACTACAGCACATTTAGTAATTTACCTGTAGTCCACCATGCGCCACCTCCTTTCAAACCATCACTCCTTGCACCATAAGCACTACAGAATGCTCTTATGGATATGGTGCATGGAGTGATCCTTCATAAGAATGTTACATACCATAATATGCCACCATGGGCCCAATGTTTTTCTTTGTTGGTTTTTTTTTCAGTTTTTTGGTGCTGTTCTTATCATTTGTCTAATGTACTTTATATTGGAAAAAGAAAAAAAAATCAAATTGAAAGTATTACAAAAAAAAAAAGCCTGCATAATTCATTATTACAGAATTGCCCGTGGTGCTTTCATTACTTTTTGAGTGCAGTCATGGCATTGTTTTTCTGGGATTACTACTTGTAAAGCTTTAGAAAATCCGTAGTGACACAGTTTAATTGGGAACTAAGCTACAGAGTACAGATGCACATAAAATAAAGATTAGGAGGCAAAAAACATTGTGGTAAATATATTGACACTTTTGACTCTTATGATCATAACTTCAAATTCTAGAAATATTGTTTATGGCATTGTTAAACCTTGATGGACTTGGTGAGTTATTTCTGTGAACTACATATATTTTTCTTATAGATTAAACATGTTTATGAATGTGGTTCTGGAGCATCATCTAAAATCTATTCATTTGTGAACCAGATTATATTATTTGGTTTTATTTATTTTAAACATTTAAAGGCTGGTTATTTAATTCACTACATAAACCATTAATACTTCTAGAGGTTTTTTGTTTGTTTTTTAATCACAGACCGTAATAACATCGCTAAATCAGGATCTACGTAGCACATTCAATGGGGGGGCTAAAATATATATATATATTATTTTTTTATTTACAAAAAATCATCTAGGTCCTGCTTTTTTTGCTGCTCTGTAGAAAATTACATATTGGGAAATTAGGAGAGACTGCATCAGGACCTATTTACTGTACCAAAACCTGTTGGTCACGGATGTACTGGAGCCATAGTTGAACATGTTACTATAAGCTTCACTTTAACAGTTAGCGGTTATTGGACCATTGTTTGAGTCCACATCTTTGATGCTTTCCAATACATGTCTTACACAATAAATATTGGTCTCACAGTCAGTAGATATTGGTCTTGAGGCAGGAACATGTTCAGGAATAGGAGACAAATCAACTGGGTAGGAAGTCTGGGAGCAGGCAACAGGCAAGTCCGGAACAGGCCAGGCAATCAAAAAGGCAATAATTGTATCCAGGAATAGTCCAGATAAGCAACTACTTGTTAATGTTAAGGCTCTGCTTGTATTCAGCAATAGGCAGTGGGTAAAACCGACAGATTTGAGGCACATATAAAAATAAAATAAGTCAAAACTTACTAAAGCAAGCCAAAGTATTAAGGCAACGTTCTTGGAGAAATCCCTTGAAATGTATATTATATGTACAATAGTAGCTTCCTAAATGATCAAATAAGGTAAGCTGGCAGATACATTGTTGGAACATTTCCTGTGATCACTATACCCGGAGGGAACTGCCCTCCTATTCCATTGACTTTTTTTTTTATATGTCCAGCCGAAGTTCTCCACCCGAGGCCTTGCGGTGTAATAAGTGGGATTACAGTTTCTACATCATAATGAGGGGGTTAGTTGTTTTCTTTTTTTCTTATCTAGAAAACTTACATAACGTAAAGTGGTTAGAACTAGCTTTAGCTAGGAACAAGATGATCTTTTAAGTACACTGTGGCAAGCTATATTTGCTGACTCAAGTGTCCTTGAGGGACAGTACAGCAAAGAAGGATTTTTAACCCTCTCATATATCCTGATGGGATGAAATTGGGGACTGAACACAAGAAGATGAATGTGTCTGGATTGTAATTAGGTGCCCAAGGGCGCTAGGGGTTACATTTAGTTAGAATATTTGTGTTGTAACACACATCCAGTCACCTTTCAGGATATTATATAATTAAATAAAACATTGAATGAACAAGTTAGAAAGAGATCTAACAATCTATTTCCGTCTAGGCACAGACAGGGCACTCAATGCAAAACAGGAGGGGTCTTCTGTTTCTCCTCTTCCACTAAGTATTTTCAATAGCAGAAAATGACATCATTTATAATTGTTTGCAGACAGAAGAGTGGATTTTTTTACATGCTGTTTTCCTCACAAATGCTTATTTGCCAAGTACAACATTTTGATGTTTGAATTTTTTATGTTTTTGATTTTTAAAGGTTCCCCTTTAAATAATGTGATGTCAGTGACACAAATCCAGAGACCAGTTGTTACATTTTTTCGTGGATGTTTTCTCTTTTGTGACTTTATAAAAAAAAAAAAAAAATCTAAAATGTCTAAAGAAAAGTGATAAATATAGATCGCCCAACAAGCACAATTAAAGAAGATCCTTCATTTAATCGGTTTCTGATATTCAACTCCTTAGATCTTGAAAAGTCTATAGAAAAAATATTGCTACTATGAAGTCCTAAAAGTCTTACTTTAAAATTCTTCCTTTTCATTTTATGTATATAATATATCACACTGTATAGTTTGAGAAATGTTAATTACATTAAGGTGTGTATGTGTACGTATATATATATATATTCTATCTCTACTTTAATGTTTATTTAATTTTACAATTAAGGTAATCTCTACCTTAATGTTAATTTTAATTACAGAAGGACAAATCAGAACATGCTATTAATGTCTATTATTCAAATTATACAGTGTGAGAGCTGGCAAAACAAAGTCTAAAACCACACACCCCCAACACATGATATAGCAACCAGATTAGCATAATTCACTTTGTTGCATTTGTGGCCCTTTAACTTTCTCTATTTTCCCATTTCGCTGACACATTCAAGAAATTAACCAGACTGTTAAGGAGTTTAGGTACCAAATAATGATACTTAAAATCGGGTGTATTTACTTTCTGGGTTCATATGTTACTTCTGTGCTGACACTACCTTCTTATGCTTTATCATGTAATATTATTGTTTTTCTCTAACAAAATATAGATGTATCAAAATATAATATTGTCATCTTCTGTATTACTGTGCTTCACCAGTGGCAGTTCAGAGACGTTAAAGGAACACTATAATGCTGGAGTATAAAATTTGGATCCCTTCTAAGTGGAGTAAAGATTTAGATTTTCTTACCTTTTACACCGGTCTGGCAGGGGCTGGCCCTGCTTTCATGGCTGCGATCTTGATGATCTCAGCCAATCCAATGTTTTGCAACTAGGACGTGTGTAGCAAAACACTGTGCTAATCAACATCTCCTCATAGAGATGCAGAGCGAGGAGGTGCTAAACATAAGTGCAGCACTGGGGGGTGGAGCTACCGGCGTTCAGGAGCAGACGCCATTTCACTCAGCTCCTCACTCATCGCCTGGAAAATCACCTATAACTGGCGCACCGCCACACAACCAGAGCCGATACAGCGACCCTTATACTGGGGTCTGCATACCGGACCGGTGGATGCCTTTTTTGTGTCCGTCGGGTACGAAAATCCGGCGCAAGGGGCCTCGGGCCTACCGGGCGGGATTCCCGCGGCAGCCGCACATCGCCCCCTGGGACGAAGACTATTGGGACACGGACCTACAAGCAGCCGGCATACCCTGGGGCACACCAGAGTCACCGATGGGCCGCAAATCCCAAAAACCGGCTCCGGCCGCGGCCGCCTCAAACCACGACATCGGCCAGATGCTGGCCTCGACGCCCCGCACGCGGGAGCCATCATCCCCTCGGAGGGAGACTACAACTGAGCCAGTGGCGGACAAGGCACCCGAGAAGGGAGCTCAGGCTATGTCTGAAAGTGAACCACCTGTGACTAAAAGGGACATACACGATCTCCTGGCACATTTCCAGGACATGTTCTTTGCAGAACTCAACCTGCTTAAAGCAGAGATGCAAGCAATAACAGAACGAATTCGAGTATCCGAGGAGGACTCTGCTGACATCAAACAAAATATGGCTACCCAAGGGGAAGCTATAAAGCAGCTACAAACCTCCCACTCACAAATAGCAGCCAGAATGGATGCCATGGAAGATAAAAGCAGACAAAACAACATCAAGATAAGAGGAGTGGAGGACACTGTACCAGCAGAAGAACTACCTCACCTCATCAGACGACTCACCGCAGCCATCCTCCCATCTAAGCAGGCTAAACAATTCGCCTATGACGGACTATACCGTACCGCACCACCCTTGCGAACACCAAACTCCCAGCCTAGGGATGTTATCCTCTGTTGCCGATCCTTTGCGGATAAACAAAGATTACTGCAGGCTCTGCGGGGGAAAACCCCATTCCAATTCGAGACTCACTCACTCACATTATATCAAGATCTCAGTAAAACCACGCTCCTGTGGCGGAAATCCATGCGCACCATCACGCAGCCCCTGCAAACCGCTGGCATTCCCTATCGATGGACCAACTCAAGAGCACTGCTGTGCACCAAAGAGGGAAAAACTCTCAAAATTACCAACCCCACCGAGGGCCCGCAATTCCTACAAGCCCTAGGCCTGCCTACGCCAGACCCGATGACACTACCCCAAAGAACCTGGGACGTTGACAACATACCTCCGTTCATTCCCAGAGGGGAACGGGACACTCTCACCTAAATGAGACCTGGACTGCATAAGGTTTATGTCTATGCATTGAGAAATGCCCCCATAGGCAATACAGTTTAAAGTTTTCTTGTTTTTATATTTTTGCTTTTTTAAACTCTATTTGTCTACAACATGTAATGCCCGCTTCCACATAGCTATTTCTACTTGCTCCTGACGCTATTATACACACGACCTCAGAGGCCCACCCACTTATTATAGCCACTACACACACTTACCCCTATGGGACCGTCTGACACCAAGTTGCGCTCACCCTCCCCCCCCAAACCGCCCTGAGACTTGAGGGAACTAAGACGCCCACATCACACCTGGGCCAGAACCCCATAAGCTACTCTACCAAGTAGGCCACCAAAACTCTAGAAGGAATGTGACTAAGATGCCACAATCCAAACCTTCTAATCCCATTAGACTCAGCTACATGTGTCAAATGGAAAATGACATAGGTACCTCGCGACGGGACAGCTCATCCTACAAGGGCTGGTCTATTACTATATTGGGCACCACGCTTCATGTTCTCTACATGCCTCTATTTCTAGCTTACAGACATAAACTTGTAATATTAGAATCCATGTACACACTGCTGGACCGCTACTTTTGCTAAATATAAAAATGTGCTGTACAATCTGCCACGTTATAATTCACTACGGATGTATTGACATTGTACTCGCTGTTGTGGCGTCACAATAACCTGTCACTCTATACATAAGTAAAATGCAGACTTGGGGAAAAAAGGAAGCCCCCACTAGGCTCCTATTGAGCCACATCGTTTTAATGTCCTTCAAGCGGTTTTGTTTCCCGTAGGGGTGCCTTACTTATCCTTGGCACATAACCTGACCTCATAGAGGCATATACAACTTGCATTTCATAAGAGTTTTACTAGCATATTCTCTTAGCCTGCAATATAGTAACCTGGCACCCCAGACTCAAACATCCTTATCTAAGCTAGTGGGCCATATATGTTATGAAACCGATTCACCTAAGCTTGCACATCACTTATTCTCTTAACTTCTCATGCAATATTGAAAGCATGTTCCTAACTATCTCGACGTGTTCATAAGAGCACATCCCTTCACCTAAGCAGTTATAACGCCTACAACTTAGACTCACCAGCTTGACATAAAACTCGAGTGTCATATACCTTGTCTGTCATTGTTTGCATGTCACTCTCAATTTTACTTCAATATTGTGCATAGAACTTATTATGCCATGTTACCACTTGTTGATATAGGGTCTTGCATTGCTATTGTGGCGTGACAGACCTGACTGTTTATTCATGCACGAATACAAATAAAGAATTAAAAAAAAAAAAAACATAAGTGCAGCACTGAAATAGGGAGCACAGTTTAAGTTACTGTCACTAGAGCTGTTACTAGGCAACAATGTAAACGCTGCCATTTATATGAAATGGCTCGGTTTACTACGCAAAGCCTGCAGGGACAGGCTATAAACACCAGAACCACTACATTAAGTTATAGTGGTTCTGGTGACTACAGTGTCCCTTTAAATGAAATTGTCCATTTTAGTAAACCGATTGACCAACTGGCGTGGAGTAGATGATTCTCTTGGAAAATCGTTACTACAGCTCTGTACATGATTGCATGCAGTCAGTGTCTGACATTAATGCTACTACTCCATGCTCAGAGGATGACTTACCAATTCTACCTGAATTATCTCTCCATTCCCATAATTAAATCCCATCCTTCATCCACAGGTAGGTCTATTTTCACTTCACTATAAAAATTATCTCCCAGCTATATGTATATGTAATAGTGCAACAATAGTGCAACCTGTGTGTTGCTTCGAATGCCTGTCGGCCAAATGTGTAATGCAAATTGCTTCATGTGTGCCACGGGTATATATATATTAAAGCTATTTGATAACTGAGTATCATGGGGAAGACAATCCAAAATAACTTGTGCTGTGATACCAGTCAACCAGTCCATAATGACTATGGCAGAAGCAGTGGCGGATCCAGGGGGGGGGCAACGGGGCAATTGCCCCCCCCCCCGAGAAATCCGCCGGTCTCCCTCCCCTGCCTGCACATGCAGGTGCTAGCCCTGCAATGTGCCTGAGGACCGGAGGGAGATCAGAGCTCTCCCTCCCCGGTCCGCAGGCACTGTGCTGACAGCCGGCAGGGGAGGGAGAGGGAGGAGAGAGGACCCGGGAGCTCAGTCTGCAGCTCCTCCGGGTCCTCCTATCGCGAGATTTGGAGCGTTGCCGCGGTTACCACGGCAACGCTCCAAATCTCGCAAGAGTGAACTCTAGCCCGGGAGTGCGGGCTAGAGTTCACTCTCACCACTGGGACCACCAATGAATCACCACTGGGACCACCAGGGAACGAAATCTGTCCCCCCTCCTCCCCAGTAAAGGTAAGAAGGGAGGGGGGACATAGAATATTTATTTATTTTAATTAAATTAAAAAATATTATATAATAATAAAAAAAAGCCACCATACCCTGATCACACACACATACATTGCCCCCTATACTGCCCCCCATACACACAAACTGCCCCCCCATTCACACACACTGCCCCCCCATTCACACAAACTGCCCCTCATACACACAAACTGCCCCCCATACACACAAACTGCCCCCCATACACACACATACTGCCCCCATACACACATACTGCCCCCCATACACACACACTGCCCCCACACACACACTGCCCCCCATACTCAAACACTGCCCCCATACACACACCGCCCCTATCCACCACACACACTGCCCCCATACACACACACACCGCCCCGCCATACACACAAACCGCCCGGCCATACACACAAACTGCCCCCCCATACCACAAACTGCCCCCATACACACACACCGCCCCCCATATACACACACCCGCCATACACACACACCGCCCGCCATACACACAAACCGGCCCCCCATACACACTGCCCCCATACACACACTGCTCCCCCATACACACATACTGCCCCCCATACACACACACTGCAATACTCACACACACTGCAACTGTTACACACATACACTGCATCCCTGACATACACTGCCGCCCTCACTCACACACTACAACCTTCACACACACACACACACACACCCCTTACACATTGCACCACTCACACACACCACTGCTCCTATACCTTACTACAGCCCCATTTCCCAGCAGATTTCAGGTAAGTTGTCAAACTGTTCTTAAACGGTTTGACTACTTACTGTGGGAGGGGGTCCCGGCACTATTGACACCATAACCACTACACTGAGCTGTAGTGGTTATTGTGTCTGGATTATTTCTTTAAATAATCTACAAGTGCCCCTCCCGAGATCAGGCTCTGGATCCGCCACTGGGCAGAAGTGCATAGTTTTAGGAATGGCATATTCTGTTCTTGCTCATTTGTAAGTTTTATCCTGGTTACATCAATGATCGAGGTTTGGTTTGTCAATATTTCGTTGACAAACTGATTCAAATTCACCTGTAATATCGACATATCAGAAAATGCATTGCAATGATGTTTAATTTTTACATTTTTCAAGAAAGCCAACAGCCATGGGCGTCCGCAGGGGGGGGGCAAGGGGAGGCACTTGCCCCCCCCTGGATTTTTCAGCTTGTTCTGCTATTTTGTGTGAGATTTAAAATGAACTGCAATACCGGCGCCGGCCAGTAGGTGGCGCTGTGTATGGAGAGAGACAGGGATAGGAAGCTGCATCTTATCCCTGCTTCTCTCTGCTGATTGAAACCGCAGGGGAGCAACACATGCAGCCAGAGACAGCCTACAGATCAGGTAAGTGGGGGATGGGG
>OW240915.1:246026008-246049388 GCA_933207985.1 Pelobates cultripes | reverse complement strand
GGGGGGGCAGCAGCCTATAGATTTGGGGGCAGCAGCCCATAGATTTGGGGGGGGGGCAGCAACCTTTAGATTTGGGGGCAGCAGCCTATAGATTTGAGGTCAGCAGCAGCCTTTAGATTTGGGGGCAGCAGCCCATTGATTTGGGGGGGGCAGCAGCCCATTGATTTGGGGAGGGGGGCAGCAGCCTATAGATTTTGGGGGCAGCAGCCTATAGATATATAGAAATGAACAGGAAGGGTCAGCAAGGAGCTGGAAGGTAAAGCAGCACAAAGGTAAAGTAGAAGGAGCAGAAAGGGTCAGAAATGAGCTGGAAGGGGCAGAAGGAGCACAAAGGTAAAGGAGCAGAAAGAATCAGAAGGAGCACAAAGGTAAAGTAGGAGAAAGAGCAGAAAGGGACAGCAAGAAGCACAAAGGTAAAGTAGAAAAGGGAGCAGAAAGGGTCTGCAAGGAGCAGAAAAGGACCAGAATGAGAAAGGAGCAGAAGGGCACAAAATAAGCAGAAGGGGCCAAGGATAGAAAACAGTGTCAGAAGAAAAAAAAAGACTGTCAAATGAAGGAGAGGAAAGGGAGATTGGAGCAGGAAGGACAAATGAAGTGAACCCTCCACTTTATTCTGGACACCACATCATAAGGCTTTGGTACCTGGGCCAGGCAGGGAAACGCTGGACCTTCTCATCTCCAAAGGTAAAAAAATATCAGTATTAATGTGTTCACTTTTATTTACTGAGTGTCAGGAAGCACAGAGTGCCGTTGGGTAGGGGTGTTGCTGATTGGCTAGAGCGGTCAGCTGGCACTCTAAGCCAATCAGTAGCTCCCCATTCATAAAAAAGTAAAAATATTTTATGAACCGGGAACTAGCGATTGGCTTAGAGCGTCAACTGACCACTCTAGCCAATCAGCGGCACCCATGCCTGACGTCAATCTGCACTTCCTGACACTCTGTTTCAGAAGCCAAATACCACTGAGCGACCTGGAGCTGGAGGAAGCCTTTGGGGTTAAACCATTTGAGAGCGATTTAACCCCTTAAAGGAAAGCGAGCACCCAGGGGCTTCCTGGCATCATAGCATTTTCATTTAGATGAAGTTGTTATGGTGACCAGAATGGTCCTTTAATTTGCTTAAAGGAACACTGTAGTGTCAGGAATACAAACATATATTCCTGACACCATAGTTGTGAAAACGCTATTCACCCTGGCTTTATGTGATAATGGCTATGCCCCTTCCCTTTCATGACACTGTCAAAAAGGTACCAAACATGGATGTCATTACAATTCTGCCCCCCCCTGGAAAAATTCCTGCGGACGCCCATGCCAACAGCCATTGTTACATAGAAGAGCTATTAAAAAGATTTTTTTCAAAAATAGCTTTTGTGATGGCTCATCGATTTAATTCACTGGTCCGAAAGCCTATTAACACAGCGTTCCTGCAAGTCCATTTCCTTAAAGACATAGGTTTTGACCTGTGTTGACTATATTTTTGTTCCCTTATCCTAAGTTGTATGCATATTTAACACATCATATTTTTCTGGACTTTATTGAGTACATGAGTACAGAGAGAAATATTGGTCTTATTAGCTTTTATTTCTTTATGAAATGTGTACTTTGGAATAATATCTCTGAAATAGGATAGAGAATGCCGAAGATGGAGTTGGAGGCTTGCAGGCTAACATTAAACACGCAGGTCGTGGATTTCAAACCCAGGAGGAGTAATGTGGTGAAAAAAAAGAAAGTGCCATCTGTGTGCCCATGTAATGTTACTGCCAACATCTCTCAGTTGTTGGTACTAAGCTTACCATTGTAATAATGCATTTATCTTTTATGAGTGATCATTTTACTGAAGCTGCAAAATGGATATATTTTATTATGTTGCATTTTCTGGCCAGCAGTAATCTCATTTCATTTGACTGTTTTGTTTTTTTTCCATTTATTTATTTATTTATTTATTTAATTCACTTTTATGGCTGGGGACATCCAGTGATAAGAATTGTGTCGTCAACATATCCCTCATGCTGGCTCTGCTTTAATCTGTTATCCTGTCCTAGCTATATATGCCGAAGCATGCAATAACCTAAAGACCTGGGGTTGGCATTTTTACTTTAATACATGCTTCAGTATTTTATATCTTTTATATTACATACTTTTTATGTTTAGTGCTCCTTTAAGCGTGGGGCAGCACTAGGAAATATGTACCCAAGATTGGTGAGCGATATACTCCAGTGGAGCAGTTGCGGCCACTAATTCAGCCATTCTTTTGATAATGATATGCTGGCAGAGGAGCTGGGGAGACAGAATTGCTCTTTTCCACTCTGCCACTCATCGCCTACTATATCATAATCTGGAAAAGGCTCATTTAAAATATGTTGCAGGAGTTGCACTTTGCATCCATCGCCATCTTAATTCAGCCCCCTCCTGGTAATGAAAAGTTGGGAGAGGAACTGAGGAGACAAAACCTGTGAAACATCAGTTCAGGGCCTGAACTAATGATGGTGACTTAAAAACAGTTGCTGGGGTATAACTCTCACTAGCCAAATCTGGACACGTTCCTACCAATGAATCTAAATTTGCAGAAAGAACAAAAAAAAACAAAAACAACAAAACATTTTTTATTATTAGTGTTTTAATGAGAGAGTGAGCCTTAAATCCGATTTCACTGTCAGTGGAAATAAATATTGTAGATTAAGGTGTCAGCCATATGTTTAATGCATAATTGCAAAGTGACACGTTTTGTCCCATATATTTTCTTTTTAATAAAGCCACTATATATTTACAGTGCTGACATGTGCACTGTCGAAATCCTTGTTGGAATGTATTAGTCTTGGCACGGAGTCCACATCGCTCCTTGCACATGCCTTTTTATGTTTTGTTTTTAATTTAATTTTCTAGACTTTTAACTATTTCTATAAATAATAAAGCAGATCCCCTAATATTTCATATGGTGCCTTTCATTCTAATCAATTTTTATATTTTTTATTCTGCCATAAAATATGATATTTTAATATAAGCAATTATATATGACCTGTAACTAAGGTGACTAAAGGAATAGACGCAACACTGGAAATTGGAAAAAATAAATAAATATGCTTGAAGCAGAGGAGGTTGAGCATTCATTGTGTGTAAAAATTTTCTGCGTAGTGAGGTGCTCAGATGCAGAACAGATGTAGGCAGGAGGAAAAGGTGGCTGGTAATCACTCAGGTCGCGTTGTGTATTGGGAGTAGAAACACCAGGCTTTCCAGCCAGCTCCAAATGTTGTAACCAGCCAGCAAATGTGTGTGTATGTGTGTCTAGAATTTTCCACTAGTTACCGTCTTCTCTCTGTATGTTTGCATGTGTTTTAAACTTGGGCTGGATGGTATTTGCTTCTTTACTGTACTGCCATCCCTCAGAGCCCCTGTAGGCTTTGCTGCCAGTTGTTTGCCTGTCTGTCCTTGAGGAATTGATTCAAATTAAAGCAGTGGAATGAGGTTTGAGTCCCCAAATGCTTCTGTCCCTCTCCTTCATCAGCATTCCAGCGAAGAGAGTAATTAAAGCAAGAATTAATTCTGGTGTAAGCAGAGGAGGCACAAAATAACTGATATTAGAGGCTAGATGATGAATGCCTGGCATCTAGGGAGGTCTCCTGAGAGGATAAGAGATTTCAGAGTTTTTGCATATCACAGTTTTCTCATTATGAGACCCGATGAAGATTGCTCAGTGCACGCACGATATGTTAAAAGAGTAGGGTGAAAAAGCAGACACTTGTTCACCAAATACATCTTAATTAGAGCACTCTTTAGCAGACGGGCTTGCAAACTCTAGTGACAAATAGACTTTCGAAGGGGAGATGTAAATTTAGAGCTTTGGGGTTCTGGGAGACTTCCCGTTGTTTGTGTTGCATTATGGGGTTTATTGTGGCTCTAATTGCTGCCAGTTTATTACAGATGACACTAGGACATTGACATAAATGGAGTCATAAAAAAAAGCTCACATGGCTATTGAAAATATTCCTGTATGTAATGGAAAGCTGCATACTCATTTTGCTGCTTCTAACTGCTCCTTACAAATAAAGTCATGCCTGTACGCAGCCGTTAATCATTTTAAAACTGAACTGTGCTTTCTAGCTGTATTGTGCGCAAGTCATGGGCCTCATTATTTACACAAATGGTGTCATAAATGTGTAAGTCTTCAAGACTGATTTATAAACAACTTGCAATCTAGAGGGGTAGCTTTTTTTTTTTTTTAAACATTTGTTAAATCAGGAAATGCAATCTTACTTTACACATCAAAGAACAATTGCAACAACGCAACCCCCCTCTCCCCCCATCTTCTCCTTCGTCTACGAACACGGCATAGCTCCCACTTTGTTTTGTGACAATATCATTTTTTGGCACCTTGTCCATTTTAGTATTATTTAAGAATTTCATATATTGTAGGATCATTTAAACGCAGGGACTTCTTTCCCTTGATATAATTTTAAAGCACTGCATAATATGCTTGGCGTTCGCTAAAGACTAACAATAATAAAATAATTTCAGCAACAGAAGGCAGTTTTAAGTGGCGTTGGATTTAAAGGGTTAATGGACACATCCTCAACTAGTGTGTTTCTGGGTATTTACTGCCAGTTCGGGAAATCGACAGTGTATATATTACATAAGGCATTTTAGTCCCCAAAATTTCACAGCTGTATCCTGTTTTTCTGATGGGTGTCAGGAACTAATTTTCAGCTTTATTCTGAAAACCTCAAGGAAACCATCAGAATGAATGTGAATTAATATGTGCATTTTTGTCCCCCCTAAACCCCTTATTTAATTCTGTGCATCTCTCTGCCACTCCTAATACATTATACAAAATGCATGTTTACATGCATTTTAAACCTCATGTTGCATGGTTTAAATATCACACTCTAAGCAACATAACCACAACAGCTCATTGTAGTGGTAATGATGCACTTACTCTTAGGTTACTGACTTAGAGCATCCAAAAATAGACCCCTTTGCACTGGGTAAGTCATTTTTGCTTTCCGTGCCCTCAGCCAATGAATATGATCTTTGGAAGGTACGGACAGGTTGGGAGTGTTGAAAGTGACTTAGCCCTCATAGTTAGGATGGATAAAGCAGAAGTGAATCTTCAGCCTATGTTTACCGCAATTCATTTAATTATTACCACTACAAAGAACTGAAGTTGTTTTGGAACTTGAAGTGCTCCTTTTTAAATATTTGGGCACAACTTATTGGGGAACATATTGCCGAATTCGCAAAGTCCCCCGGTGGTGACATCGCCGCTTGCGTTCAGTAGCCAGAGTGGGCAGGTAAGGATGACATTACTTACCTTAACCTGCCTCTCATGGGTGCTGCCATCATGGTTGTGCTGCTCCTCTTGAACTCTTGGAGTTTTAGTGCCATGAGCCCAGAGTACAGTGTAGAGGCAGGGCCGGCCTTAGGGGTGTGCGACCGAGGAGCAGTTGGCGCCCTGAGGCAGGAGAGGGGCTAAATTGACAGCGTGGGCGCAGCTGAAATGACGGCGGGGGTGGAGCTAAAAGTGCTGGCTGCATGGGAAGCAGGAAGGAGTCCCTGATTCCCCAACAACCAGAGCTGCACTGCCTTCACTCCTCCCAGACCATAAAGGAGGTAACCATGTATGGCTGTCTGTTTGTGAGTGTGTGTGTGTGAGTATGTGCAACTGTCTGCCTGTGTGTGTGACTGTGTGTATGGCTGTCTGTGTGTGACTGTCTGTGTGAGACTGCCAGTGTGTATGGCTGTCTGCCTGTATGTGTGTGTGTGTGTGTGTGGCTGTATGCCTGTATGTGTGACTGTGTGTGTGTGTATGTGAGTACCTGCGTGTGTGTGTGGCTGTCTGCCTCTGTGTGTGTGTGTGTGTGTGTGTTTGACTGTCTGCCTGTGTGACGGTCTGCTTCTGTGTGTGTGACTGTCTGCATGTAATTGTGTGTGTGTGTGTGTATGTGTGAGAGATACTGTATGTGTGGCTGTATGTATGTTACTGTCTGTACCTGTGTGTGTTTGTCATTGTCTGCCTGTAACTGTGTGTGTGTTACTGTCTGATTGTAATTGTATGCGCGTGTGCCTGTCTGCCTGTAAGTGTGTGTGTGACTATATGTAACTGTGTGAGTGTATTTATCTGCCTGTAACTGTTAATGTGTGTAACTGCCAGTAACTGTGTTTCTGCCTGATCCTGTGTATTTGACAGTGTATATGTATAACTGTGTGCCTGTGACTCTGCAGTCTGACACATCTGGCATGCACTTCTATTGGCTGCAGACCATAAGTAGCTGTCTTCCTAGCTCCGGCCAATCAGAGCACTGCCGCAGATTACCACAGGACACTGCAAGTCCCTGAACTTGCGAGACCGTTATGCATGGTCTGCACCCAGTGGAGGGGCAGACCAGATTCATATCAGCATGCCCCTCTCCCAACTAGGTAACAACAGGAAAGGTGGAATTAATATTTGTTTTTGAATCAATATTTATTTAATACACTATAAAAAGAATGACGGGGGGAGGGTGCGCTGCGAAGATTTTTCGCACGGGGCGCCTAAAGGCCTAAGGCCGGCCCTGTGTAGAGGTAGATGGTCGATTCCATGAGACAATTCCTTGCAGTCATCATTGATAACGGCTGCAGTTATCGACACATAAGCTCAGCCCTCAGTCAGGTGAAGGAAAAATACAGAGACAAAATAATCCTTACTTTGTCGTTGTATATCTCTTGACTGTGTTGAAATTCCAACACAGTCATAATGAGTATTTCATAATGATTCTATCATTACGAAATACTCATTTTTAATATTGGGGTGACATTGCCACTTTAAGTAGTGACAGTTACAAGTACCTCCACCCAGAGGTGTAACTAGAAACCACAGGGCCCCCCAATATGTCCCCGACCCCCCACACATGCAGAAACACACGACACACACGCATAGTACATAGGGCAAGCACGGGTGTACATGGCGATATCAAAATCTCCACTCAATGTGGGCTCATCACTAGATATAAATGGCAGCCCGATCAGCATATAATTGCCCTGACATAGCACCATTGTAGTACAGAGCTACTGTGAGAAATCTGATATCATTGTACACTCTACTGTCCATACACAGTAAGATACCATGGCTGTGAGAAAGCTGAGCGCGGGACTGTAAAATTAATTGGGCTAACCTACACTATTTCTGCATGTTGTACCTTGAAAGACTATGTGTATTACAGTTCATTTTACTATTTATTTCACCAAATCACCATAGATATTGAGCTCTGACACCTTTTACTTAAGGTTTGCAGATCCTGTATTCTTACGAGGGTGCATTAAGGTGCCAATCAAGCAATATCTATCCTTGTGTGTCGTTTATGTTTTTGAATAGTACTGTTTTTACACCTTTTTGTCTTAGGGCTTTCTTGTTCTTAATAGTCCAATTATTTGACTTTTTAGTCAAATTATTAAACGTTAAGATTTAAAGACATAATTTTCACTGAAAATGTAAATTTCAATAAAATGTTAAGTACTTACTGTATTTCAGTCATATTTGTATATAGCTGCATCCTCCATCTTCTCTTTTTGCTGTGTATATTCTACTGGGGTTAACCCCCAATTTAGGAGGATCTGCAACTTTTGGCTCCATCCCCGCCCTTTTTTCTTTTCTTTTCTCTTTTAAATTATACATACACACACACACACATACAGACAGACAGACACACATATAAACACACATACATAGACGTATATACACATACATACAGACATACACATAAATACAGAGACACACATACATGCAAAATGTTTACGTCATCCTCCTGTTTCCTACCTTTTAAATGCAGAAGGGTGACTTCCCTGGGGTCCAGTGGTGGCTCAGCCTGATGGGAGTCAGAGCTCCCACTCTGACTCCCTCCTCTCTTCCTGCTGCACAGCTCCTGGTGGTTGATGGGAGGAAGTGGCAGGGGCAGTCACTTCCTCCCAGCCTCTGATGTCATCACAGGGGGCTGGCCGCGCTGTTAAAGTGCCACAGCGCTGACTGGGCCCCCTGGATATTCATTGCCATCAGGTGACCCGATAAACCCCTTAACGTGGCGGCCAGACCCCCTGCAGTGACGGGCCTGGTTGCAGCTGCGACCCATGCGACCGCGGTAGTTCTGCCATTGTCTCCACCTACTTGTGGCACACAATTACCCTTTTTTAAAAAGGGTTGATAATTAGCTTTTAAACTAGAAAAATCTCACTACAGTGTTGAATTTGGATCGAAAACTGCCGTCTTTATTTTATTCAATACTACCTTGAAGAATGCAGTTGTTTTTATGTTTGTTTGTTTTTTTGTAATAAAGATCCTGATTAAAACTGGAGCAATCTTAATACAAAGTAAAAACATAATTAATGCAGTTCATATGAAAAAAGTGACATAGAAAAGTGAGTAGTTGGATATTGAACATCTTACTGGTATTGCATTGATTGCATTCAACAAAGCTGAAGCTATGTAGCACCTGACTTTGTCACAGGAATCAGAAGTTTGATAGATCTGAGCATTGAAGAACAGACCTGGGTCAATGGTAAGAGGCAGCAGCGGATTTAAACCAAGAGTCAATTGATAAGAGTGATCCAAGAACAAAGTAATAAACAGATGGGTATTGGACATGCACTCATCAGAGAATAACAGGGGAAAAAACTAAAATAGAAGCCAAATGGATGCCGTGCTTTCACCAGGATGATGCTACTTTAAAACATCCAAACAGTCTCAGAAGTGAGATGCATTCAGCGAGCCCATTAGCTACTCAGGTATGTGTTTTGGTTGGGGGACTATATTTATTGCATTGGAATCTTTGGCCAAGGGTTTTTTTACTCTTGTTGTCATGGCTGAGCCTGAAAGGGTTTTGTTCAAGTACATCATCTATGTTCGTTCCCTAGTGCCCACACCGTAATTTAATAGTTAATAGGAGAAGACTCCATGGCAAACAGATTATGAGGGTTATCAGGACCACAAATAATCAAAAAAATATATATATATTTTTTTTATGCAAGCTTGTTTGAGGAGAGCCATCAGCACCCTCTGTTCCTGTGCATCCAACTTATCTTGCTGCAAATACTTGTCTGTTAGTCCACCTATTGTACAGCACTACGGAATTTGTTGGAGCTTTATAAATAATAATAATAAACATTTTGTAGTTATGGCACAAAGCAGGGAAGAGGGCAATGCCTTGAGCCTTGCAGTGTAATGAAAACACTGGACATATTTCTCTCACTCAAGTCACTTTAGCTTGTCGTGCCCATTTTGCAAAAGACAAACTTAATTTGTCATGGTTTCCTAAAACTACAGAGGTTGACACTTAACATGTTCTGCAGCAAGTATATATTCTGTACTGTAGTGAAAATCCCAAAACCTAGTCGATTCTCTGCAGAATGCTGGTGGTTCACAGGAACTAATTGTGAGTTGGATGTATAATATACTTTGACAACTTTCCATAATCTTTCCAGACCAGCCACACATTTCCATATTTTACTGATGCAACAGCAGACTATCCCAGCTTTGTGGCTGTATTGATTGCAAATATTGTAGTAACTCTTTTGGATTTCGTTTTTTCTGATTGAAGTGTGTATATGCAAGATTTGGGAATCTGGACGCCATTGGGAGATATGATGCTCCTCCATGTCCTGAATTTCCTGTTTTTCATCATGAGACTTTAATAAATAAGCTGGTATATGATTTGTAGATATACAGTGCTTCTGTGAGGGTTTTATGTTTATGTGAAAAGGCTGTGTTATAGAATTTTAGCTTATTTTATTAACCTCCTCACCATTCCTTATCAGTATTAATGTGATAACTATTTTACGGGGGGAAAAATGAGTAGGCTTGTGTAAGTACTTAACATTTTATTGAAATTTAATTGAATAGTTAAGGGGTGATTAAAAATCTGAAATTAAGACTCTTTAGGAATTAACAACGTCCATTAAGCTGTAATGGGGATGTTCATGAACGGTGCTTACACAGAATGGGGGATTTAAAATTGCATGGGAGTCAAATTAATGAAAATTTCTGTTTATTCTTGTGAGGCATGGTAGTATTGTTAGAGAAATGAATAGCCTTTAGCTATTTTTATTCTGTGCATAGTATGTGCTTCTTTTTCAATGCCTAAAGGTCAAACTGTAATAAAAGGAGTCTTGTTAAACTGACACATTTGCAGACAATAGTTTTATCCAGGAGTGACCCAAAGGTACATGCCACATAGGTGCCAGAGTTTGCTTTTGTTTGACATTATGTGGGCTCCCTTTCCATACACATCTCTTCCTTCCATTCCTGTGTAACACCCTTACTTTTCACCTCTTACATATAATCCAATGCCAAAATGAATGCAAAAGTGTGAATTCCTCATTATTAGGGCTTCTGAGATGGAGGCAATCCCTATGCACATAGAAGAGCTGAGATTTATATAAGACTGTAAACAGTTTGATATTAATTTAAGGTATGGTGCAAGGGGAATTCAGGAAACCTAATCACTACAGCAGTCTGTTACCATGTGTACCAGGTGAAGAGCAGATCTGGAACCTAGACATGCTTTTCAGTATTTTGGAGTATTTAAACCCTGTGAGTAATGAGATATACCTATAAGAAATGAAAAGTTAAAATAAATGTATATAGATAATACGTGACAAGGTACAAAACCAGAGTAAAAAAGAACAAAAACAATTGTGACGCTACTTAGAAATTCTGTGCCTCCAAAATCTTTTTAGAAGGATCCACCATTGTTGATATTCAGCGGAACCAGTAGGGATGTACTGGCAGCTCATAGCAGGAAGGTAGGGTGGCAGGAGGTGGCACTGCCTGTCAGCAGAAGACTGGCATATAGGGCAGCGGTGACCAGGCAGCCAATGTAGAGAGCATGTGGCGGAAGAGGATGTACTGGCTGCTAGTGAATGTGAGACCTCTGCCCTGAGGTAGAAGCTTCCATCAAGAAGAACATGTCATGAAGGGTGAGGAAAGGCCATTATGTAAGGACAAGGTATGGTACACCACTTTGTGTGTGTTTGAGCATGTGTGAAGGTTGAGGAAAAGTGTAAGTAAATGCACAACTTGATGTATATAGAAATACTTGAGTACCTGTATTATATGCATGTATAGTGCACAATTGTAAGTCTCACCTGCCAACCAAAATCTGTAAAACTAAGTGAAGCATTGACACACAATATGGAAAAGCCCTATAAGGTTTGCTCTGTCTCTTTTTCGTTGGCATTGATCGGCTTAGGAGGCTCTAGGTGTGCCATTAGTAGCAGAATACACTTGGGCAGGGGGACATTTTACTATTATTTTGAAGGGTGTTATCAGTGTTGTCTTTCCCATGTGCAGCAGCAGTTGGCATTCCCATCTCCGTGCCTTGACATATCCACTGTTGTATAACCTCCTTTTGTAGTTGGTGTAGTTGACATAGTGGGAACTGTATACTCTTTTTATACTGGCAGACTTTCGATACTCACTGTGCATATGATATTCTGACATCATATGGATTTTAGGACACGTAATGTAAGTAGTTTGAGCATTATAGATTCCAAAGTGTGTGTGTCTGTGTATGAAGAGAAGTACCGGGATTGTTTGACCGTAGTGAAATGTGCCAGAAAAATTGGGGGTATTACCAGAGTCTTAAGATGAAAGTCCACATAAAACAATTTGGAGATGACATTGCATTTGTGGATTGTGGATTCCTATTTAAGATTATCTGTTCAATCTGTTTGATTAGAAGTCCTATTATAATTTAGAACAACTATTTTGTATCTTCAATAGTAACATAATGTCCTCAATTTAATATTTTATATACACAATTTAAAAGCAGTAGTCTAAAAGAGTCTAAACCTATGTATTTTGGTAATTGTTGGTCTGCATTAAGATCAGTTTAAATATTGCAAATTTTATAGAGCTATCAAAGATTAATGCATCCATTTTTCCCTTGGAAGAAAAATAGTCTAGCTATAAAAGCGATTCTGAGGATTTATGATATGTTAAATGTGTCAGGATATAAAGATTTTAAAGATACAATCCAATATATTGATAGAAATACTAGTTTCAGTAACTTCTTTTTTCCATTTTGCAATTTATATCCTAATGTTCTATCTGATTCATAGTTTTATCCGATGCAGCTCTACCGAGAACGAAGAGAATTTATATAAACATGGCATTTATTAGCAATCTGGCAATCTCCTGTGATGAGAGAAAAGCTGCTGCTTGTCATTTTTGTTCCATAATTCTTTGAAATTTTACATTATTGTGACATCAGTGGTGATCAAACCAACTGTTTTCCCTTTCAGAAGTCTGCTACCCTGCCAGTAACCCATACAAGTGTAAACAGAGGACATCTTCCCTCACTATCTGACAAGTTATCTGTCCTGACTTGTATTTTATGTATTCCAATCCCTTTGAACCCTTACCTAGCTAAAATTGTATTAGAGTGGGTGTCTGGTTCCTTTGACTGGCTATTAAATGACTATTCTTTATGCCTTCTACCTCTCTGTGGTCTATAATTGTGTTTAACCAAATTATTCTACGGCTCATTGGATTCTACTCCACCCACCTTTCACAGTTGCTCATTTTCTTTGCTTGGATTAACACCAGATCTTCACAGTATGAAAAGTCACATATGTGCACTGAAAGCCGCCAGGGTGCTTAAGTCAAGGAAAGGGAGATACTATTCTTACATACCACCATACTCTTCTCCCAGTAAGAACATGTGTTTACATACTACACTACTCTGCTCCCAGTGAAGATGTGTGCTTACACAGTACCCTACTCTGCGTCCAGTATGGACATTTGTTTACATACCACTCTACTCTGCCCCCAGTAAGGACCCTTGCTTACATACCACTCCACTCTGGTTCCAATGAAGATGGGTGCGTACATGACACCGTGATATACTTCTGGGGATGATACATGCTTACGGTGCCTAGAGAGATATCAGCTATGCCTCACTGACGATGCCTAACAAGGCTGAAACGATCGTCTGGGGTTGCTGTATCTCTCGTGCAGAGAGAACTTGCTGGCATTTCGGGTCTGGACTGCCCGTATGGGTGGGACCAGTCTGATATGCTTCAGATATGTTCTCTCTGTAATGGCACAAGTTGAGCTAAAACCAGCATGATTTCTGAGCGGGGACCCACCGAAGGGCAGGCTATTTTAGCTGCTGTCCGTTCTCAGAATACTCTTGCGACCCATTGTTTGCTCTCCATGCTCACATACTACCCTACTCTATGGTGGTAAGGTCAACACCTTACTGGGAGCAGTCTACTTCTGGTGAGGTGGTATACTTCTGTAAGTTATGTTTACAAATCATCTCACTTTCCATCCCGTAAAGGGGCATTATACCTATTTATGATCTGCTCTATTTCTTAAGGGGCAATGTGCTTACATACTGCAGTATTCTCCTCCATGTAATGTGATGTATGGTGCTGTCTTTCTATGGAATCATGTTCCAGTCGAGGGATGCGCTTACTTAGCACACTTCCATACCTGGAGCAATGTAAGCACCTAATACTTAAAGTGCAATAATTGTATACTCTAAGGAGATAAACATGCATAGATAGCACCATACTCTATCAGTAAGGAGGCCACCGTACATAGTACCATAGTATGCTTTCTGTAGGGAGGCATGCAAACATAGCATGTTAACCTTATTCCATTATGTAACATTAGTAACATTCTCTGCTTCCTGTATGTAGAGAGTGCCTTCATTGCACCTTTCATTACCAGTGAGGAGGTAAGCTTGCATATAGCATAAGAGAATGAGGAAAAGTAAAAAAGTATTGAGTCAGACTGTCCAAAGAACTAGACTGATTCCTTTCCATTATATATAAAAGTAGAAAAATGCTTGTAAAAAATGTAAGACCTATACTACTTTGCTTGAGTAGTCTTTGAGAGCCCACTATACATACAATTTTTACTGATGAATGAATTGTTCATTTTTTGACCGCGTAATTTAAAATAGACAAAGAAAATACGTTGAACCTATTAGAGGAGACACCTTAAGGTAGCATGCAAAAATGCCTTAATAAAATTTAAAAAAGAGACCCAAATGAACACTATTGCAGACTAAGAATGAGGTCCATAATTATGCCTCTTTGTGACTTATGATTTAACATGAGACCGCCATTACTGTTATTAGGGTGTATGTTTTTAAACAAAATGTTATCTGTATTGTGACTTATTGCATTTATTACCTGGTTCTAGGTCATGCTACCTCATATATGGTACATTTAAAAAAAAAATTCAATGTATTTTGTGGTTCTATATAAAACAGGCGTATGACATTTGAAACACAAGTTGCCTTTTTTTTTTTTTAACGGCAACTAGTCTTGGTAATGACCATATACTATAGTCTTACATTTATTTTCATCTACCTATTTATGGCTTTCAATGCTAGAAGCGAGACTTTGAATATAAGCAATAAATTACTAATCTAAAGAGAAACCATATACAGCTGCAGCATTGTATAAAATAAATGTTAGTATCCTAATTTTCAATAAGATGATTTAAAACTATGACCTGAATTTTGTTTGCAAGAAGTTTAATCTTCAGCTTCCGTAACCAGAAAAAAAGACATGCCAGTAATATAGTAATATTGGGTACCTTCTATCTATCCATTTGGAGACGGCGTGCAAAAAAAAAATGTAGCTTATATACTATTTCAATCATAATGTTAGCAAATGCATATAGCGTAATACTTTAATAAATGGAGCTTTAATGAATGGAGCTAATTAATTGTGGCAAACCTTTATACAAGAGGGAATTTTTTCAAAGAGGCTTATGCTGCAATTGAGCCACAGCATTAAATCTTGTAATGGCTCCTAATTTAGATTTTTGAATTTTTGAATGTGTGACCCAGAATTAACAAAGAAAATCAATTGTCCTTATCATTTGTGTTCAGAGCACAGACACTGCTCCAGAACCTCAATGTATACGTAAGTATTTTTACTCAAAGAACCAAATCCTAGAAAAGTTATTGCTGACCATCGTTCATAAAGTATTTTCTTTTTTTTTGGATGCTAACGTTTAATATGAGCGTTTTGACTCATTACCATAAATTGAAAGAAGTGGATTTGGACAAAGTGACATTTGTTTTTTATTCATATGACACAGAAGAGGTCAGACACATGCCATTTTTACTTGGTTGATCAGTCAGTGTATGAGCCACAATATAAGGTCCTTACAATATCCTCCTGTGATTATACCTTTGATACATCTCATCCTTTGACTGTATTAAGTGTCAATGCTTGTCATTTCGCAAAGTCCTGTTGCTGCCTGTTTGGAAATTTATTGCAAAATACAAGTAAAATAACAGCAATGCCATTAGTGGTTACCTACTAAATTAGATTAGAATACAAGCTTTAAGGCAACATAAGTATGATATTTGAACAGTATACCATGACAAGTGTAAAAGAAAGGGGGTTAAGATTAACTTTATACCTAGTTCTAAAATACATCCTGGGTTCTATATATTAAATCCTAACTCAATGATACCTTAAACAGACGGTTCTGTCCACCTTGCTGGGTGTCAAACCAGTGGTGCTGGTCAGTGTCTACTGTGCTACCTCATTTAACTTTGAATAACACTTCTTGTAAACATGTAGGCATAACAAAAAAACCCTTTAAAATACATCCCATTGTATTAATTGTATGTGGGATTATGTATCTGCAGAAATTTCCATTACGGTCATTGTAGTGAGCTAGGAAAATAATGGTATGTCTGTCCACCCTCCCTGGAGAACGTCAGGAAGCTGAAAGTAAAGAATATCTGTTTTCTTTCATTCTCCCACTAAAGTTTAGATCAAACATAGGCAGTTTTTAAGGCATTTTAGGTCCAAAATGTCCAATGTTGACAAGTAAGTCTAAAATGGACAAAATGTTGTTGGCCCTATTAAGATAATGTATTTAAAAATAAATGTTTGAAAAGGAAACAGATAATCCTGAATTAACGTTTCTTTACAGCTCTTGCAAATGGTATAATCCACCAATTTGTTGGCTATTGGGTCATTCTCTGATCTCTAATGTCAAGTCATGTGAGTTTTTAGTTGGCATGCACAAAACTTCTAAACCCACATTGAAAAGAACTCCAACTCTTACGCAATACACCCAATTTATAGCATTTCCATTGTAATTTAACCCTACATAAAGAAGAGTTTAGGCAAAGGACATTGTATCATGATGGTCCTGGGATGATGAGTCATAAGGGTAAACTGTTTTATTTATATTAATTAAAATATTGTTTGCCACAGTTATGTTGTATCTATATTTTTACCTGCAGTTTTGCCAACCAGACAAATTTAGATTTTTTTATTTTTTTTATTCACATTAAAAAAGGCACACATTTTTTTTATGGAACACAGTGGTTATTGGTGGAAATTATTCAAATAAACCATTTTTTAAAAACATTTTTATACTAGTCCTAGTTTATTCAAAGCAAGCCATTCAAACGAGACTATTTATATACATTATTTAATTTTTATTTGTTTTCGCACCCAAGATGTTTACCCGCCTTATAAATTACGAGAGAAAAAAAACACCTTATGATCCAATGGAAGTCTAATGTCCAGTAGGCAAGCAGGGGTCTTGTGAAGCCAGGATCATTCCCAGGTTGTAGAAATCAAGCCAACAGAAAACTAGAAAATGTGCAACTTGCAGCCGCGAATTATCCTTTCTGCCAGGCTTCCTTCAGTGGATTTCCTGAGCAACTTCTATTCCTAGCCTGGCTGAAGTGAAACATGACCTTTCCAACTCCTTCTATCAGAATTTATAATTTTGTATCTCTAAGCTCCAGCAAATACTGGGAATTGCAGTGCTGTAATTAATATGCTCAAAGGAAATACAGCATACCCATTTTATCTCAAGGTCATTGAGTAGGTGACTAATGTGTGGAGGCATCTTCTTATCAGCTTGACTCCCAATGATCTTTATACTGCTTCAGTTTTTTTTTTTCTAATTTGTTACAATTGTGTGCAATAAATCAGCCAAAAGTGTACTTTTTATTTTATGAATTTTATTGACGTTCTTATGTGTGGCTATTACATAAGCATATGTATGTGTTTCTGTTACAAATCTGAAACATATTAACTGAGGGACAATACATTTTATTTGTGTCTAATTTGATTGTAAATTTTAGTTTTTTAATTTAATATGTATATATATATTTATTTTTTGTTTGTTTCACTAAAAATAGAACACATTGTGTACTAGATATGAATATGCACATGCATATATGATGCACTGTTTTTATTAATATTGTATGTGTATTAATAAATGATGAAAGAAATGTAAAAGATGTATATAAAATGTCAGTAATTTATCCATTATGTTAAAACAACTCTCTTCAAATTTCCGAGCAGGAAAGGGTTAAAGCACAGACCACGCTGTTTTTATCTTTTTGTTAGGTTCTTGATTGAGATCATTAATTTTTGGATGCCTGCAAGCTATTATTTGGCCTTTACAAAAATGATTCTGTATAACTTTATTTTTTTATTTTCATCTTTTTACCCATATAACCTTCTAATATTAGAGCACTCTATTTACAATCTTTAAATCATCCAGCTTTTCTTTTTTGCTTTGCTGATTGCTTTTTGCCAGCGTGTCAGTGTCTCTCCTGGTATGTGATGGGGACCGGGTGCACGCTACACCTTTTCAGCTCCACTGGGATAGGGCCAGATGGAAGAATTTGATTATCCAGCAGTAGAGGACCAACTGTTCAGTTGGATAGAGAACCGGGAGAAAAGGGTTGAAATGATCGAAAATGGCTGTTGTATTAGAAGCCAACAGTTTCCGAAGGGAACCAGGCAGGCACTGAGGTGTACTAATGCAGAATCTATTCCAAGTACCAGCTGGGGCTTTCACGAGAAGCTATCCCCACAGCAGACACACTGCAGGCTCCAAGCAGCTTGACTCGACCATATGTGGAACTTCTCATCCTCCACCTCCCTCCCCAGAGAAGGAGGCTGGAGGGACATGGGAGGCAGGTGAATTGCTCTTAATATGGAGTACTAAATCACTGGGTTAACATGAGAAAATTAGAGAAAGGAAAATGGATCTGCAGGTTACTTCTTTTGGATTCAAAACACTGGAGCAATACCGATCTGTCCCAAAATTTTAAAAGACTGCATAATGCTTCATTATAGACTTTCACCTTTTGTGAGTGCCGTCGTAGGCAAGTAACTTGTGCGTGTACACATGAAAGCTATCCAGGACTTTAAAATGCTAACTGTACGTTTTTTATTGTGAAAGAAATGTACCCTGAAGTACAGATGGTGCTGAACTGTAATACAATTGATGATTTCTGGCAGAGAAATTCTTGCTTTCTCGTTTTACCATAGAACACAGAGCACCACAGCCAGTTGCTGGAATTTGTCGAAAGAAACTTGGACTTTATTCCCCTCCCCTTGGATGCTGATGCTGCTAGGAAATTGAAGAAAATTAGCTAAAGTGTTTAATCATTTCAAAGCTGGTGCGCGTTTTAGTGCATATACTCGTAGAAAGAACATGTTGTTTGTATACGATATATGAACACACATATGTATATGATATAAACATATTCAATATACATGATATATTGCAAAATTTTAGTAAGGAAGTAAGAGTTTGCCTTTACATTGTATTGTCTGTATTATTCCAATAAAATGAACTTTAAGGAAGAGGGTAATAATATCAGTAGCAGAATGGAGGAGGTTTTACCTCCGACAAGATATGTGCCTGAATTTCAATGATATTTCATTGTAGAGGTTAGCAGAGGAGGGCCAGATGTTTTGGGTGTTACTCCCCACTTCTCACTTATCCAAATGGTATATGTTCCCTATCTAATGAGAGACTAATTCCAACCACAAGGGCAGTTCTGAATGGAAAGAGATTTAGCAATCTCGCATAAATGTTTCGATCTTCTGAAAAGATGATACATTTTGTGTAGAGCCGTATTGGTTAAAAAAAATAAAATAAAAAAAATTCTCTAGAACTTAACTGTAAAATTCATCCATTATCAGTTACCTTTGACAGTGATGTGTGCACAGTGACCAGATGAAATGAGATTTACCTTGGTTTGAAAACTTCCCATGACTTGTTTATGCCTTAGGGTCTTCCTCCAGCAGCCCGCTCCTCATCTTGCTCCTAATGTGATATACAAAATAAAATGTATCTCACTAAGCATAAAATACTGATCTATGCATGTTTTTTAATTTATTTATTTTTAAGTACACTGCATTTTATTAAAAAGTCTGCAAATATCATATATTATCAGCAGACATGCATAACATTATTCTGATCCACATGCCTTGCATTTATTTAGTGATAGTTGCGTAAAAGAATTTTTTTTTTTTTTTGCACAAAATACATTGGTTTTCCTGAACTCTTGCAGGAGCGCTTTGTACAATATTCAAGACTTGATTCTACTTTCCACGTAACTTTACCACAGATTCACATACCGGATTTAAGCCATTTAAATATTTGTTATTGCTTATATCACAACATTATATTTCGTTATTTTTAGATTGAGCTTAATAAATGGAAGGGAATGTATGTCTAGTTGCCTGGATGTTGTTGTTTTTGTTTTGTTTTGGTTTACTGACCATGGGACTTAAATCCCAATAAGATACATCCACCAAAGGTACATTTAGCTTTCGGAGAAAAAAAAAAGGGAGGGGGTTACATAATCTGAAATCAGAAACACTTTGAGTTATTAATTAAAGTGATAATTGTTGAGAATTCAAAGTGAATGCCAACGTAAGGGCCACACTAGCTGGACTGCACATATTTTCCTAGTTAGCTTTGTTTCCAGTTTGGCTATATTGGTCTAAAATGTTAAATTCACTATAAACTGACTTGATATAAGCGACAATTCTCACTTTAGTGAACAAACCTGTTGGAAAACATAGCATAGGTGTACCATTGTATCAGACACCTTCACATTTGTTGTGAATTATAGGCTCTCTAGGTCTGGAGTAGTACAGCTATGACGCAGAAGGTAAATGATGTACGGGTTAATGGTTTCATGGTCTGTTTACTTGGAATGTTCCTCTGTGTGTTTCCTACCATATGTCATGGTTATTTGCTACATTTCCTTTTCTGATGTATAGAACGTTTATTTGAGAACTATAGCTGTTCTCTCCTTCTCCTCCCAGCCCAAACAGTGCAGGTTTTTAGACTGTCCCCCTTGAGCAGAGGTGGATTAATAATTGTCTGAGTTATTTTACGTATGTATATACACCTGTGCTTAAACCTTAAGGACAGATTTAAGAAAACATTGTGAGCCTTTTACGAAATACTTATTTTCACTTGAATGCATAGTATAAGTCAAGGGCCTGTTCTAGGTCATACACCTGCAAGGAGCCCGAGCCCCATATTGCAAATGTATGTACATGTATATACTGCTCAAAGTTCTCCCTCCCTGGGCCTGGGGTTTTAACCCCTTTGGGCACTATAAGATCCCTTTAAGTAAAAATAAAGAAAACCCTAAGGCGTATTTCCGGGCCTTAGAATGGTTGGATTTAACGTATAAAAAGAAAAGTACAAGACAGGCTGAGGTCAGGAATACAGAGTATAGGTATGTAAGCCAAAGATCAAGGAATATAAATGTCAGAATAGTCAGGAGCTAAGCTAAAGTTCAAGGGATACAGAGATCAAAATAGTCCGTAAGAAAGCCAAGGTCAAAATACAAAAGAAACAATACCAGAAACGCACTGTCGGATAACCAGAATGGAAACCACGACAGGGCACAGAAAAATAAAGATAGAAGGTTTAAATAGCCTAGGGTGCTACTTGATTGGCTGCAGGGGAGCATGTGACAGTGAACATGTGTGTGTCATCACACACACGTTCCCAGTAGTTAGGCACTAAAAGGGTTAATTTAGAACCGTAAAAGGTTCTTACTTGCAGCGGCCCACGTCTCTAATGATTACAGACCCGGACGCTGTGTGAGGGGAGGAATGCCTGTCAGTGAGGCCAGTATGTGTCGCAGGAGGAGGTGAGTAATCAGCGGCATTCACATTACCATGTGGGAATGCCACCGCAATTAGATGCGGACCCGGCGGGTGCCTTGATACAAGGTAAGTATTCAGCGGCATTCCCCTTGCGATTTGGGAATGCTGCAGGGATGAGATGCGCCCGCAGGGACCCAAACTGCTCTCTGGCAGGAGCGGACCCGGTGGGTTGCATTACATATACACACACATTACAGCTCTAATTGCTTGCAAGATGGTAGTGAAATGGGGGTGGGCCCTGTGGGTTTACCCATAGTGGGAACTAGGCTATGGGCTGTTCAAGGGTTCCCAAAATTTCTGATGGCAGCCATGGACACTCAGATTGGACAAAGTTGGCAACTATCTGCAAAGTTGGCAACTAACTTGGTACAACTCTATCTGCAAGCCAACAGCTGCCAATTCTAATACAAACTATTTTTACTAATAGTAATCATCAGCACCATAATGACAGCCAACTCCATGGGAGAAGGAGTAAACTCAATCCATGGTTCCCATATAACCCGCTCCGGTAATTAACATACACTGCATTTAGGTTAATATTAATAATGTATTTAACATATAAAATTACGTTTACTTATTTCTTTATTATTACTTTAAACATAGTGAATCCAGTTGAAACATAGAGTATGATCAGTATGTGAATTCCATATTTTATATAGGTTTGTGTGAATAGCTCATCTTGAAGCAGATACTGGTTGGTACTAAATTACATGTGTTGATTCAGTCAGCATGACCGATATCTGGCCAAATTTGGCATTTTAAATATCTGAATAGGAATTGTGGTTGTCGTTTAGAGTAAAATTTGCAAATCCACTCAATATCCCTCTCACTAATTTGTATGAAAATCACAGTAAAGAAATGGATCACCACTCAGCAGATAAACCTATATACATTTCATAACACAGAAAGATCAATAATCATAATGTATGCTCTATTCCTTCCCGTCAAATAATCTATACACTCTGGTTATGCATCTTTCAGTGGGTGTCTGTCTCTGAGTAATGTTAAATTGATGGCCATTCTGCTCTTCTCTTTCCCAATCCAGAAAATAGTCTTCTAACTGATGGACTGATGTCGAATTTACAGTGATTATCCTTTAGTGCATTTTCAGTTAAGTCAAAATATGCCTTTGTATCCATACAGTAATAAACATATCTTGGAACATGCAGGTTTTGATTTCCCAGAGATCTTCATATTCCTCTGAAGAGAGTAGAAAGGGGGTGATCAAGGACAATAAAGTAGTGAAAAGTAGTGAATGATGAAGTTAAAATGATCAGACCCTCCTGTGAAGGGGTCATTTGATGATGAACTAGTACAGTTACACATAAATCTATACAACACTGCCCAGTGCAGAAGGGGAAACAGGTATGTGCAAGAGTGTTCCACTTGTCCAGACACAACTTAATACAGGGACAGCCACCCTCCTGTATATGTGTGTCCATATGTATCTGCATGTGTGTCTGTGTGTGTGTCTGTGTGTGTGTCTGTGTGTGTGTGTGTGTGTGTGTGTGTGTGTGTATATATACAATATATACAAAAAATGTATTTCTTGGCACTCACCCTTTCATGTATATAATACAGTATTGCCTAGGTGCAATCCCATGTTGAAGAATATATATATGAAAAATGAAGAGATGCACTCTCAGGGCTTAAGCCCTAAGAGTGCATCTCTTCATTTTTCATATATATATATATATATATATATATATATATATAAAAATATAGTGTGTGTGTGTGTGTAGCAGTGTATACATGTTTGGCACTGTATTTGTATATGTGTATGCCTCTGAGCATTCAAACACCACACACACACACACCACTGTATTTAAATACCAACACTACATACAAATACACCAGTGCAATCAAACTCCAACACTACACACAGATAAATGCCTAAATTAACACACACCTACTCTATATGAAAACCTGTTTATATATAAGCACAGAGACACTGTTCGCAAACACAGGATCTATGTTTTGCAACCCTTGTGGCCGCTAAAAATTCCTTGCACTGTGGCCCTTTCTGTAGTAGTTCCATCACAGGTTCCAGGGTTGTCAATGTTAGAAAAGAAATCCAGACCTAGTTTGGCATGCATATAGATTTGTTTGTTTGTATCTAAATTGTTAAAGATGGCTGGTGGTAACTCATTGTTTAAGGAATCTGCTTAAGTTCTCCAGATCTGTTTAAATTCACATGTACTTGAGAGTAACAAAACCCTTTTTTGATATCTATACAGAAATGTTGTGGTTTTTTTTTCCAATAAATGTAAACTACATTTTTAACACTAAAACTATATTCATGAAGCTTTTTATCTATGAAGAATAGCTTCAGGAAATGTAGTTGTATGTCTCCTATTTGCAAGTCTTAAGAGATACAGAAATTTCATTTTATAGTAAAAGTTTGCAATCTTTAGACCTTAAACC
>OW240915.1:245953508-246021008 GCA_933207985.1 Pelobates cultripes | reverse complement strand
TGTTTGAATGCACGTGTGGCTCTTGCCGTGCATGCGTATTCAAAGCTGGCGTCGGGAGAGGGAGGAGAGTTCCCCTGCGCTGGAGAAAGGTAAGTGTTTAACCCCTTCAGCCTGGCGGGAGGGGGGCCATGAGGGTGGGGGGAACCTAATGGATGGAGTCAAAGGGCATATGATACTATGTTTTAATTTAGGTATTATTGCTAATTTGAAGGAAGCTGCTGTTCATATGGGGTGCTTGATAATAATGGTTTGTTATTGGGCTTTCTTGGGTAAATGGATAAATATTTATTAAATGTACATTATTATTATCATTATAATGCCCCGAGTTATTGTGCTGTTCAGTGACTTACACAACTAGTATGAATGTTTGGACCCAATTCAATATAAATATTGTTAATATTTGTGCAAGAAGCTGATGTTGGTGCAAATTAGTTCCTTGACATGTTTTCTACCATTGATAAACACTCAACTCGGTGTACTGCTGCAATCTTTTGTTGTGGCTGAGGCAGAAGAATAGTTCATGAATTAATTTTTGTTAAATGTAACCTGGCGTGTGTTATGGAAAGGAAAATGTTCTTTTGTGTTTTGCTTCTGCTTTGTGATAAATGTGCAAACAAAGCTTTTATCCCATAGGACCCCAACCTTAGATTGTGAGCTCCACAGAATTAGTGCTTGTATAACAAAATTCATTTTTTTTTTTTTTTGTCATGTTTTTGTGTGATGTTTTAGCTTGTTACACCTAAAATATAAGTTTTAAATAAAAGGTTAAGGAGAGTTCATATTGTTCAGCATATAGAATTAACAACTGCTTCTGCGGACAGTCTGCAGTGTCAGTAACTTTCTATCACAGTGGTCCCAAGGTCCATTTTACAAGACTACTTCACTGTAGCATTGTGTATTAGAAGCTGTTTGTAATTGCATATTTTTATTTATTTATTTAAGAAGAAAAAAAAGAAGCGGCAATAGATTAAAAATAGGCATGGACTGTGAAGGTGGCAGAATAGTCACAATTCACTCCTTGTGAAATGAAACCAGAAATAGCTGTGATCTGTGACTAGAACAGTAAGCAGCCTTTTGAGATGACAGATTACTATTCATTTAATTATCTGTTTACACTGAGCAGTCAATTATCTGTTAGCACTTCTCAGAATATATAGTTTTCGTTTTAAAAAGTTCTTGCATATGACTCTTGCTTACCCTTCCTAAACATTCAGTCACGAGTGCTTGAATAAATGCATGTGTGTGTTTTTATATATATAAAGAGATATATATATATATATAGATATTTATATATATATGTGTGTGTGTGTCTCACTTTAATAATAAAAAGTATAATATAGTATCTTTTTTTTATCCTGATGAAAGTTTGGATGGTAATTTGAAATGTTGATTTTGAGTTTTATTTTTTGTATGAAACCTTGGAGTACTGTCCCATTTTTCTACATGTATACGTGTGTATGTATTACATGTACATATAATATGATTCCATACTTTCTCCAAGGCTTTGCTTCAGCTTGTCTGATTGCTGGAATGGAAATATTGATGATGGTGATGTGACCTAACCACTCACATTAAAGGAAGTTTCATTGACATGGAAGGGAAAGTCAGAGTCTAGAACTAAACATAACAATCTGCTGATTAGTAACAGTTTTAGAGGTCTGTGGCACAAGACAACCCCTTTCTCCTGACCCTATCCTACAAACTAGGACCCTCAAACTAGAATATGTCAGAGGTATACACATAGATGTTCATATATCTTATACCTATATCTATACATATTTAGGATTTGACAAAGTGCTAGCAGTTTCGGCAACGCTTCACAAATATACAATGGGAATATCAAGCAAGCTGTGACAGACAAAAATAATGTTGACAGATACAAAGTGAAGGTGAAAAGGCCCTGTTTAAATAAGCGTACAGTCTAGTAGATACATATAGATACATATACATTTTATATATATATAACCACAAACTAGCATTGTGGTTATTTCCTCGTAGCCTCATGAGCACAAACAATATGCACTACTTTACCAAAATAACACAAATTGTGTCTAAATTGTCAATTGTTCTAGGCATGGAGACACACATTTTGGCGTTGAATACTGGAAAATAGCCATTTTTTGCTAGAAGGAAGATCCAACAATTACATTTATATTTAATTTGCTGTTAAAAGATGTTCTTGTTTTGGGAAGATCAAAAACAACTAAATCAAAGTTTTAAAATAATAATTAAAAACAAAACAAAACAGGCAGTCTTTTTTTGTTTTTGTTTGTGGCCTCTTATATAGATGTGAAGTCTCTAAAAACTAGTGATCAAATTTATTTGTAGTGTTTGTTTAAAGATCAATATTAAATAAATTGGTCTGGAAGCTAAAGCCATAAAACAGCTGTCGAGCTAATGTAATCCCACAATGCTATTTTGTCTACTATTTGGAACCTGGTTAACAGCTTAGCTCTTAAGTGGACATAAAGTACAGAACAAAAAGTGGATGTCTCTTAATGCAGGCTTCTACTACTCACCTAAAGACTGTGTGTTTGTGTATGCATGTGTATATGTAGATAGTCACACTAGGTCTCGTGTAATCACATTTAAAATGGATCAGTTAAACAATACATCTTGAAGATTGGGTAGGTCAGGTTCCGTTGTCAGCTCTGTACTTAACAAAGGTTTTGTCTTTCCCTGTTTCCAGTGTCCCATCCATACCATATGGTTTTAATTATTTTATGTGCGTGTATAAATAAAAATACATGATTCTGAAAGGCACACTCTCTTACAGACTAAATAGTTACACTGGATCAGACTAATTTCCATCTTTCCATCATTAAATCATGGTAGATATTCGATATTTACAGGCCTTTATTGAAAACTGGTTGGTTTGTTTGTAGTAAAGTGAACAATTCCAGCAGTTTTCGATGTCCATCTTACAATTTCTGCTGATGTAATATTACTCTAATCTTCAGTATATCTGTCTTGCATTCTCATTTTCTTTCTTCTTCCCATCCTAATAATCTTGCTCTGTTTGTTTCCTCTGGTGTTTCTTCCCTAACTACCATTCCTCTTTTCTTAAATCCATGGGGATCATTCAATCCTCTTCCTCCCTGTGGCTCAATATTCTTAAACTCTCTATGATTCTATGTAGAACTTGGAACAGAGTGGCCAACAGCTGGCTGAAAATGGATCGTTCTTCTGTTTCCATGGCAGCCTTGTTTTTACAGGTGTTCACTCAGGAGGCAAATCAGGTTCCCATTTCTGCTCAAGCAATCCTAAATTTTACAATGATCCCTACAGGTACTAGGTCTAAGTTAGCACCTATTTAATATGTACATTGATGACTAAAACGGATGTTCAGTGGGTGTCTTGCCTGCATTTTAAATAAAAGGTTACAGAATGAGATTGTACTCAAATCCAAGCGTAGCTTTTAATTCTATATCTCTATTACCACATATACATATTGTATGACCACTATTTTTTTCATTTTGTAGAACAACTTTTAAGAATATACATTTAACTGTGTGTCCTATGTGTTAGCAGCATCAGCACTCAGCATATAGAAATGGAACAGACATCACCAATATCAAGATGGTTTTCTTATATACACTAATATATAATATATTTAACAAAATGCCAGTCTGAAAAATGCAAATTCACATATTGTTTTATAGTTCTATAGTTTTTTTTTTCTTTTTTCAAAATTCTTTCTTTTTTAGTTTTGTTATGAATTAAAGGTCAGTACATACGTTTATAAGAAACATAGAAGAAAAAAGGTTTGTAACAGTACAGTATTGTACAGGCTCTGCATGTGGGCACGCTCATGAACTGGCTTAGGACTGTGAGAAGATCATGACTTCACCAAGATAGCGTTAGGGAGTCCGTGTGTTGTGTGCCCCGTGTCTGACTCATATTTATGGTAGGCTCATTTTATAAGACATGTTGGCAGGAATGTTTTGCCATATATAGGTTTTTTTTTTTATTTATTTATTTTTTTATGTAAACAATACATTAAGAAAAATAAGTCTATTACTTACTTGCCAATATAGAATGATATACAGCGTGCAGTGCTTAAACTGTGTTCCAAATTAGGGTCTCTTGTTTTCCTGACTTCCTGTGCAATGTGCCTCTCATTAAGATGTCTCAAATAGGTTATTTAAAAAGTTTAAATTCTGTTGTCCCCCTCCATCCCCCTTCTATTTTGGCTAATAGCATTCAAAGATTTAAGCCAAACAGAGGCTGATTGCTCCGAATTATTACTCCGGGATAGATTCATCAAATCTCCCTACTGTACAAGGGAGGGTTTACTAATGAAGTTCCTTATCAAAAAGAAAAGCCTAATTTTGATTTGGCTTAGGTAATGAACTTAATGTTCCTGGTGTGATTATCTACATGGGGTGGCTAAAAGAGTAGCGAGAGAGAGAGCGCTCACAGAAGCATTATGCAAAATGTCTCTTGTATCTTTTTTTTTTTTCAGGGCTATATTAAATTTTCAATGTAGTCTATGTAATATAAAATTATGATAATGACTTTTGGCCCACTGTGAAGGCAGCTTGCTGGTCCTGAGCATGTGTGTCTGGCTTGAGCACTAGGATACACTGTGGGAGTTGCCTTTTCTATTAAGAAACCTCTAGATACCTAATGATGAATTTTCTTTCACCAAATGTTCTTCTTTTGTCTAAAATACAAGCATTTTCTAAATTGCTTTTGAGAAAAACAAGAGAGACAGAGAGGTCTGTGGCATTAACAAGGGATATTCAAACAAATCAAGGGATTCATTTGCATCATTCTGTGTAATTATAAGCTAACAAAAATGCATTTTTATAGTATAGTGGAAATATTTACCATGTTATTGATATAAATTATTGCACTGCATTTGTTAAGGCAAACCTGGGACAATTTGCTCATAAAATTTCAAGTTGGGTAGTATGAAAGATGACAGCAGGATTTATTGTGGATAATAATTTGTAACAACCTTAAGTATCTACAGTCTCCTTGGTTATTGCAAAATATTCCCCTTTTTGTTACGGTTTTCTCGGTACCCTGGAGAATGATTCCGGCACCACTGAAAGTTCATTCCTTTCTAGCCTTTAAGAAATCAGTCTCTGTAAACAACAATAATCCAGAAAAAGAACAGAAATGAAATTAACATGTAAGCTTGTTAATAGACCTGGAGAAAAGTTTGAAGAATATGTATGTGTACAGCTATAAACTGTGTAATAGGCACATTATGGTCTCTGCACAGAATGACTAAGTAGGGGTAAATATTTGTTTTTCTCTATGTCCTATACTTTTACTTTTTTCTAATATATATAAGTGGCCTAGAACTTGGAAAATGATCTATCCATCTATACATCCATCTACCTATCTATACATATATTTTAGATATAACTACCAACAAATGTGCCCCTTTATTATTCCCTACCACTAGTTTTAATTATTTACATTTTATATTTTAATTTCCCTGAATAATATGGAAATGTTGGGAAATGCATTAAGCAATGGTTGCTGTGCGTGCGCTATTGGCATATTTCATGCATAGTAATGTCCACAGATCAATTAGTGATCTTTAAACCTTGAAGAAATTAATTTGTTGCAAGTGGGATAAATGGAAAAAAGTTGATGTTTGCAAGAGAAGGGTTTTTACTGTGCTATCATTTAAGTATATATTTTATCCTAAATAAATGATATTGTGACAGGGCTTGGATGTAGTCTGTGAAATGTTAACCCCTTAAGGACAGAGGCAATTGTACAAGCTCTGACCAAAGCACAATCTAATAATTTATCTCTTTCATATTAAATACAGCCACACTTGTTATATATCATTTTGAAACAATAGTTTCAACATTAAATCAAGAAATGGGTATGACTTTCCTATGGCTGTTTTTCTTATACAGCACATGGGAATTGAAAATTGCAACTTGGCATAAACAGACTGCAATTTCCTTGTACCAGGACCTACTTTTGTGGGTTCACCAGATAAGGCTGTATACATTGATCAGTCAGGTCTACTCTTGGGTTTAACACTTTTAGCACAGTTTAGTCCATGGGTCGTCAACCTGGTCCCGACCGCCCACTAGTGGGCGTTTCAGGATTCCAGGTGGGCAGTAAGGATTTTCTAATTTTAACAGATTGGGCGGGTACCGGGTACCTGCGACCAGGTACCGCCATCACCACTTGCGGCAGTTCTCTGGAACTGCAATGTTTCACATTGCAGCACTAAGTGCAAAAGGTTAGCTGAAGTGGTCTGGGTGCCTGGAGTGTCCCATTGGTTCTCTTGTTTAATTAACGGAATACTTCTGGACATAAAAGCCTACTTCTGTGGTGTTTAAAGTGAAGCAATATGTGCATAAAGACCATATCCCAATTAGAGAAGCAATGTAACCTGGGAAATAAATCTGTGTGGAGAAAATTGTCTAAGTAAATAATTAACCATAGTATATGCTTTATGGACAAACACAAGTCTTTCACATGCTTCCCCGTGTTACTTCACTGTGCCTTGTTTGTCCTCTTCCTCTAAAGCTAATCCCTGCCTCAGGTTTGTTCCTCTGTCTATGTCTCTTTCATGGTTGGCCAACTACCTGTGAATTTACATCTCTCTCTTGTTACCGTGTTTCCTGTCTGCCTTTTGTCTTAAAGCAGATTATTAATGGCTGATTCACTTTCTAATTGATTTTCTTTTTTGTTCAGAAAAAAAAATAAACTGAATGAGGATATAGTAATAATGCAAATACCAGGAGGTTTACGTACCACATACATGATGTTGAGTTTTAAGGAACCAGAGCTAGGATAAACCACTGTGGTATGATGATGAAATATAATTGTCTGTCCGGAATACACAATATCCATGTATGGTTGAAAGTGTTAACACAATGACATTTTGGCAAACTCCCCTAATTTGGCACTCTAATATTGTAACGGCAGTTAATATTTGGATAGGATTGTTGCACTCAGAATACATTTGTATGATAATTTAACCTTTATTCAATTTCCCTGAAGAATTATTGTATAGGATAATTTATATATGTTAGTGAAACTGTTCTACTCTCTTAAAACTACTGCACAGAAAATCGTTATAATAGGATCTTTTTATGAGCTTAGTATCACTATTTATTTGTTTGTATGCACTCGTACAGTTTACTTGGTAAAACTCATGCTTTTAGAGGATATGTAGGCTGGCAGTCTTCCCATCCTTAATGTGTTAACAACAGTCAATAGTGTTCGCTTTAACAGTTTCAGTAAAATTCCCATGACACTTCTAAATATTTTGAATACCACGCCATGTGTAACCCTGATTGTTTGTTCTTTTTTTTTTTTTTTACATGGGTGGGTTCCCTCTCATTTTGCACCAAAAAAATAAATAAAATAAAATGCCACACCAGTCAAAAAGTTTGTGTTCTAATCTAAGATAATACTTGGTTTTCTTTGTATCATCAGCTTATACAACCTGACTGATTTCCATAGCACATGTATAGCACACAAAAAGCTTCTTCCCAGAAGGCTTGGAAAGGTCGACCTGAATCGTGTGTGTGTGTTTGCAATATATACTTATATTTAATCAAATGAGCTCAGACAGACATGCTGCATTTCTGCAGATGAGCTTGGCAATGGACACTGCTGTTTTCTAAGCCAAAGCATTTGCTATGTTATGATCATGCAACTCAGAGCAACTTCAGCTTCCAGACCAGAACCAAGGCCATGCTGATTAGATCCACAAGGATGAAACTGCAGTTCATGGTTGAAAGGTCGAATCTGCAGTCCATGCAGTTCTGGTTGTTGATCCTTTTGGATCATAGTCCATGCTTTGGTTTAAAAAAGTAGAGTTTACAAACATGTATTGCTAAGGGTGTCTGCAGAAATGCAGTATAAAGTCGGAAACATGATGCCTGTTTGTGCTCATTTCCATGTAAAGCTGGGAACTTTGGGGTAGTTGTGAAAACATGATGTCTTGGTTCAGTATACAAGAAGGACTCTACAAAGTCATACTTATGATATGCAGGCGATGCATAACAGCAAATCCTTTGTGGGGAGTTGTATCATGTTTGGCCTCACCACACTCTAATCATTGATCAGCCTCATCATTAAAACCACCTGCCTAATATCATGTGGGTCCCACTTGTACTGCCAAAACAGCTCGGATGCATTTAGGCATGGCCTCCACAAACGTATCCAGTGGTATCTTGTACCAGGACATTAGCAGCATATCCTTTAAGTCATGCAAGTTGCGAGGCGGCTGCCCCTCCTTGGGCTGCAATGTTACTCACAAATGTAATAATGATAATTTGAAGTTTTGAATTAAAAAGTATTTTGTTTTCCTTAAAAAGTCTGAAGAGTTCTCCAATTTTTCAAATGATCTATATAATCCTGAGTGTAAATAAGTAAAATTACTATTTATAATATCTCTTGGGTGTTTTATAACATGAACATTTTTCAAACCTATAATGCCTATACTCTATACTACACTTTCAATGAAAAGACTTGAAAGGAAAATAATTTTCATGTTGTAGACTACACAGGGCCGGCGCCACCTATAGGCCGCGCATGCCTCTTCACGCGACGCTTGTAGAAGTGCCGCAGTATCAGTGTCGGCGCATGGCCCGACTGAGAGAGGAGTGGGCACCAGGAGCGCCTACACACTGCTGCGGAGCGACCCAGCCCTCAGGAGTGCAGACTTGGAACCAGATCCCAACTGGCCCAAGGTAAGCCCTCAGGGAGGGGGAAGAAACATTCAAAAAAAATACATGTGTGTATGTATGTGTATATATATATATATATATATATATATATATATATGTATGTGTATTTTTTTAAACACTCCCTTTAGCCCCTTTATAACACCCTAAAGTCATAACCATCAATACTGCCCCTTATTCCCTATCATTGCCCACTAACCCCCTATCATTTCCCACTAACCCCCTACTAATGCCCATAACCACCCACTACTACCCCTACCCCCTACTATTGCTCCTAACCATCCCCTACTGCACCTAATCCCCTACTAATGCCAATAACCACCCACTAGTATTGCTACTATTGCCCCTAGCAACATACACTTCACACATAGCTACAACACTTTCAGCCACCCTACACAACACACACACCCACACCACACATCCACTCAACATTTTAAAAAAATATTCACATTACATAACAATAAAAAAATAACATAGGGGAAGAATTTCCTGATGCACACCCTAATAAAATGGGCTGCACATGCCTATGCGCACATGTGGACGGCTTTACTGGAGTCTAGGCAAATGAGTTGCCCAGGCAGACCCAGCAAAGAGCATTAATACTGGCCAGATGGTCAGACTGCTGTAAAAGCAGTCCCTCAGGGATTGGGCATATGTGATGTCAGGACATGGGCAGATCACATAGGTAGGAAATTGCGATGTCACAACATGGGGAGGGAAGGCGGCAAAAATCCTTGCACCTGAGACTACAAAAACTTTGTGCAGACATGCCAGTGGACATTGCTATGCTTCTGTTTGGTTAGTTTTTTTGCTTTGTTGCGCTTTAAAAAAAAAAAAAAAAATGTTATGGATCTATTTATCCAGAAGATATAACAGACTTTTTATTTTTAATTTATAACTTTTATATGTAAAATTGGCATCTCTTTATCATTGCTTATAAGAGAGGTGGTTCTAGTAGCAGCTGGTAAATTTCTTTTGGCTTCACATAACTGCCTAATGATCCATCACACGTGTGCCACCTCTCTCATCTACTGCAAAATCGGTTCAAATCCAACCTATAAAATGATAATATAACTCTCGGTTATCTTTGTGAGTTTTTTCTCTTTTTTGTATTGTAAAAACTGACTCTTTTTTTCTATGATTTTTGTTCCTCTTGTCCTAATAACATGCCCGGTAATAAAAGAAATGAAATGTGCTGAATCTGTAAGTGTTAATGTGACTGTTTTGTGTGTGTGTTGGAGGAATGATCCTCTGAGATACCATCCAAATAACCTTTTGACCACTGTATAATCCTACATGCCACAGAGTAATGGTTGGATGTGCTGGAGGTTGTGTGTTGGTATGCATCTGGTTTTGTTTTTCTCCTCTACCCCCTAGTGAGTATCTTTCAAGAACCACCCCCAATGCAGGCAATTTGAAGGAGAAAACACATATATTTATGCATAGAACTAAGGAAAATGTCAGTGTGTTTGTAAGGTAATAGGCATTTGCAATATAAAAAATAGTATAAACAAACAATGAAAATAAAATACAAAAATGAAGTATATTTGGGATTTGAGAACAATCAGGTCATTATGTCAGTTATACAAACTGCAGTAACCCTTCTGGTTTTCTTGATTTTCAGTTTGTACAAACTGCAGCACATTTTATGCATTGCTTTAATAAAAATCTGATTGTTAATGAAATTGTCTTGTTTTTCTTTACTAAACTGACCATGAATTAAGTGGACACTTTTTTTAGGTACTCTCCCCAAATACTGTGCAAGAGCCACTTTTGCTTCCAGCACAGCTTGAATTCTTTGTGTGTTGGATGTTCTTTTGTAAATTAGTATCTGCAAACTAGTTAGTGTTGTGCATATGCTTGTGACTTGAAACTTTCTGTCCATCTCATCCCAATGATGAGATCTGTGGACTGTGCAGGCCATTGTACTCATCATCATTTTATAACTGGCCACATCCATTTAAAAATGGTCAGACAGTGACTGTAAAGTTATATATACAGTGTCATTATAAATGGCTGACATCCCAATCTGACAGATCATACACAGAGTGCATGTGAAGCACTGTGATGTGGGCTTAATGCACTGAGATTACATTGTGCAATGTTAATGTGTCCACTTGCACTGTGGTTTCTGGGAAGATTTTCCTGTTGTCCCCTGATGAGAAACACTAGAGAACAAAGCCATTATGACTTGACAAGACCCCAAAACAGTGTGTCCTGGTGAATCTGTGACTATTGGGAGGTATGCTATAAATACAAATTTATATTGTGTTATAAATACATTTAAACATGGAAAGGGGAATGGTATTTGTACTTGGAAATACTGTATATATGTTACTAGAGTTAATTTTAAACATAGTATGTAAATGGCTTTAAAATGGATTTGTTTAATAGCAAAATGTATCTGCAGTAATTAAAAGGAACAGTCTCATCCTCATGACAATTTCAACTCATTGAAGTTGTTATGGAGCAAGAACATCTGGGCATGATTTTACCTTCAAGGTGTGATCTATTTCTCTTAGTGGATGGCAAGTGATAGTCTAAATGTCTGATGATCCTTTCATCAGATAATACATTTATGAGGTGAGCACCACCCAATAAATATACCTTGTTAAGTGCAGAGGACTCTGGAACTGTAATCCAGCAGATACACAAGAATAACTGCAAATGGTTCAGTATACTTACATAAGTTCTCCTTTTATTTATGGCCACAACATATAAAAGATAAAGTTTCAGCCTAATACAAGACCTTTGTCAGACTTGAGGAACTTCTTCAGTCATTATGTTCTCCCATCTACTACATGATCAGGTCCTTTTCCATGCTTCACATGCTAAGCTGGAAGGAGGAGCTTTTTTAAGTGTGGACTAAGCTGTGACATACCTGCAATCCATTGAAAGTACTGGCTCCCTATAGCCACAATTACCCCATAACTGTAATAACGGCAAATGCTTAAAGGATCACTATAGGGTCAGGAACACAAACATGTATTCCTGACCCTATAGTGCTAAACTCAACATGTAGGTGCATTGCCCCCCCTCCCCTCCCTCTTAGCCCCATATAAAAGTTTGAAACTCACCTTATTTCCCGGGCTTCGCAGGTCTGCCGGCGCTGGCTCCGCCCCCTTTGTGACAGCATCAAAATCATTCCCATAGGGAAAGCATTGGATTGTCTAAAATCTGCACGGGGCGGGGCCAAATGCTGTTTTGGCCAATCAGGACCTCCTCATAGAGATGCATTGAATCAATGCATCTCTATGAGGGAAATTCAGTGTCTCCATACAGAGCGTGGGGATGCTGAACAGCAGGGCTGCTTACTGTGCAGCCCTGAGCCAGGAAGCCCCTCCAGTGGCCACTTGGAGGTGTCCCTAGGGGCAATGTAAACACTGCCTTTTCCCCGAAAAGACAATGTTTACATGAAATTGCCTGAAGGGAGCAATTATACTCACCAGAACAACTACATTAAGCTGTAGTTTTTCTGGTAACTATAGTGTAGTGTCCCTTTAATTTCATTTTGTACACAATCTTAAATATGTAATATGTCCCTACTGCATTCTTTAGAAATTAAGGTACATGCTTGAAAATGCCACGTTTAAAAATATTTCATCCATAAATTTACATTGCAATGTTTGATTAAACATTAAGTATTTAGATATTGGCCTCAGCATATTCAGATCTGTCCCTCCATCCATAAACCTTTCGTTTGTACAACAGAGATTAAGGGTTAAATCAAGACAGTCTAGCTATGTTTACGAATATGTTGTGTGTGCAACTGTACCTATATTTAGTAGTCATTTAAATTAAGTATATGAGGTGCTTCAGTGATTAACCATTCTGTTAAAAATCCAATTCCCCTGCACCCTTCTAGAGACTATTCAATCAAGAAGAACCTTAGAGGGTCTCTCTTGTATGTACCTTCATTATCTCAGTATTTCTCCCGGGACGCAAGCACTTTATGACAATGAAGTGTGTTTCTTTATTTGGAAGATGCTCCCTTTTCTCCAAGGAGCACCCGGTTGTTTGGTGGTGTTTCCTATTTACAGGAAATCATATCTTTTAATTGCTGAGACTATTTCTCCATTACCTGTTAATTGATAAATCATGTCGTCGCCGGACTGTGAAATGAACTGTCTTTCATCCTCTTTGGAAATCTTCTAATAACACAACAAAAATAAACAGAAATACAATGACTGTTCATGCTTTATGGAAGGCAAAACATGTATTCTGTGTTTTATTTAACCCCCCATGCTTAGTCGTACCAGACATGCAAGCGTTTCCTTTTAGTGACTGACACATTATTAGTCAAATTATTCCTGGTCACACTGTTCGCAAATATAAGAGACTTCTTTCTTATGATAGCTCGCTGAAGACGTACACATTTAAAATAATTTGGTTGATATTTCCCAAGAGTGTGATTTCCTGCTCTTCCTGCTTTCTGACCTTGAGAGCTTCTGTTAAATATTTACAGGAAATGCAACATGGTTCCTGTTCCCCCTCTGTTTCCCTTCATAGGAGCTATGTAAGGAAGAGGTCCGTATGTATCTGGTTATTATTGATACAACAGTAGTGAATTCTGTGCTAATAGCCACATGCTTGATTATTATAATTTATTAATAAACGGTGGTGGTTATTGTGTTGTATTTTTTTATGTTCACAGCAGTATGCTCATATACATCTCCAAATCTGGCCCTGCAGATGGTTATGGCCTACAACTCCCAGAATTCTTCAAATACAATAGATTGCCAGAGAATCATAAGAATTTGTAGTTCAGCAAAATCCAGAGTTTGACATGCCTGATATAGATGGTGTTCAAATTATTCACTAAAATTAATTAAGGTCAATTTCAAAATTGAAAATGTGTTTTTGAGATATTGAGGTCTAAAATTTTAAAATCCAAGTTGAATGCAATTTGAATTCAGATGATTAACACTTTGATGTGTCTTGAGTACACATCGCAGGAGGACAAAAATGATTTTCTGAACACTATTTTGGACTCATTGCTGTTAAAATTCAGTAAAAGTAGCAAATTATGTCTGCAGTGGATTAAGCACTATTACATTCCAGTGCACGTACCAGAAATTTTATCAATAAGTCTACACATCATCTACTTTGACTGAGAATCTCTAGAGAAAAGCAAGGACCTATGACCCACAGTGATCGAATCCTGAGAACGTTTATTCCAACATCAATTTAGCATTTTACTTTGCAGGAATATATTCCATTATTCCAAGGAGCTCAAGATATTTATTGAGTATAGGGTCCTATTTAACATTATACAAACTTGATGATAAATATAAAAAACAAACTCTTAACAGGTGGAAAAACATGAGGTTGCTGGTGCAACATAGTCCAATAATAAAGCGGCACTCCAGGCACACACATATTCAGTGCAATGCATAGATCAGATTGCAGTTCATTATGCTGGATAGAGGTTTTTTTTTCCCATTAGTCTCCCCAAGTCCACACTTTCTTCCTATCCTTTCTAAGTTGCAGTGTTTACCTATATTGTTCTACAAATACAGCTCAGTGTGATGATGTGGTTAAGGTTTCTGGGGTATGTAGTTCAGTGGTTTTGATAGTGGGAAGCTGAAAGTTTTGCACTACATATGGGAGAAGCAAATTAGTGCTATAGAAACAGAAGTGTGCAACATGATTGGCTGAGTCTTACTCACTTAGTGAGAGCTAACTGAAGAAATTTTTTATTGCTTTTACACAGTTCTTCCACTCAACCAAATACTTTTTTTGCCCACTAAGTATGGTACTTCTGAGAACCCTATATTATAGTAATAAAAAAGACGTAATGGACAGTTAATTAAACAGATTACAGATTTGGAGTGACGTTTCTGTTACTCGTCCACGTATTTACCAGATCAACCATGTTAAATCATAAAATTGTATTCACATTGTAAAATCTATTGCTTAAAACGAGCTCTGTTACTTTGTAATTGCAAATCAGCCACATAATCATAATAAATCTGCGTATTCTACAAAACGCAATCTACAAAAGACCATCTTCACCCTGCAGAAGAACCTGCAGTTATTATTTTGTCTAGTAATTACCATACTGCAGGTATAACTAATGTTATATTTTGATTACCAAAACTGATCTATGAAATGGTCAAACTCAGCAGTCCCAGTAGGGTTAGCTCCCGCTTAGCATCGTGATCTCAACATCATGTATTGGCTAAGTACCAAGTTAATTTGTCTGTAAGCATTCATTTTATATATACAATATATACATTTTATTTTTGTTTCGTTTTTGCAGGCATGAACATTTTGGTCTAGACCTGTAGCAAGAAACCATAGATACAAGATGACAGTTTGAAATTTAAAGATGCAATATTAGCCTGTCTTCAAACTTCTCCAAGTTTTGTACATCTTGTGACTTAGATTTTGTGTAATACATCTGTGACCTAATAATTTTATTTTTATGGAATGTGACAATAAAATCAAGGTAGAATGTTTACACGTGGGACCCTCAACCACGTTTACACAAGCATTCACAGGACAATCATGCTTGTTGATATTGTTGATATTAATACCTAGTTTTGTATTTATTTTAGTCAAGTTAGAACAGTGTATACGTTTAAATTAGTTATGGTAATATTGGTAGGAAGTCATTATATACTCAAAAATGGTTCTGTTTTCATTGAAAATACAGACTCCCTCGCTCTCTCCCATTCGCTTCCCTTTTTTCTCTCTTTCTCTTGCTCTTGCTTTTTTCACTCTCTCTATATTTAGATTAAAGTTTGTAAAAAAAAAAATAAAAACAACAACAACAACAAAAGAAACAATTCAGCAGTTTTTAAGATAATATGTTAATAACAAATTTCACTTGCCTTAACTGTCTTAACTATTTGGCACTCTCTCCATCTCATAATACTGCACCTGATCTCCTCTTCATGGATGCGCATAATTTTTTTTTTGTGTTTTTAAAACTTTCCAACTTGTTTTATAACTGGTGCAGGACTCAGGAGAGAGGATGTCTTTCCAGAAAGGAGGTGGGATGCCATAAATGCCACCAACATTATGAGTTACAAGGCAGGTAGGTTGAATTTTATTCTTAAATATATCTTAAAAACTGCTGAACATTTGTCTTCTAATAAATTCACATACATTTCTGTCATGTCACAGTGCCTTGTTAAATGCCATAATGTAAAGCATCCTATCAGTATATTTTCCATTTATCATAATAAACTTGACACATTGTCCACATTCATATTTGAGATATTCAGAGACAAGACGTTTAGTAGAATAGCAGTGTATTCTTTTCACATCATATACCTCTTTTCATTGACAACATGGCATACTTTTCATTAAAATTGCTTGTAGTTTTATGTCTCTTAAAGTTCACCTATCATAAAATACTAATATTGCTGTACCTAAAAGGGGCATTCTCTTAGCAGATGTCAACTACAGCTTATTGTAGTAAATATGGGGCAAGGAGTCTTTGAGTCCATTCCCTCATGTTTCTGTCAAACCGTTTTTAAGCTGTTTGACAAAACCCTGGGCACTCACAGTACCTAAAGCCCAGCCCCATGCCTGAAACTTGCTGTTCAACAGTTTTACTTCCTTGTTATTTTTGCTGGTCCAGATTCTGAAACTCAAAATTAAAGGAGCCCTAATTACAATTTTTAAATTTGTGTCTCTGGTATCTTGTGTTTAGATCAGGGGTAGGCAAACTTCGGCATTCCTGATGTTGTGGACTACATCTCCCATAATGCTCTTACAGCCGCAATGCTGGCTAACATTAGGGTAAATGTAGATCTAGAGTACTGGAGGTTGCCTACCCCTGGTTTACTTTGGGTTTTATGGAATATTTCCATGTTTCCAATGAAGCTCAGACGGTGAAAGGGAGGAATATGGGCCTCATGTTATGACTATAACAACCAGCATTTCAGGCTGTAGTAGACCACCAATACAGCGGACACCTATTACAATTCATGAACTTGGAGCTTCAGCTATAACAGCCTCTATGCTAATTTGACCCAGCACATTTTACATATAAAGCTGTCCAACCTTGGATTGCAGTAAAAGGGCTTTCGTTGCCAGGATTTCTATTTCAGTTTGACATAAATTAGTCAGGCTGCACCCAAATTCATTCTTCCTCATTACCACTAGGATAAACGGTAGTTATGGTGTTTAGAGGGCAACTTCAAATAATACAAAAAAAGGCTTTGATTGTGCTAGAAAGTGTAGTAAGCGTAACCAGACATTTATAAAAAGTATCTTATGCTTGTGGATAAATCATGCAGCTTGTAAAAACGACTACTCAGATTCTATCGTAACACCTTTTATTCAATGCTTAGATAAAGTTTAAGTTTGTAATAATGCATTTTGACTATTTGAGGGAATACATCTTTATCCACATCTACGATACCCTAAAGCAGAGGTAGCCAAAAGGTAGATCCCCAGCAGTGTTAGAACTGCAATAACCTCAATAGTCCACCTTTGCTCTAATGAGTTAAAGGAACACCCCAAACACCATAACCACTAGTGCACGCTGTAGTGATTATGGTGCTTGGAGCGTTCTGTTAACACAAATAGATGTTCTCAATGTACTTAACATGTTGAAAAAAATATTGAGTGAAACCCCTTTTACATTGAATAATTTAGTGCACCTGTCTTCAACAATGCTTTTATTCTTGCATTCTTCCCTTCCCTTGATGGTGAGCAGAGCAGGATGTGTGACTATAAGATCTTAGCTGTTGACCTTGTACAAGCGGTAATTCCCAGCTATATAATAACCTGGCTCTTGTACCGATCATGGTATAATTACGCAAGGAAGTAGCTTTAGTTTAGTGTTACTTTTCCTGATTTTGTTAGCTATTTTTTTTTGTTTTGTTATTTCATTGTTTGTGAAATTTGCTTTTAAAATAAACATATGCCTGACTACAACTATGTCTCAGTACATACTTATGTCTGCTCTTTGTAATGGCTATGTGCATTTAAATGTTTTGACTGACAAATATAAATAAATCTTGCATATTTATGACATATATCATTTTAAATTTGACAGCAGAATATTCCCACTACTAGTTTGCTATTCTGTTTGGTCTGTAAACTAAGCCCTTTGAGTAGGGAGATGCCTCCTGGGCTATATTCCTTGCACAAAATGTACGATAACGTGGTATTTGAAAGATCTGTATTTTATTTTGATTAAGTTCATGGATGGCTTAATGGATCATCACTGGGATTTGGAAAAGGACCTGCTAAGATTAGACTGCTTGAATTATTATAGGAATGGCATACGTTGGCAGTGTTTGTCCCTTAGCCAGCTGACAGATAATATAAAATTACTATTAAAAATTCACACATCACATTTGCCATTCATAATTGTCTCAATGAGTTATTTTATTTTTCATTTGCTTTTCAGATTGATTGTTTTAAAACTTATTTAATTGTGATGGATACATCATGACATTAAAATTGAATGTAAAATACTGTGGAAAAAAAATAATCTAAATAAATCTTTGCTGCAAAGAGGGTCTCTAATAACATGGAAACCATCAAAGCAGATTAATGTGGCTGAGAATAGCAAACATAGAAACATCTGCAACACAAACTTTATTTTTAGATTTATTATTTGATGTGTGCTATTGTTTATTTTTTAAGTAACATAGCTGCCAACAGTCCAGATCTGGCAGGACATTCTCAAACAGGGATCTTTGCCTTGTCAAACCTGCTTCTTTTTTTTTCCTTCTTTCTTTTGTACACTTACTGGAGAAACCCAGCAGTGGTTTTCATGACACAACTGACGCCACAGACAACATCCCACCCAACAAAGAGGAGATGTCATCCCGCCGCAAATGCAAACCAGTGTCACAAATTCCCACTACAGCTAAATCCCTTCCAATTTCCTTCACAATTTCATCATTTATAATGTTGATCAATGTGCAAGTATATCTCCTTAGTAAAGTTACACAGCAAGACTTTAAGGTAGGAAGCAGATCCTTTAAATCAGTCCCAACCTGTGTGAAAAATATTAAATCGATTTATACTGTTTAAGTTGTTGTAGGTATAGTATAAGATTAATTCTGCAACCCTATATATTAAATGGGATCTAGAACTATGGCAGTTGATAAGAGCCAATCTGGCTCATCTGTTCTCCTCATTATAGGATCCCATTGTTTGCTTATGTGCCCTACAGTATAGTCTACTTTAATACATAGCCCAAGCCGTCTTAAATTCCCTTACTGTGTTAACCTTGAATTTCACTGAAAGGCAAGTACAGGTATCTACTAACTATCCATTCTGTAAAGTGCTATTTTCTCACATAATCCTCAGGTTTCAACCCTTTACCTTAATCATGAGCTCTTGTTCTAGCACTTCTCTATTTTTTGGACATGCTTTCTTTTGAATGATCATAGCTGGATGTAATGTATAGTTATACTTATATAGTTATATAAATGTTAGTCTCCTGCAAGGCCTTCGTGTGTGTATATCAGGTAAATGTACAACCTCCTCCCTATTTAAAATAATTGTGTGCTGTGTACAGTTTTCAGTTTTTGGAAAAACATGGTATAGCATGTATTTTCAAATATGTTTCCTGCGTTTTTTTTCCATAGTGCGGAAACAATCTCCAGCTCTGTACAATGGTTTTAAAGAGTTTGTCTCTTGCAAGATATTTTTAAAACTACGCACATCCAATTGGATACAAATTCCTAGGGTACTATCCCATAACAAACCTGTAGCAGAGCTCCTGTACCCCAACCGAGTACATCCGCCCAGTCTGCTTCCTAATCGCTTGCCAGGACCACGGAATGGTTCAGCCCCAGTTGCCGAAGCTTGACTGGGGTCTCTCTGGAGCTATTTCCTTCCAGGCAGGTATCATCACCTCTGCCTATTCCTCTGCAGCTTTCCTTCCAGGCATGTATCGTCCCCTCGGTCTATTCCTCTGCAGTGCTTCTTACAGGCAGGTATGCACCTCTGTCTGCAATGTGATAGCACCTGTCTTTATAAAGACACTTGTGGCTCTCAAGCCTAGATCTTTTTTACATCCAGACTAGAGGGATTGTGCAGCCAGCCAACAGGTCCAAAAACTCTGTTAGTGGAATACCTAAAAATCCACACAGGACACACAGTTCCAAAAGGAACGAACATACTCTTTAACGTAATCTTTACTTTTTTTCCCCAGGACTAGCCCATATGCTCCTTACATGTAACTTAAAGATACAAATAATCAAATTCAGACAACATACAAGAACTTATAACGCGATAACTTATTTACCCATTGTAAAGCGCTATGGAATTTGTTGGCGCTATATAAATATAATAATAATAATTATAAAGACAATCAGCACAAAAATCTCTCACATGTCTGCGGAAGGCACAATATGCAAATTTACCTGCATATGCAAATTAACAAGCCTTGATTTTCAGGTAGTGCATATAGCTGTTGGTACCAACAGAGTGCGCTATGCAGGCTCCGTCGCCAAATCCACTTAGTTGACATCAAGCATCAGCTGGATAGGAGAGCACACAGAACAATTAACAATAAACAAAAAACAACTCATTATACAAACCCTGCAGTGATAATGGGCACAGGATGACTTAGACATAGGCGTTGTCCAGGGTCCTAAATAATGTGTCTGTATCAAACTCCAGGTGATGGTGACTATCGTCACAAAACCAACCACATATCAACATTCTAATTTCAAATCTATAAATCTAGTATACATTTAACATAACCATAGTAAAATGTTTATACATCTTATATTAATTCGGCTTGCGCTTTGTATAGGTCACTGATGGCAAATGTCTTTAAAATTAAATGCCAGTTAAAATGTAACAGAACTAATCGTGCCCATTGTCATTCACCCTTCCTTGTTCCCCTTTCATTTTTCCTACTTCACTGCCTTTTTATTAAAAATTCCACGTATCTTTCGTTCATTTAAATATTCTTCGTATAAAGCTCTCATCTCCATTTGACCCCCTGTGTATCACAACACCCTTTCTATATCTGCATCACTTCACTATTCGGCTCAATCAACCCTCCTTTTATTTCATTTCCCCCATTCTCCATTAAATAAATGGCTGCTCTGGCTGCTGTCCCCAAGGACCACCTAGGAGGCCTCCAAGCGCCAGAAATGGCAACCACACTATGATTTTCATCACGGCTAGAGATGCAATGTTCTCTACGAATTGATATCATCTTGTTATTTTTTTTTTATGGCTACATACATTTTAATTTGCATATATTTGCATATGTAAATGTTAAGGTATAGTGGTTTTTATATTGTTGGTAACAGGGCATTTCAGCATTGCTTTCAGTCTCATACAATAAGGTCTTTTGATTATAAAGAAAAGTAAGGGAACGAGTTCTCTTTTTCTCCCCCTCCTTCTCCCCTGTTATTTTTTCCTTTTAACCAGTATGAGTATTCCGTCTCTACCAAATTTACTCTACAGCAGATTGTGTTGTAGTAAATCACCCAAAACCCAAATAGCACTAAAGCACTGCGTTACAACATTAGCATTTGCTTAACAAGCACAAGATAAACATTAAACAAAGAACTGTGTTTCTTTATTAGAGGCTGCAAGATACATAATCTATGAGCACAAGAAACATGGGACCCAGTGGATATGCAGATGTATGTTACTTCATTGGCGCTGGGCGGCCTTGTTAAAGAAGGTTTTCATCAGAAGGCTTGGGGGTGGTTAGTTGACGGTCCCTTGTGGTCCTGTAACTAGAAAGAGAGACTTTTGCAAGCTAGACTAGGCTCCCTAGCGAATGCGTTGATTGGACAGCCGGAGGAAAACTCAGGAAGCATCAGGAAGTAAACTCTGATCACCTTGGGAGTGATAAGGTAGAGCCTGATAAAGGCATTTGACTTCTTTCATAACTCCCACAAAGGACAAATTGTCAGTGTGATCCAACCTCTATTACTGCAAATAAGACCCTTTCCCCTATGTCGGTTTCATTAGAATGACCAGCATGGTGCAAAATAAAAAAAAAGTAAAGGGGGGGGGAGAAAAAAGTTAGACGCAGTAATTTTACAGGCAGACGGGTACAAAAAAAATCTGCATAATTAAGCAGTCAAGGCTGCTAATAGGGGAGTTTATATGCTTTGGGACCAGACAAGGGCAGCACATATGGATAGAGCACTGGATATTAAATCTACGGCAGGCAGGCTCACTTCAGAGCCTTAGAGAAAAAGGCTAATTATATTGAGAGGAATTGTGTTTACTGGTCTGTCTTAGACAAAATGATGGTAAAACGAGAGCATCCAAGTTTTACTGCTAAATCTGCAGTCACTGGTAATGAAGATATTTGAAAATGCTCGTGATGACTGCAGATATTTTCCTTTTTTTTTTCTAAATAGTATCAAAGCTTTAAGGCAAGATAAGCATTACCTTTTTGTAAATCAAATATTTCATTTTTTTTTTTTTTTGTGTGTTTTTTTTTAAATCGCTTTCACTGATAGCCACACTTGTAGTTTGGCTGCTAAACCCATTGTTTTTGTTACAACCCGACCCCCACGCGAGATGTTTTGTTTCCTCTGCAGCATTCCGAATCAGGGATCTTGTTGCATGACTGCACCTGTCTTTTCTTTTACTAGGAGATCCCGGTTCTACAAATAATTACTTCTTCATCCCTTGTTTACTGGTTCACAATACAGTTTGGCTCATACAGATTTGTGTCACGACTTTTATACTTTTATGTGAATAGATGTATTAAAGGGTAATCCTGCCCTGAACCCAGGAGAACACGTAGCCAGGTTCTGTTTAACCCTCTCAGTGCCTAAGGCATGTCAAAAGCAGTGCACATAAATGGTTAATTGCTTAAGACAATTAAGCGATTTTGGATATAAAATTAATAAACCGACTTATAAATAAGAAAAATTAATACAAGCTATTCTGTGCCGCTGTCCTTTCAAAACATAAAAATCAGGAAAACAAAGTGAGAAATCTAAGTGGTGCAGGGCAGTGTTGGTAGCAGTACTACCAATGTAAATGGAGTGTTAACGATGCATACAAAATATCTGTGAACTTTCTCAGTGGGGATACAGATTCTGGGGGTGATGTTTTTAAGAGAGAGAATACAAATCTAGAAAACGTCTCCTTGAAAAAAGGAAAATATATTGATAATGCAGTACTTACCACCAGGTTATTGTCTTTGCATTATCATATAATTTTCACACAAAAAAAAATATTTATAGTCATTGCATATTGCATTCTAAACTGGATGATATTACACAATGCTGTAGAATGTTTCAGAATTCTAGTTCTACTTTGCTTTAACCCCTTAAGGACACATGACATGTGTGACATGTCATGATTCCCTTTTATTCCAGAAGTTTGGTCCTTAAGGGGTTAAGTGGTCAAAATGCACTAATGTGATCTTGACTCAAGTAATTGCCATTATCACAGGTAATGTGTTGCTTAGAACATAGGATACGACTGTCAGACATCTTGCATTACATTTTGTAATTTGAATTAGACAAGTGTTTTGCTGCCAAAGCTAGTTTTTAACCAATAATCCTTTTTTTGGGGGTGGGAGGGGGGGGGGAGGGGAGAACCAACTAGTAATTTCCTTGTTTCCACCAGATTCAATGAACCTTCGCCCTAGAGTATTCAATTTTAAAAAAAGGCCACTTCATTGGGCTTTCACCAATTACTAGTGGGTTCTTTGTGAAATACATATGCAATACTAACATGAAATAAAAATGTAAACAAAGGACCATAGAAACATATAATAAATAAATCGTGAAAAACGTTCTGATTTTTATTCTTATGTAGTAAATCCCTACAGCAGATATAATTTGCAATATAAGAAATAATGCAGATACTTCTTACCCGTTTACTTTCTGATACAAATTAGAATTTTGATATATATAAATCTATTAGAAATAAGTTAGGGAAATATATCAAATAAATCCAGAGCAACATAGACAATAGCAAAGCCCAGGATCTATTTTATAGTTTTCAAATTGATGGTTAGTGGTTATTCAGGATCACACTACCATTACTGAAGATCTACTATCTTCAGTATGTCACATAGTGAAATATACTAAAATGCTGATAAGTCTGTAACGCGTGCAAGACAGGCATCTGATCTCTTGTAGGGTGTGTTGTTATAGTGCCCCAACAATTTAGTGATTGGGTCACAAGTGGGTTGCTCATTTGAACAGAAACATTTATGAAACGTGACTAATCAATCAAATCCCTTTTCTTACTGCATGTATGAACTAACAGACAGTGGGCTTATTTACTATTCCACTGAGCTATAAACACAAAATCCATAGAATATTGTATATCTGATATCTTTATTAACGTCTCGTCTAACAATATAGTGCAGCTACCGGCGTGGTAAATAATATATGGAAAAATATGCCAATTCATAGCAAACTACTGCATACAATTAGATACCAGAAACATATTAAAATTGCTCCTGACATCCCTTTCTCAAATACCAACGATAGTAACACCAGTAATACTATAGACTGGTACACATTTATCACTGATTTAATTTTTATGGTCTGTGTTCTATCCCTTTGTCCTAGGCTGCTGTTTTGAATGAGCTAACACTGGCTCTGAGCATGGCATGCACACAATTGTTAAGAGTCCTTGGGCAGGTTGTGTTATGATCAGATCTAGACACTGTTTAGCTTTGTGTCAAGTGCTAAAACCTGATTGCATGGTCCTTGGAGATCACGGAGGACTTGAGGGCAGCGCAGAGACGACTATAAATATTTATTTCAGATGTCAACATAATGCACCTTCTCCGCATGTACAATAAGGGCATTGTCAAGAATAGCTGCGTTTTTTTTCATTGATGACTTTGTAGGTAAATGTTCGACAGCACAGATTTTGTGCTTTAGACTGTCTAATGTAGAGTATTTTAAACCATGATGCAAAATACAATTACCACCAGATTCGTTCCACTGTATTATTTATTTATTTTATTTATAAATAATATGTAGGGACACAGAAAGGAAAAGGAAGAGTAGTTACCATAAAAATAAAATGGCAAAAATGTAACTTTGAATATCATGTAAAAACTGCCATTTTAAGATCTGTCTTACACTCTATTCAACAACCCCAATGCAGGGACTGAATGCAATAATCAACAGATAAGAAAATGTTTGTGTGCTCACCTAATATCTCAAATGTGTGTGCCTGCCTTACAGGAAAACAATCTAATGCCCTGTGTTTGTCTATCATACACAGTGACCAGTGCTAGCAATATTAGAGAATGAAGAAGTGGCAACTGCTCCAGGGTTCTTGGTAAAATGGTTGCATTTATTTCAGTACCAAATGAAAACTTTCTTGCAACCTGCCAATGTGCATTTTTCATATAATGGAATAATGTTTTTCTTTGGCCCATCCATACTTTCTCTACAACCTCAATTTCCGTGCACAAACACAACAGCCCCAATTCCCCCACACACTATGCAGGACAATTATATTTCCCAATACACACACTATTACCCCATACAGCCAAAAACATACACATCTCTTCTATATCTTTCCAAATTCATTCAAACGCATATTTCAAACATTTGCATATATCTATGTGTAATGTAATATATATATATAATGTATGTAATGTATGTAGATAGACAAATATAGATAATATATGGGTGCATTGAGGAAACTGGCTTGGAGGCAGCTCGGAGAGTAAATCTGGCCCTGTCTGTGAAGCAACGTAGCATAAATATGCACCACGCCTTAGGGACATTAGACGATAGATGTGTAATAGAGCTATTTTCAGGAGACATGGCACTGTGAGAGGAATTACTTCACTTGCCAAATGGAAGGTCTGAAACCATAAGGATACAATCTTACGGCACAGCCGCCGGATATGCTGTATTGTAGCCAATTCTCCACATGCTCTTCAGCGCTCTGAAGCTGTTAGTGGACAACTATGACTTAGTTTTGCAGCCAGCGGTAATCTACCATCAGAGATTGTAAGAGGCTGTCACAGTGTCTAAGGCAGTGGATACCACCTGCTTTCATACTGATTTATCCCAAGGAGCTCAAAGGGATCTGATGCAGGATTGTGATTGTGACTCAATCTTGGGGGTCATTGCACTACACATAAACATTATGAAGACACAATGAACTGTGTTTTGCTTTTTTATTTTGTGGTTTTCTCTTTCTCTTTTGTAAAATGTGTCAACAGGACATACACACATAATAATCAGCCTTCTGGTCTTTCGAATCCGTGATATTTAGACTTTTCCACTTTGTTTATAAATGCAATAGTTTTGTGGCAGGATTAGGCTTTCCTAGTTAATATAATCTGCTTTTCTACAGCATGCATTCTCCTTCGAACAAGTGGTGGCTTCATGCCAGTCTCCTCCTACCTCCCCACCAAAAAAAAAAAAAACCATAATCCTTGCTGTATTCTGAAAACAAAAATACCTGGCGAGGTCTGTGTTCCGTACAGATCTTGCATGGCTGGTCCACTGCTGCGTAGAATTAATATTGACTACTTGGCTCTTTCAATACTTGAGTTATTCTCCCTGCAGACTGCAGCCTGTGTGCTGTTTATGCTACATGAAACGTCTATGTTCCATTGTTTACTATGCATTTCTTTTTGGGCTTTTTACTGTACTTTAAAGTAAATAATGTAATTTCAAACTCCGTATTCCACGGCCTCAGTCTTGCTGGAGTTTTCAAATTTTTCTAATGTATCAGGATGAGATAAATGGGCCCGTAAGAAACAAGATATGTTCAGCTCCTGGGGCTGAGGACAGGAATTTGACACCCCTACTGTACATTTAGCAAGAGCGTAAACTTTGTAACCCTGTGTCTTATATGGGCAATCTCTACATTACATAGAGATATTTGTGTTCTAAAAACTACTCCTACAATCTCACTTTATTACAGTATGTAAACATGTAGTTTCTGTCGAGATGCAGACGCATGTTGTTTTTTTTGTTTAGCTATTTTTTGTGTTTTATTAATTTGCACTGTACTGTTCTTTTAGAGAACATGCGGCATGCGTAGTTCACTCTCCGACAACAGAAGTAAGTGCAACCAAGCAAGAAACTGAACAGTTGTTTGTAGTGAAATGCATCCCTTGCTCTAGGAGTGATAGCATTAAAAGATGCACTAGATTGACTTTTGGTTAAATTTAAATTTAGCTGGTATCACAGCTGTTTCTGGATAAGGATCCTGTGTACATAAGAGCCTAAACAATCGATTTGAAATGTGCTACATACTGTGCTTCTAATCATGTACTTTTGTGACATATATACATTGTTTTGTTGGGAGAAAGGTGGTCAAAAGGTAGATATGCAGCTGTTACAGAACCAAGGGGGGCTTCTTTAGGATTCATAGTCCTGTCTACTCTAAGTGGAAACCAAATATACAGAATCAGTTTAAAATAAATACTTTAGAAAATTGCACTAACCTTTTATTAAAGGCTGTGCATTTGTATCTGTTTCTAACAGTCTATGTATCAAAGAAAATCCAAAACAAGAGATTGTCTCCTATTTAAGCAGCATATTTGTTCACGAAATAACATAATGATCCATTTATTATCCGGAAACTCCTTGATGTACATTCCGAGTCACAAGTATAACCATTTAATACTGGCACAGTCTACCGCTACTATCTGCTGCTTTGTCCCATCTTATTGTTCACAAGGGTTTCAATGAAAATTGTTCTTGTTTATATAAAAAGCACCAACACAGTCACAGACGCAGATGCATATATTTATTTACATAATGAGGATGCAGTAGTACAAAAGAGGAGGAAAACCCTGCCCCTAAGAACATATGAATGTAAATGTTTATTTGATTTTACCAACATTAGGATTAATGAGCAACTACCAGCCAATTAGTAATATCAATTGTTTAGCGACAGAGATAATGAGCACTAAATAGAGATTATTGCAGAGAACTGGTGAGCTACAAAGTGCAGATTGGGCCACATGAGAATATTTGATAAATACAGTAGCAATCAGAAACCTAGCATTTCCTATTAATATATCAAATGGAAAATATGCATTATACTGAAGTGTGAGTATGGTAATATCAAATTCATATATATATTTTTATAACTACAAAACAATATTGCATGTGTCATAGATGAACAATGAGAATTAAATAAATTCAAATAGGCAAATATCAGCAAAGTATACAATGCTTTATTTTGCTAAATATCATTTCCACTTCTGGCTTAGAGACGAATGGTACTTTCTTGCAATTTAAAGATTTGTTTGTACTTTGTGCTAGTAATTGCCCCATGCTCACATGAAGACCAGTGCATGGGCAGTACTGGTTGGCATGAGTGACATAGACATACCAGCACTTCAGCCCTATCCCCCATCTGTTACAACTTCACCTTTCCCAATGTTGGGAAGTATACATCCTGCTGCTTTAATTGCATATTTAGTTTGATTGATTTCAACCACATTACATTGACTGTCTATGAAATCCCTTGGAGATTCATTATTCGATGACTTTTAATTGAAAAAGTTGTAATTATTATATATTAATAATTGAGCGACACTGTCCCCGTCTGGGGGCAATTTCCAAAGACTCCTGAAGGTAACATCGCTGCTGGGGGTCTGATGGGTGGAAGGGCAGTCAAAGTGAGTTTAATTTACCAGAACCTGTCCATATTCTTCCGGCTGGTCCTTTCCAGCGTCAGTCAGGAGCCAATGTCACTGCTGTAATCCTGCGCATGCGCGAAGGTGCAGCAGAGAGGCCTATGGATCCTCCATATATAGAGAAAAGGAGGAGGAGTTGCAGTGCCACTTTAAGGTCACAAGTTCTGGATTTCCAGGCATGAAAGGTGCTCCTTTAGACAAAGACTGTAATGAAGCCATATCAAAAATAATAAATTAAAGTAATCAGATTTATTCATGTAGAGAGACTGTCGGTGGGCAAAATATTTTAATGCAATTCCATTTTCATGTTGTCTGCTACTGGGAAGCAGATACAGAGTTTCAAATATTAAAAGAACAAGAGAAAAATTTTACTATGGTTAAAACAGCTCCATAATGTTTTGCTTTTCTGCCCTCCCTCTCCATACAATATATTTAGAACTGCTTTTTCCCCAGTTCCTCTGCAGCAGGTCACATTGTTTTACTTAAACAAAGAACATCTGTAGGGTTCAAAAGTACTTGAACACGTCTCAGGTGTTATTTACTAAACAGTGAGATTTTGGGGCAAATAGCTATGGGAGAATTGTTGTTCAACAATGCTATTGTAGCTTAAAATGTAGGTTACATTTCACTACAGGTAACTGTTTAGTAGATCCACATCAGTTCCTAAAGATCCTTATGTAGAACACAGCCACCTGTCAGATGGACCAAACATATAATGTTTATTAATTACTTCTCCAGCAACAACACTTACAAAAGGTAGATGGCAATAATCGGTATTATATCATAAGAGAAAACAGTTATACTGACATTTATGTTGAGCAAAATAATCCTTACTTACACACATAGTGACTCAAATAGCATATATTCTTTGTGTGCCTGTGTGTGTGTGTATGTATGTATATATATATATATAATCTATTTTTTTTTTATTTTATTTTTTTTTAAACAAAACTATAGCATCTGCAGGCTGTTTAAATCCTTCTTGACATGTAGCTTACTACCTTTGTGGCCACAGCTTTTGGTAAATTCCCTGCCAAATTATGTCTTGCTGCAAGGATAGGGTTGTTATTGCTTTCTTATGTTAGCCTATAGATATGTGTAGTGTTTGAGGTTAAAGGACCTTTCTGGACAGCCTCTGGAGCGACCAAGAAAAAGATTCCATACCGTTACAAATTGGCACTTGGTAATGGCCGGCGTGTTGATCAGACAATACAAAGGGGTCTCTAGTGACTTCAGGAATAACAGCTGCATAGAAGCTAGTCAGTGAGCATTTGATTGGACTTGAACTAGAATGGCGTGTTTCAGGGAAAAAGAGCATTAACTCAGGGCTTCTAGATCAGGGCCCGATGATGTGATCTCTTGTTTAACGATCTGACTGCTTTAGGGTGTTTGCAACCTCTAGTACTGATAGAATTAGAATGGTTTGTACTCTGATAGCTCCAAAGACTTTACAATTTTAACCACTGGAGGACTACCAGAATGATATGTATGTCATTGTATTTATGTTTGTATGTGTGTGTGTGTGTTTATTTTTTTATTTTAAGTTATTAGTTCCTTAAGTCTGCAGTTGATACACATGGACTCATGGAATATTAAATTAACTTTTTTTTAAATGACTAAATATGTAGTTTATCCACAAAATGGACTGGGACTGGAGGCCATGTTTAGGTTCACAGGAATGTTTTTCTGTGTGTATATTTTTGTGTGTATTTATCTATATATATGTATATGTATATTACATGATCTGGCTGTCATTTTAGAGGCCAGATAATATTTTAAAGTCCACTATGGCATGGATGGTGTCATTGTGCAATTATTCCCCATAAGGAATGAGGAATAATGCACAGTTCACTTCCATGCAGTTTGGGGTAGTGTTGGGCAGAACCCGGATATTCATATCTCAGTTTTCCCAAGATGATTGTGGGTTACACCCAGCACTGAAACTCTTTGGTTTTTGAGGATTTATAGGTCTAGGAGTCATTGATGATATATTTTGCCATAATCTAGGGTTCACTATGGATAATATATAACTTGTATCTACACAATGATAACATAACAGTTCATACCCACGATCTAGGTTTTGTTTTATGTTTGTTGTTTTTCAATATTAAAAACTTATTGCATGCAGAGGTCGAGGCTGTGTGTGTGTTAAAACATAAGTCATGACCTTATATATTTTAATTTGTTACTATTTTTTTCCCCTCCAATTTTAATGTTGGAATGCCTAAAATAATACAGTCACCATTTTACTACTGGTTTGTAAAATTACCTTAAAGGAACCCTATAGGGTCAGGAACACAAACCTGTATTCCTGACCCTATAGTGCAAAACAGACCACTAAGGTGGCTTGCCCCCCCCCCACCCCCTTACCGCCCTTAAAAGCATGAAAAACTCACCTTATTTCCAGCGCCGTGCAGGTCCACCGGCACTGGCCCTGCCCCTTTGGGGACATAATCAGAATTGCCGATTTTTAGCCAATCCAGTGCTTTCCCATAGCTAAAATCAACAAGGGGGCTGGGCCAAACGCCAAGGTGGCTGGGCCAAATGCAGAGTGTGGGGACGCTGAACAGTAGAGCTGCCTACTGTGCAGCACTGAGCCAGGAGTGAGGGGTGGCCTCTTGGAGGTGTCCCTAGGTGCAATGTAAACACTGCTTTTTCTCTGAAAAAGCAGTGTTTGCATGAAAATGCCTGAAGGCAATGATTATACTCACCAGAACAACTACATTAAGCTGTAGTTGTTCTGGTGATTATAGTGTCCCTTTAAGTAGCTTAAAATACGTTTTTAAAATTGAACTTCCCACATAGTTCACAAATAATGTATTTGAACACATTTGATGCTGAAATGGTTAATTTATGTAGTACACAAAAATGTGCACCAAAAAGTTTACAAAGAATGTTAGCAGAATGAACGTGACGTCATTTGCTCATGAGGATATGGTTATATATAAAACATTTCATACATAGGTTTATTTTTATTTTTTGTTTAGAATTATTTCTGAGGACAATATGCCTCTGTCTGACTTCTCCTCAAACAGTTTTACAACCTAGCTGTATTTAATTATGATGGCATTCTCTTAATGCCCCGGGCATCCCTGACAGAAGCAATGCAAGGTTAATGTTCTGTTAAGCTTGCAGACTTAAAAAATAGACTTTTTACTCTTTGAATGCCATGAAAAAATTTCCTTCTTTCTAACTACATTTAAACGGTTAAAATGATCTAATTTAGAAATCTAGAAATATGTTGTTTGTGGCAATATCATTTGTTTTGGGAGGGTGGTATTTAATGCTGTCATTTAGGTTTGTTGTCCTTGTTTTTCCAAGCAGACCGTTGCATACAATTGCAGTGAGGGTTATGAAACTGGAATCTCTTATGTTAGTAACATACCCAATGAAATGAGCTTCGCAGGTAACCTAGGGTGTATAGATAAACAATTTGTAACATTTGGACGGGGTTAGCCAGCTCATTTACAAATATTTTAGCTCAAACTGGGTAAAACAGTGCACCAGTCATGCACTGATTCAATTTAAAGATAACAAAATGTGATTTCCTTATAGTGATCATGAGCGTGAGGATGTCCAGTATTTGTTAGGTGACCTAAAGTCGGTTAGCCACCAGGAAGTACCTTTAGTGGCTGTCTGATTGTCAGCCACTAAAGACAGTGTTAGTCCTGCAATGTAATTATTGCAGTTTCTCTAAAAAAACAAACAAAACCTTCAGCCACTTACCTTAATCCAGCGCTGGGCTCCATCGGTGCTGGTGACCTCTCCTCCCCCACCGACGTCAGCTCCCAAGTGGAGCGGAATGTGCATGCGCAGAAAGTGCCTCACGCGCATTCAAACAGTTTATAGGAAAGCATTAGAGGTTGGATTAACCCTGCTATGTAAACATTGCAGTTTCTCTGCTAACCCTGCTATGTTGACATGTGAAGGGTTAAAACCTGAGGGACCTGGCACCCAGACCACTTCATTGAGCTAAAGTGGTCTGGGTGACTATAGTGTCCCTTTAATAAGACAATTGCAAAGCTGAAAGAAAAAAGAGGTTTATCTAGTAAACTTAGAATTATATTGAATTTGCTACATTTAGGAAACAAATGTCTTAATTTGGAAAAAATCTCACATCTTGCAATGTCTATTTCACCCGTAAAGAGAATAAATGTATTTTATATCTCTTTAAAAAAAAAACAAAAAAAAAAACCTTTACTGTATTATCCTCATGCTACTGTTGGGCACATTTGTTTTTTTAAATAAAAAAAAAAAAGAAATAATATATAATCAAAAAAATAGCATGGCACTCACCCCTTCATCACCTTGATTTCCAAAAAAAAAAAAATCTATTTATTTAAAAAATTAAAATACAAATATATAATTGGCTTCTGTGCATTTATTATATTTTAATATATATTTAAAGAGGCCATCCCTTTGGTCAGACTTCTCACATCATTCATCAAAGACCAACCATGGTTCATGATTTTGTATACAGTTTTTTTTTTAATGATTTGTACACTTCCAGAAAAATGTACAGATATTGTTTTTTACACGTCACACAACCTACTAAGAGGGCAAAACTCAATCCAGTAAAATAAATTCCAGTAAGGCTTTTATTCAGCCGTCAAACAACACGTGACAACCATTTGGCAATCTGAAGTCCAAAAGCCGAAAAGTTGCCACTCGGTTGTTTGATTTCTAAATAAAAGCGTCACTAGAATTTATTTGTGATGTGCTGAGAAATTAATACATTTGTATTCGGAGCTTTGGTACAGGGATTCAGGTCATTAACACCTATGCTCAAATAGGCAAAAATTTATTACAATAAAACATTCATTGGCACTTCTGTGTAAGTGACAATTCCTTTATTCTTTCACCCCAGTTAACACCATTGAAGCACTTACTGGGGGAATGGTGCAGTTGAGTTGTGTAAAATAAAAAAAAACACCACTGTTACGTCCGTAGCAATTTTATGCAGAGTGGCGAAATCATTGTCCTATGATGCTCTAGGCATGCTCATGTGCTCACAGTCAGTTACAAAGAAATGAGCTTATGCACACTCAGGCATTCCTCAATAATGCCATATGCATTCATGCTCCCACGGTTACAGCATTGTGCAAATTACGTTAATTTGAATGGTAAGCTCTGGTTCTGCCAAGACGGCCAGGTATGCAGAGTAAAGAAAAAATATATAAGCACTGAAAATGTTAGGTAACAAATTGCACAATCCTTAGCTATCTTTGAGAAAATCATCAGGTGGTACATAAAGCTCACGAGTGACATTTCCACTTTGAATTCTGAAACTCTATTCAATAAAGGTTTAGTGGAGTTTTGTCCACATGCTAGTAAAAAGGTGAACTAAATCCCAACAGCTATGCTTATTTTCTTAGAGTGAGAGTAAATACACAAGTTGATGCTAAAATTGTCATTACCATAGTTATATGTAATCTAATAAAAGATTTTTAAGATTACTGTATCAACTTGTTATTGACAATAGCACTTGTTGATATTGCAAATTAACTTCTATATATTCCTTTCAGTATCCCATTGAATATGTATTCATATGTTTACTAAAATTCACTTAAAGAAACATTATAGGGTCAGGAACACAAACTAACTCTTTAGTCACCTTTTTTTCTGGTGACTCAAATGTCCTTTTAAAACGGGCAATATGCCGGTTTAGTGCAATTTCTTTTCCTACATACATATTTGACAATATATATATATTTTTTTTAAAGCATCTTACTACATTGTATTCCTTCATTTTTAAAAGAACACTTCAGTTCCCTACAGCACTCCAGAAATTTAGGGATTAACTGCATTTCCCCCTGCTTTGTTTTAAAACAAGTCAGTGAGTTCCACGAAAAATTTGCACTTGATAAATTTCCTTATGAACAGCAGAAGCTAGTGCTTCTCATAGAGAATGATTGAATGTAAGAAGTTTCGCTGGGGGCTTGCACCCTATACAGCATCTCATTATATATATTTATTTAGTTTCCTTTGATGTCGTCCATTCCTTTAAATATTATTTTTGATTTGTTTCCGATTTATAAAGCCTTGTTTGTGTCTGATCACACAATGGAAGTATGACTGTGTTTGATCAGTTATAATTACAGACATAATTCAAAAGATCTGATATGTATATAGTAAACATCAATAACTACAATTGCCAACACATAATTCCAGTTTCACTTACAAATAAAGAAAGCCGAGCAATCCAGCTTAGTGGAAATGACAGCTTGAGGAGGCAGATACCATTACATTTACAACATTTGTGTCATGTACGCTATGGTAGTTAAAGCAACATATTGGTAGATGAGCTATTAAAGCATTTTGCCAAGTGCTTACAGTTAGATTAAGTACTTCACACTATCGCCAGCAGTTATTATTATAAAGTGTTACCTTAGGCAGGGGTAATTAAATGAGGAAGAAATCCCTTTCTAAGTAGAGGATGTCTTGAAGATGCATGTAAATATGTTAAAATAAAATATTGCTACTATCTCGAAAATGTTTTTTTCCCCCCTCTGATATGTATATTTTAAAACTTGCCAAAGCATGTTTTCTTTTTAGCATTATTTTATTTGTATTGATATTTACCGTGGCATAAAATATGATGTTTGTCAGAATCTTTAATGTTTCTCATTATAGAACCTTAAATTAGTACCATTTAATTAAACAAACTCTTAATTTCTTATTATGGTCAGCCTCAGGAGTGCTTAATGGAAATTAAATGGTAACCCCACCACCCCCTTCATACTAATTTCACCCATAAGTACTCTAATTACCAAAGTGGGGTTAAAATGATCTGAAATAAAAATCAGATATAAGGAAGGGATCCACTGGATACACAATGGCAACAGACACAACTAAATAGGGCTGGTGATGGGGTCATCTTTCAAGGTGAGCCTATGGAATTTGGTTTTAATTTAAAATGGCAATCTATGTATTGTCTTGTGCTTACAAATTTTGTATACATTTTATATTTTGTTAAGAATCTCCCTCTATGAAACTGCCTGACACTTAAATTTTTCTTGTTTTTTTTGTTTGTGTTCCGGTGTAGGAAAGATATACCTGTATTCCTTGCCGACTGCGTCTTGTTTTATAGATACATTTTTATATAATATTTTGTATCATCATAGTTTCCCCTAACTCCACTATTTCCATTTTCTTTCTTTAACAGATGAAGGTCTAAACCATGAGTGCAAATTGTGCAGCCAATCGTTTGACTCTCCAGCCAAACTACAATGCCACCTGATTGAGCACAGCTTTGAAGGAATGGGTGGTACATTTAAGTGCCCGGTCTGCTTTACAGGTAAACAAGATTCTGTAACGATCTGTTATGGTTTTTCATGTCTAAATAATTACTTTTTAAACCTATCCACAAGGGCCCAGACAGTTGTAATCATTATCAACTTTGGAACAGACTTGGTTCATTCCTAAATTCTGAATGTGTGTGTGTGTGTCCCTCGACTACTTGGAGAGTGATTCCCGTGATATATGCAGGTAAACCGATGCCAACAGCACCTATCGTGTATGATATGTAAATGTAAGATGAGGATACATTTGTATTTCTTGACATTGAATGACATCATGGGCACATTCATGTGTGTGAATGTGTGAATCTTAACACTTGGATCAGGGCACACAACCAAATGCCAGATTATTTTCTTTGGCTCTCTGTTATTGGGATAATACATCCTATTTATTATGTTTAGGTTCCAGTCAAAAAAGAAAGGAACATTTGCCTTCAAAGTTAAAGCAGTGGCAAATAGTATTCCTTATTATGGTACCACGTGCATGTTTGCTACTTTGTACTAGCTTGGAGTATGAGTTATGGAAAACTGGCCTAGCTGCTTGGTACAGTAGCATCCACAAACTGTTTTAGTATTTTGGTAGCTTGGCCATTGCAATTAATGTAAATTATGTCAATGTGGCAAGTAAAGAAAGCCTAGTGTGTGTGTGTGTGTTATCACCCTGAACAATGTAGCTGAATGGTGCAAGAGGACATTTAAAATATTTCTCGCAGATAAATATCCACAAGGAATAGAAAGGTGCTTGATGAGAAAGGCTGGGAATGAACGTCTAGTCATTGTGTTTACCCATTATGTTTTCTCAAAGAGTTGAAATGTCCTAAGTAGTACATGTTCTGTATGATGTCTTATCAGGTTTACCTCTGAATATCTATCCTAACTATTCGAACACAGACTTAACAGGAAGAGGTGTTCAGATAGTGACATCTAGTGGAAGCAGCAGCTGTATGCTGAGTGATTTTAACAGCTAGTCTGCATATATTCAATCTAATATTAAAATATAGATTGTAGGTTTTATTTCTGAAAAATTTGAATGCAAAAATGCATGTTCGGTTTATACAATTTGCTTCTGATTTTTCATTTATGCTGTTTTCATGTCACCATACATTTGCTCTATTTTTCTTTAGTTTATTAAAATATTCAGTTTGAAAGTAAAGACAATCTCCACAAATTCATGAACCCAGTAGTACCTGCCCTCCTGTAGAGATGTAATGTTTTTCAATATGTCAATTCACTAATACTGGGGAAGGCAGGAAATCTTTTGGTGATATTGATTTCACTATTGACAGGGCTTTTCATTCTCTAATAAGCTAGAAAGAAGCTTTTATTTCATTGGTTCTTATGCAGCTGCACAATACAATATCACGTGATTAAGGACCTTAATCTTTTCAAAGGTCATTGGGGTCTCATGCGGGATATATTAGGCAGTTTGCTTTGTTATTCCAAGTGAGTGATTCGCCAAATTGAGATGTTTTAGGAGCTTTGATACATAATCCACTGTTACAATGAAGAGAGTTTCTTTGATATACCAACAAAACACAACCTGCAAATTTACCATATAGCCCTAATTTAGACAGGTTTTAAAAATGAGTCAAGATTAATTGCTTTCTATACCATAGTATTTAAAAAAACAAACAAAAAAAACCCCACTATGATTGATGTTAACAAAACATTGGTTTTGTTTGGAGTTACCCTTTTTGTTGTGATCCACGTCTCACAAAAAAAAGGAATAAAGCTTAAACGTCTACCCTTAGTCCAGTCCTCATTGGCTGATGTCACTGCCCCTCACCAGATGGGGGGTAGGGAGGTCTGGGAGGCTGACTGAGAAAAGGAATGAGTTGGCATTGAGTGGAAAGATGTCCATTGATTTTTCATAGAATATACGTTAGCCTGCCTGGAACTCTCTTTCCAGGCTGGCTAATGACTCACAATCGCACTTCCAGAAGTGGAGTTACGTTTGGCAACAGAGCGGCCAATCTCTGTATGTACAGCTTTTCATAGCAAAAAGTTGCATAAATAGTCCCTGGCACCCTGACCACTTCAAATCACTGAAGTCAAAGCCCTTTAATGCATTATGTCATTTTAACTCTGCTGAGATACACTGTTGCTATGTTAATTTAAAAGCAACACACCTTTGCAAAACTGTTCCCCCTTTCAGCATAGACACAAATGGAGTTTGAAAGAGTCCACTTACTACAGACACAATAAACTACATCACCTTCTAATGCAACACACGTCACCAGCTTTTTAGCAGCTAAAAAAAAAACCACAAAAAAAACACTGGTGTTTATTTATCTCAACTTATTGCTGAAAATGTTCAATTCATTGACATTTGGTGTATAGTGAATATACCCCAACTGTTACAAGCACGATTTTCCATATAAAACATGAAGAATATAACCTGAGATTTTAAGTGACCCTCTTTATGAGAATGATACAGCAGTGATATGCTCCTGAAACTGTATATATAACATCTATCTGTACTGAAACATGTACCCCGAAAATTGTGTTCTTTATCTGTATGTGGAAACACAAGCCTACATTTAATACTTCACTGCAGGTGGAGTATAAATCATGATTTTTTTTTTTTTTACCCCATTTATATTTGAGCTCATAATGACATTCTGGAAGGAACCAGGCCCCCAAAGACCACCAGGGAGCTTTTATAAATCCACTAAAAGAGTAAATATATTTGGAAAACAAATCTCCTACTTGACTATATTTTCAGTATCTTTTGTAGCTTAAGAATTTCAGACAGTGTCACTCTTCAGAACTACAATTTGAAATGGAATTTCAAACATCAGTTTATGCATGCATGTTGTATGCTCTATTTCAATTAATGAGACACAATACTATGGAAATTCTGCCAGTTTCAATGCATTATACACACACTTGCACAGGCTAGTTTCTGCAACAAAGTGACTCCTCCGAAAACAGGAATTGGCTCCAGCAATCAGGAGTCTGTCATTCTGATCTATGAGTTTTCATATCCCATAAAGCCCTGCCCAGGATGGGTTTATTGAATATGTAATGTAACCATTACACTTGTCACATTAGGGTGAGTGAAACTCTCCAGCTGCCTTGATAAATTGAGAATAAATGGTTATGGTGTTAAATTGATACATGTATAACTTTTCAAAATTATAGTAATTTTAAATGGCACCATCATATAACCAACTGCTGACATTATTTCCCTATGGGACCTTCCACAGAGACTTGTGGGAGACCTATGCGTAAATTACATGGGGTTGTGCTTGTGTATGATTAAATGTTTCTCTTGTGTTAGAAATGTCCCACTAATTAGTTCTTAAGATGATATTCTAATTTTTAGCTACATTACAATAGACAGACAAATTCTGGTGGGGAAATTTCAGTATATTAGATTGAGATTTCTAATTTCTGCAAAAAGTAGTGGCCACACTTAATTATATATCAATCACCATATAGTTTGCTTTTCATCTAAATAAATCCTGTTAAAATTCTAAATTCTTAAAATTTCATGTGTCTTCCTTTGTTAGTCATAGATTAACATATGATTTGTAAACTGCACACAATTGCAATTTAACACAGAATGGAATGAGGATTTAAAAAATATATATATATTACAAGACCATTGGTCATAGAGGAAATGTAATTAAAATAATGAGTCACAAAAGCAATATTCTAAATTTTTCAGCTGGCTTGTAGTTAGAACAATTGTGATAAAATAATTTGAACTGAAATGCCAGCATCCATAATCAATCCTTACCCACTCTATACGGATATCTATTGCACATTCAAACCTCTTTTTTAGGTCACAGTGCACCAAGCATCCATCACAAGTCAATGCTGCCAACCCAAATACTGCCTCTGGCATATACAATTTAATTATTAATAGTATGTCTCCCAGGTAAACTGTTACACATTCTTAGGGCCTTGTTTTGTAGTCATTAAAATTGAACATGTTTGTATTATTGAAACTCTTGCATTCTGTATGTAGGCTTAGTTAATCTGAAAGTATCCAAAGAGAACACACCAGTTTCCCATTTCCAATCTGAGCCCTGGAGTGTCCGCAGGATAGGATTTTTAAATATTTTTTTCCCATGCAGTATGTTCTCGTGCTTACTGACGTTTCTGCACCTATTTTTACTGCTGTTGTAAAAAGATGAGGTACATGATCTTGAGTCTATTTTGCTATGTAAATTGCACGCGAAATAATCCAGCAATCCTGACTATTAGAAATTTGCCAATGTTATTTTGATATCAATGTTTATATGTACGTGTGTGTAAATATTTATTTATACTTACAAAAAGCTTGGCACTCACCTCTTCAAAATAATAATTGTAGCTTGTTACCTTCAGGCCAACCCACGTGGTATATATAATCTGAAAAAATGGGGTGCATTCAGAGGATTTTTAATCAATGTGACAAATTTATTTCACTTCCTGAAAAAACACAAAGTCCCGATAAACGTTTCTACCCCTGAGGGTCTTTCTCAAGATCAGATATAGTTCTGTCTGTCTGTGTGTGTTTGTTATATATGCACACTGGACTTTAATTCCTATTAATATCAGGAAGCAGTTAACCATGTATGGCAGTGAAGTCCTTCCTTTGACCCGTACTTAACCTAACACTAACCATTAACCCTTACACTACCTTAAACCTTACAGTGGCGCTAACCCACATCAAAAAATGTGATTGAACGTCAGATGCATAACATCGAACAGTGTATAAGAGGAAATATTTCCATCTGCATGTTCTAAATATATCCTAATAAACGGAGAGCCTGAAGATCTCCAAGACCCATCATGAGGTTACCTTCCCATAATACTCTTAAGCAATATGTTTCATTTATTTTACATGACTCTTTTTAAAGTCAGGATGAGGGCTAAGGTTAAGGCCGAAGCTTTCTTAATCTTGGTGAAAGACGTCCGGTATCACTTAACCCATCATGTATATGTAGACATTTTAGGTTGTCCTTCTGTAATCTATTATTTGTCAGTCTACTAGGGTTAAATGATTGTTTTTCTTCTTTTTTTTTCTTTCCCTTTCTAGTATTTGTTCAAGCAAACAAGCTGCAGCAGCATATCTTTTCAGCTCATGGCCAAGAAGACAAGATATATGATTGCACACAATGTCCACAGAAGTTCTTCTTTCAGACAGAACTGCAGGTACTGTATCCATTTCTAAAGTTCATCTCATAGAACGCTGCCTCACTGCCATCAAATATGTTAGTAGCCAATCAAATTCTGTGCTGGATATATATAAAGCTCTGTGACGACTAAAACGCTCATATTTTTCTTTTTCTTTCTCATAAAAACCCCTGACAGCAGATTGAAAATGTTCCACGTGAGGCGTAGACCCTTTTGAACTTTTATGTGATCACAGAGTCACTTTAAATTATGGAGCCTAGCTGGATTTAAAGTGAAATAACGTGAAGCCGTGTATAATTTGTAGGAAATGTGTTTCTCACTGCAATGTATGTTTGGTTTTAAGCCACTCACACTTATTAAAGGTGACATGTCCCTGGTGGCAGAAGGTGGTCACTTGTATCAGCTGAAGAGTTATATGTCTTTGTAGGCACAAGTTGTTGTTGTCCTGGTTATTACCTTTTAACACGAATTGAATACAGTGTATACTGGGATTAGAATTACAGTGAAATGTCAGTTTTTTTTGTTTCTTCAAGCTGCAATCTACAAAACACATGGATATCAGATAAAGTCCATTGGACTGCTCTTTTTCAATACATATCTTTAATATTTCAGACCTAAACTTAAACACGGGTTGGTTTCTAATAAAGACCGTCATCAGATTTTTTTTTTTGTCTTTTAAACATCTGTATTCTTTACAAGGTGCCACTAATAGCTAGTATATATGTCTATAATATAGTCAGAGCACAGATTGTATAGGGGAACTTTACTGCAGATGGAAATATGCATAGGGCTCCTAAAAACAGTTCATTATTATTATTTTATTATTTATATAGTGCCATCACATTCCGCTGTACATTCATCAACCCTGTACCGAACTAGGTAACATTTTTTTTTGCCATGTACTCAGTTTGATGAAAACATTATTTAATAATACAATACATTGTAATAGGAAATGTAGCTATTTTGGTAAACTCTGCTATTAAAAAAAAAAAAAAATTCTTTATTGCATATGCTAATTGGCAATTTAATGGAGTTTTTAGAACAGTTTGGCCACATTGAAAACTGGATCTTATGCACATTGTAAGTGTCTCTCATAGCTTGTAATGGTAGACCCTGTATAGCAGCCACCTGTATGCTGGGCTGGGTGTTACTAGCCCCCAGCACAAAAGTGCAAAAATCTCCGAATGAGCAGCATTTCAAGCAGGAACACTGCACATCCAGACTGCCAGCACCATGACCAATTCAAATCACTGAACTCGTCATGGTGATTGGAGTAACCCTTCAAGTAGCAAAGGGGTAATCTAAAATGAGGGACAAAGGGCAAGGTTAATGTCGGTCTGTTGTTTTCTCATCAAGTAAAAAAAGTTAATTATATGCATGACCCCACCAAACATTATTATAAAACCTGTGATTTTGGAATACAGGTTTCTTGAGTGAAAGGTCTATGGTGACAAAACACTCTCTTGTGTACCCCATCATCCCTCACTACCTCCCTCTCCCCCTTCTATTGTTACTATATCTTAAAGAAATTAAAAATCTATAAATAAAGAATATTAAAAAAAAAGTTAATTATAAAATGCATAGATTAAAATAAATTGATTGTTTTTCCTGCTGCAGGTAGAGCACTGATTCTGCTGATCTAGAATTTACTCACAATTCTCATTGAAGCAAACATTATATTTTATTTATATTTTAACTTTCATTTGTCTCCTCCCTGTGCCAATTAACATTTTGGACTTGCTACAACCCTCTCTTGTGAATGTATCCACATTCCTTTAGTAATTTCCTGTCCTCAACATCTTAGAACTTTGGAAGAAAGCTCAGTGACAAGTTAAAATGATAGCTTCATATCTGACCAGAGGGTTTTTAATGCACTGTAATGTAGGGGGTTACTTTGAGCTAATTTTCAAATGATTTCTAAAGCCATTCAAATATTCAGAACCAAATAATGTCATACAGTCCTGGAGATTATTTGTTTCTTGTAGTTTCTTTTGCTTCTGTGAAAACAGCAGACTTCTTACACCAGTTGGCTGATTGTAGGTCCTACCCATTTGTATAAGTGTGCCAATCAACATCTTCTCATAGAGATGTATTGAATTAATGCATCTCTATGGGGAGCATTCAGCGTTTCCATGCAGGGCGTGGAGATGCTGAACGGAAGTGCAGCACTGGAATAGGAAGCACCTCTAGTGCCTGTCTGAGTGACTGCACCTAGAGGTGTTACTAGGCAGCAATGCAAACACTGCCTTTTCTCTGAAAAGTCAGCATTTACATTGAAAACCCTACAGGGACAGGCTATAGACACCAGAACCACTACATTAAGCTGTAGTGTTGCTGGTGACTATAGTGTCCCTTTAAATAGAGTATGTGTATGAAGTTAGAGGATGGGATTATCATAATTTAAATATTTTATAGCTGCATTTCTCAGTAGTTTCTGCTTACAATGATGCATTGGCATTTCTCATCTGGATCCATGTTACGAATATTATCATTCTACCTCTTGCTACACTCTGTGATCCTAGAGTCGCTCTCTTTCTGTGCCGTTTAGTTCCTCTTCCTAGTAATGTCTTTATTAAGAGTACAGTTATATGAAATACACTAGCTCTGACAATATGGGATCAACCTGAGATGTTTTAATAAGACCTGTGCTATTAACATTCTCCATATTTTTGTCACTTTACTATATTGTGCTCCTTACTCATACATAAATAACTTTGCTTTTTTGTTTAGGAGCTCCACCTAAATTATTAACCCATCTTTCTAGATTAATGGTATTCCTGACTCTGTGAGACCATCTACTCTTATACAGGATGTTTTTGACTATTTGCTCAGTAAATATTCCATCTTCTCCCAAGTTATTTTCCTTCTACCCCTAGTTAATACGCGTGTGTTACAATTTGTGGCTTTCTGTGAACGTCGTACTATCTATTACGCTTCTTATATAAAAGGGAATTGGAGCAATGCCCTCGACTTTCTGTAGCATTTCTATATTTTAATAATGCTACGGAAAAGCAGAAAATATACTTGTTGACACAGCCTACAAAAGAAGAAAGCAAAATTGAAAAAGAATGGAATAAGCTGGAACATCAGTGGTAACACTACTTAAATGCTTGGAAATTACAGAATCCCAATTTTCGTGCACCTGCAATGCAGCTACTTATCACCATTGCAGGATTCTTAAAGATGCTAATCCCCTGTTGTCCTTAGGAGAAAGAATCATGTTTTTCATGCTTTGCTTGAGCACCACTAAGTCGTGGCTTTTTTTTTTTTCTTCATCCTTTGTTTGACAGTACAGACCTATGTAATGTCAACCAACTGACTTGGAAGCATTAAGAACATTTCTATTAGAGCCACAGTAGCTAAAAGAAGTAAATTTCGATTGCTCATACATTGTTGTATTTGATAATTTTGGACATCTCAATGAAATAGTGCACTGCTGCACATTTGGAAGGATATTGATTGTTTTGCTCTTGATTGAGTTTGCTAAATCAGGCAAGATCAAGTCCTCAACCTGAACTTACAAGGGAGTCACAGCTCTATTGTTTCTCTGTCTATATTTATATATCGATATCTACCTATCTATATATATATATTGTAGTATTTTGCAGCAAGTCACAGCATGTTACATCTTTTCTACCCTCAAGCTACACCTAGTAGGGCTCCAGAGTTTTGGAGGAAGCTTGTCGGATAAAAACAGGGAACGCAGCGTTCTCCATAAAAGCTTGAAATGTTGCAGGGAAGATGAATTGTGCTTAAAAGCAATGCTCGTGGTGTCGTCATTTAGAACAAGAAAATAAAATTGAAGTCTTAAGCTTCTAGTGAAAAGGCTGCGTAAAATAATCCGGTAAAAACCATGTAATTTTAAACTACTGTAGAGAAGCAAGCCTTGCCGTTAACCCTTAATGAATTGGAGAGCATGGGATGTACATATATCCATTTTTTTAGAAGGTTGTCAGTCATGCATCTTCTACTTTGGCTTTCAAAGGGTTAATGGGGTATGGGGCTACCGAAGTCTTTCCCTCTTAAGGGAAAAGGAACATTTAACGTCTAAGTGGTGTGTAGCATTGAGAAGATAATCAGCCAAGCACAGAACAAGTTGGTGGCCAATATGATTTATTTATTTTTACACTAATTAGCCCACGTATCTTTGATACAATTTTCAATATGGATTGTTTAGTAAGATTTATTGGTGTGCCATAAATAGTTTTTATGCACAGGTTGCCAATCGGTGTATCCTACCAAGAGTTTGTTTCATTATGTTAACTTTTAATGTGAGGTATTTCTTTAACTTGGATTTGATGGATTGAGGGCAAAGCATAAATATATGAGATTAGTGTGTGAATCCTACCTCTGGACTCACTTATAATTTATGACCGTTGAATTGCTTAGTCTTATATCTCTGCAGAGGTAATGCATTCCTGCTGTGGACCCCCTGTATCCTTTGCCATTCTATGTATTCAGTGGCTCCCTTGGGTGCTTTGCCTTCATGGAAAGCTCCTATCCTAGTGGGCATTAAAGGGGAATGTATTATGAATGATCTCTCAAATATATTTATTTCAGTGTGTTTTCCAAGCTCTGATTAGAGTTGTCACATAACAGCATTTTAAAATAGAAAGCTTGAATATTTTTTAAAAATGTATTTTGTTCAATATTCTTACACAATATTCCATAATTGTCACCTCATAACTGAAGAATAAAAACAGAAAATAAGTCACAAATGGTATATTTCCAAAACAGGCACATTCAAATTAAATATCATAGCTGCATATCCAATCTACCAGAAGCTACATACTCTCCTTTTAGAATCTTGTAAGATGGGCTTAAAAAGTCCTTACGTAATATTTTAATGATGTTATTTGGAGAATAAACCCCAAATATATATTTTCACGTCACCTGTATGATTGATATTTAACACTGGTAGTAATGTGCCAAGTTCGGATTAAATAACGCAGCAACATTGTGTAACACAAGACAGCATGTAAATAGTCTTGTCCTGTTTAGTGTCTGTTAACTTGCAAAATCAAGAGTAAGAATACAATAATATTATTGTTTTATTATTATTGTTGTATTAAATATATAGCCTAATTTGCATTTTTTTTCTTTTTTATATGTTCATGCAACAGCTTGCCTAGTCACGACATGCTTGTTTGAAGAAAGTATAAAAAAAAATAATTTCTTTTTACTCTGAAAGTAGTGTCCCAGTATTCAGGTGTCCAAAGTTAACAGCACGATTAGTGCAACGCATTTCGAGTGCTGTAAAGGTCTTTATCAAGCCTATGTTGCTGTTGTAGACTTTGGGCACTTTAAAAGAGGTACACTAGTTTCAAAAAGCGCTGGAATAAATTTTTATACTTTCCCGAATATATGATCGTTTGAGCAGAACCGGATTCCTTGCACCCTTGGGTGTTCGTAGATGCTGTTCTTTTTTTTTTTTTTTTGTGTCATGTGACCTGAAAATGGAGGGGCCCAAGATGGAGAAAAATCCTTTTAATCTTTATTTTGAAAATGTGAAGGGCTCTGAAATATGAAAGTTCACAGAGACTTGCTAAATGTTTTATTATGTTTAGGGTTTCTGTTGGTTTATTGAAGTCCTGTTTTATTTTTTAGGAACTGTGTTACATTGTCTTGTTGTTGTTGTATTTTCTGTATTACAATTATGTTAAATGTGGTTCTTTTACCACCATAAATTTTATTTCTTTAATTATAATATTAAGATTTTTCCTGGCTATAGTGAATTCACGCGTTTTCCTGAAGTGGTTAATTGTTAGTACTGTATGCCTTGTGTGATGCCCATTTTGCTACCAGTCTTCCCAGTCATCTGACGAATAAGCCGTGTCACCAGGTATTAAGAAGATAAGGAAAAATGCACATGGAGCTTATTTAATCATACACAGTGTACTTAGACTAATAACTCCATACACAACCACTGCAGCAGCACTCATGCCACATCAGCCACATGCTGATATGACACAACCATAGAGGGTGTTAAGGACATTGCTCAATTGTGGTCTGATTTCAGCCCGGTGTGTATGTATTCACTATACATATATAGTGGGCTTTTAGCCACAAAAGAAAAAAACACAGCGCCAAAACCAACCCCATGTTTAACTGACCCACTTACAGGTAAATATTAGACTTATTATTATTATTATTATTAATATAGCGCCAGTAAATTCCGTAGCACTTTACATACAAATGTATGGTATTGATATGAACACTGTAAAACTTACAAAACCACTTTAATCACACAGATGCCTTTTCACCACCAGACCGTAACACACACCTAAACCTTATCTAAGGTCGCCCTCTTTCTACAGGCCCTGCTAATTTGCATAATTACTCATGCGCAAAAACAGGGAGTGACATAAGAAAACAAAAGAATACATTTGAGAGGACATAATTCCTTAAATCACAAAAAAAAAAAAACACTTGTGCGAGTGTGCGTAGCACTGACTGCCAGTGTGAGGGGAGGAGTGTCTTTATATCTACATAGCAATGTGTGCCATGGTGACCATTCTGGCTCCAGTTCTCCCACTCTCCCTCTGCAGCTGCCTTAGATCGCGGTGCTCAGTTGGAGGGGGTTGTGCCATATGAAAATCCAGCTCCCTCAGTCAGAACACAGAGTCCAGTTTAAAATAAAAATTGTCCATTTGCATTACCAGTATATCTACGGTAGGCAATAATGTCATTACAATAAACAGACACATTTTAATTAGTGATGTCCCGAACGGTTCGCTGGCGAATAGTTCCCGGCGAACATAGCGTGTTCGCGTTCGCCACCGACGGCGAACATATGCGATATTCGGTCCGCCCCCTATTAATTTACTAATACTAAGTAAAAATTACTTAGTATTAGTAAATTGTGCCCCTACTCGCAATACCGCGAGTAGAGGCATGTCTATTAAACAGTGAGCAGCCTGTGGCTGCTCACTGTTTTAAAAAAAAAAAAGGGTCCCCTATTGTCCACCTATAGGGTCCACCTATTGTCCTCCCCCTGGCCCTCACCCCTGAGCGGTGGGTGGGGGCCCTAAAATGAAAAATAAGGGGGGGACCTATTGTAGGTCCCCCCCCCCTCATTATCACTATGGCCCCCACCCGTTGCGCAGGGGTGGGGGCCGGAGGGGGGGTGGACAGTAGGTCCCCCCCCTCATTATCAATATGGCCCCCACCCACCGCGCAGGGATGGGGGCCAGAGGGGGGGTGGACAGTAGGTCCCCCCCCTCATTATCAATATGGCCCCCACCGCGCAGGGGTGGGGGCCGGGGGGGCAGTAGGTCCCCCCTCATTATCAATATGGCCCCCACCCGCCGCACAGGGGTGGGGCCCAGGGGGGCAGTAGGTCCCCCCCCTCATTATCAATATGGCCCCCACCCGCCGCGCAGGGGTGAGGCGGTGGGGACAATAGGTCCCCCCTTATTGTTATTAGTGCCCCCACCCACCGCTCAGGGGTGGGGGCCGGGGGGGGGACAGTAGGTCCCCCCCTCATTATCTTTATGGCCCCCACCCGCCGCCCAGGGGTGGGGGCCGGGGGGGGGAGGAGAGTAGGTCTCCCCCCCCCCTTCAACCAATAAGAGTCCCTGTGGGTTTTAAAATTCGCCTGCCCATTGAAGTCTATGGCGGTTCGCCCGATTCGCGGGTTCGCGAACATTTGCCATAGTTCGCGTTCGCGAACCGAAAAATTCACGTTCGCGACATCACTAATTTTAATAACTTTTCCATAGTGCTAGGCTACGCAGTGGTGTTAATGTAAAGTTTAAGGGGCTTACAACCATAGATTATAACGTTTAACTATATTAGACTTTAAACATTTATATAACTTTCAACTTTATCTACTACCAAATTGCCAGTCAGTAAAGACCTGACTGCCTTTAATTTAATACCGTCTACTACCATATCCTTCCTCAGAGCTTAACCCTGAGAGTGACTTTAGCCTCCAATTCTTTACAACGCCACCACATACAAATAATAAATAAATGAAGGGAGGGAGGGAGGGAGGGCGGGCAGGGACTGCTGATGGATATTAGGTTGTTCCCCAGTTTCCCACACTTTTCCCGCTCACAACCTGCACCTAATCCCAGTCCCCAGCCACAGCTTCTGCCCAGATACCTGGCTAACTCCGCTCCACAACCCAAAACTTCATAAACTTCCCTTTATGCATAACTAACAAGGCAGATTAACTTATTCCTTTCCACCCTACATACCATATTTACTTGTATCTGATGTGCACCTTTATTGGTAAACTAAAGTCTCCAAAATTTGAATGCACATTAGATTAGAGCACAAACGGTGCATTAAATACAATGGGCATACAACGCAACTTTATTGGGGCAAAATTTGTATTCGCATTGCTGCGACAGAGATGCAATGTTTCTGTGTACAGTAAAACTGTACCTTGCATCTTTGTTGCGATGCGTATTCGAATTTTTGGTCAGAGGGCGTCCTCGCTTATCGACCTATATGTTGTATAGTAGTATCTTCCTGTACAAATTCACATTACATTTGCCAGCGAAAACATTTGTCGGCTTCCAGGTTTTTTAAATATTAATGCGCATTAAATTAGTGTAAATACGGTATATGTCACAGAGTTTAATGCCTGTGGCATCTATTTTTGCAATACTGGCACCGGCCATACAGTCTGAATGCAGCCTGATGGCAACCCTAAGTCACAGCCCAACAGGATAATATATATATATATATATATATATATATTTATATATATATATAAAAAAAAGCCAGTGTATATTTTAGAATTGTCATGTAACAGGTCCTGAAGCTACAGGTATTGGTGATATCACAGAGACCTGGCTATTGCTTGATGCCTCTTGAGTAAGGCTTTCATACAGCCCCCTGGTGGATGCCTCTGGAATATAATTGTTATGGTACTGTGCCACAGCTGTCAAACACCCATTGCCAAAGGACAGTATTTGGGGCATGGCACTGCAAGGTCAAAGAAAGGCAAGTTTAATCGAAACAGATAACAAACAGTCTTTTTACATATGGTATCTGGGACCTAGTGCTGGGCCCTGGTTTGGTTGCATCCTGACCAAGAGTGATAGGATTGAGTGCAGTTCCTAATCTACTTCAGAAGAGTATTTGGGGCATCACCCATAGCAAGATGAATTGTATTGAGTAGCAGATACCGGATTACTGATTGCTTACATGTAGTCCTATCAAACACAGGGATTTTTTCCTTGTGATAGCACAGCAGGTGTATTTTCCAGTGATGCTTAGCCAACCGTGTGTTCACAACTATATCACTTTGCTGTCACTACCCTGCCCACTTATGAATGCCTTTGTTTTTGCTAGGTCTATTTTGGCATTCTATATATATTTTAGCATATTGATGTTTAGTTACTTCTTTAATTAATTTGTGTGGTGACAGTATTTTCATATAATAAATGTTATACCTGCACCGATAAAGACAATAATGACAAAACAAAAGTAAAACAGCTTTATTCATTACTCAACATTTACCTTTTCAGTAAACCACATCACTGATGTTTCCGTATTAAATAATACATATACATGGTTTAAAATTTCCACTTGAAATTGGCAAGTGAAATTTTAGCCCTGGCAAGTAGGAATTCATCCCTTGATTAGCATACCATGACTTGCAGTGGCTAGTATTTTTAAAGCCTGGCAAGTAGTATAGAATATGAAATGTAAAAATTAACTATACATAAATCCATCCCCTCTTAATCCATGCATTGGAGTCTGACGTAGCCTGTATGCAATCCATGTACATAAATCACACACAGAGCTATGGATTTAACAGATGTGAAACCATAAGGCTGGAATAAAACTAAACAAAAAAAAAAAGTACTGGGATGGGATCCATGCTAGTAAGTACATCAGTTCATTTCTGTTCATGTAAAAAAAAAAAAAAAAAGGAGAAGGGAAAACATGTGCTTTGTTCCTAATTTAACATCTAAGCACAATTTGATTTGATTTTACAGCATTGGCAGTCTTCAAAAGTTCCTAGTTAAAGTAGGGCAAGGATAGCTATATCTTAGTTCCCCTGGTCTTCTTAGGTGAAAGACCATTCCAAGATGACACAACTGTGTAGTTAGGTTGAAATTCGGGCTGGTGTTTTATTAATTTTGCACAAAGATAAATCCTGAAATTCTGACAAACTCCATGACAGGTGAAATTCCTTCTCGCAGAATCTGCTCAGCAAGAGGCTGCTCATTTTGTTCTGTTCTGAGGCAGGCAACAGGAGGGCAGCTTTATAATCAGCCCTCAAAGGACCCCCAGCTGCCCCAGAGTCTTGAGTTGATTGAATAACTCCTGGGCCTCTTCCCCTAGGCCTCCATCAGCAGGAGTCCTGTGGAAAGCAATCTCCTGCAGACTGGCACTGAAGTGAGCTTTAAACTACTATTTTCTTCTCTCCAGAGGAGCCTGAAGTACTAAAAGATAGATGGACTGCAGATATTTTATGAGAAACTGTCAGAGGAAGAGCAGGATAAATGCTTTTTTTTTTTTTACTTGTTTGTATCGCGCTGCACCACTGTTTAACATTTCTAAGAATATTTTTTTCCCCTTCTCTCCACAAAATAAGAAATTAATTAGTTGCTAACCTGTTTGCTAGATGTTTTTTTTCCTTTCACCCCTTCTTATTTTTAAAAATGTTAATATTCACGTGAAGGCCCTTTGCTTAACCACAGTAGCAGCAAATCAAGAACATTTGCACTGAAATATTTATGACAGAATGAAAAATTGGATTCATTTTCTGGCCTGTAGCCGAACTGTCTGCAACTCTGAGCAGCATTATTTAGCATTACTTACTTCATATCTCTATAACAGGGCCAGCTATCTAGACAGGCAGACCTCACCCCCCTACTGTTGTTGGAGGGATAATAGTAAAACAGATCAGTTGTTCTGTAGATAAATAATGAGTTAGGGCAGATATTTATAGGGGAAAAGTAAAAGGCTATTGCTACATCAGCTGTAACATGATTATTTAAAGTGCATGATTAAACAGTAGGAAATCGCTAAAGACACGGATTGATGTTAAGAAATGCTATTTTTCTTTTGTATAGGCAAGGGATACAATGTCAAGATGCTGTAATCTTCTGCTCAACTGAAATAAGATGTTTCTCTCTTCTTTGTTTTGCGTTTTACAGCATTAAAAGGGACACTTATGGGCTAGAAGTGACCCTCTTGCCCCTTTTTTATTGCATTACATCATAATGCCTTCTGAAATGTACAAATAATATATTAAAGAAAAAAAGAAACAAAGTTCTTAAAGTTGCCGAACATGAACAGGCAAATGCTCAGTCTGGTCTACTGTTTGTTGCATTTTTATCCGATAAATCCCTTTTCATCATGAGTTACGGGATGTGTAATGTAGCCATTTCAGTTATTACACAGCCAATGCCGTGGCTGTTCTTAGGTTATTCACAGTGATTGGCCACAGCAGTCGTTTGAGCTACTGATCATGCATAAATTTGACCACAGCTTGGGTTCACCCTGAGACCTGGAGAGGTGAGGAAAGTCTGCAACGTTCGCACGAACAATTTAAATGCACTTTTATCTATGTAAATAAAAACTATCTAGCAACACACCTTTATATAATTTCTTCATCAAAATGTTTCTATATTGTTGCGTAGATCATATGTTGCATAGCCATTGCCCTTTACCTGTAAAGATCACACGCAGAGAAAAATAATGCAGTGTAGTTCATTTGTGCAGTTCTACAGTTCTCTTGAGACAACATTTGTACAGTCAAAAGCAAAGCCTTAACATGTATAAGTTCATATCATAACATTTACATCATTTGCTCCCCCTAACCTACAATATGGGAAATAAAAAAAAACGCTTTCTCATTGATTAGTACCATATGTTGCCAGTCACTCACTATGCAATATTGCCTACAGATTTGATACCATACACAAGGAAATCAAACATAAAATAAATAGAAAAGGCTACATGTTACCTTTAATCCTCTATTGATTTCAGACATTTTATTGCACTGAAATGTATATTATTTTTAACATACAATGTTAAACAGCAACTATATAGAATTGTTTAGTATATGCCCTAAAATACAAAACATAAAACATGGTACAATTTGAGATTTTTAGCTCTACTAATTATTTACCTTTTTGCTTATTTATTTTATTGTAATGAAATATTCTGTATAGGAATTCTATTCTTTCCCGTATAGGCACAAATCCAGAAAAACAAAATATTCTGCAATGTAGTTAAATATCTTGCAGATCCTATCTAGAATCAGTGCTTAATTAAATGATTCTAGACTATTTAATTGCCAAGACACTATGCATCAGTTACATGCAGGATGACATTCTATAATCATATTCATGATTCCCATACATAAGGCAATACGTGCCCAAAGTGGTACATGGAGTGGTTTTTACAAATCCCACTGTGTCATCCAGCATGAGGCTGATGATGATTGCTCACAGGTATTACAGCGCCCAAGAAGAAGGCAACTATCGGATCACTAACTCTGTGTATGCAAATTTGCCTTCCAACTCTGAGTTTGTCATACAAATCGCATTTCCAACGTCTCATATGCTGAAATATATTGTCAAACTGAATTGAGCTGCATTGGATGGTGGGAGCATTATAGTAACTTAATATATTGATGATAGGAAGGTTTCTAGTATAATATGTCTGACAATACCCCAAATTTCCTCCATGTCTGAGATGTGCATGTTACACTTGTCTTGTTGTGTAGATGTTCCTATCCAAATGAAGCATACTCATTTTAGAACCTCCAAATGATGAAAGATTGAAACAATCTTTCTGAGGAACAAACAGTTGACCCTCAGGTTTAATCGAATACTAGAGCCATATTTATCAAGGCAGAACTGGAGAAATACTAAATGTTAATTTCTCCATGATTGCCTTGTATGTCAATGGAAGTTTCTCATGATTTCTTTAGATTGTCCACTTTGCCCAGATTTTGCTTTGCCACAGCAATATAATCCTCCATCCCTTTGAGGTAGCACAGGATTGCATTTAGTTTTTGGCGACCCATGTGACGCTGGTTTTTTAATTTTTTAAAAAAAAAAATTAAAAAAATTGTTTAAATTCTTTATTTATGTAGATGTGACGAACGCTCCTTACCCTGAATGTTTGCCCCAAACTCCTGGAGGAGTATGGAAGCTAGCCTCCTGCCTACCGACTATGGGCCATATACTTTGTGCTGAAATTAATACTTTGCCTTCTTTTCTAAAGACATTTCCCTGGTTTATTTGTAGGGTTCCTATATGTGTGGGATGTATATTTAATAGTTTGTCTTATGATCTGTAACTCTAGTGCCTGGGGGATAATTGGGTTAAGCAAATGTCTCTTTGGGATATGATACTGGAACTCCGCTATAATACATAGTGCTGCAATACAGTGTGATACAGTATGCTATAACTCAATGTGATATATAGTGATACAGCGTGCAATAATACAGTGTGATACAATATGCTATTATAGTGTAATACAGAGTATGTTATAATACAGTGAGATACAGTGTGATATAGAGTGAGAGTGAATGCCATAATACAGTACAGTGTGATGCTTTATAATGCAGAGCATACTGTGATAAGGAATGCTATCATACAATGTAAATCTGGAATGCTAATGGTCATTAACATGTCAAAGAACTTCCTATCTAGGAGGCAATTAGGACATGTGACTTCCAGGCCACTTGTGTGTGACTTCTCACACCTGGCCGAGTGGGGTTGCAGCTTCAAAGGGGGACTCTGTTGTAAGCACTGACCGTCCATGTAATCAATTAACCCCTTTTTGAAATATTGAAATGTTTTTGTGGGGTTTTGGGAACTATTGTAGATTTTTCTGTACCTGATGGATAGTTAAGTTGAAGAGGCTTCCTCACACAATTATCCCTCAGGCACAGAGGATCTTGGGAGAAAAGACCCTGTATGTTTGTGTTGGAAACCCCTTGCAGGGGACTTTTGCATATGAAGGCCATATGTGGCCCTGAATAAAGTATATTCCTGTTGTACCCTTCATCAAGTTTTGGTTGACGTTTGGATAACCAAGGGCTCTGATCACTGTTTCACTTGGGATTTGGGAGACTTACAATGGATATTCTCAGCCGGAGTATAGGGGATCCATTACAGTAGGTTTTTTAGTTTTTGTTTGTCAATGTAAAGCATTACAGAGTAAACAGAAGATGTTCGGGTTGTGATCACATCATTAAAGTCCGATAATAGCAAGGTACATCAAATAACATCCGTACATTCAGTAAAATATTCTGTGTCGGAGGAGTTAGAAGACACCTCCGTATTGGCAACAACACGTTGGTATTCGTAGTCTGTGTAGTGGTAGACAAACCTCTCTACTGCGAGGTAGGTATTATTAATAGGAGTTACAGAGGTAGAAGCCATGAAGACTGTCTACTTCTTCGTTGTTATTGCAAGGGGGGTAGGTATATGTGTTTACTAGGTTTTGAATTTTAACTCTTTTCTGTCTTGGCATGGTCTAAAGGTGTGGTAGGTGAAAGAGATGTTAGCGCTCCAAAGCTACCTGTACGTAGTGGAATAGGAGATATTTGCCATTGCTAATGAAGTGACTAGAGGGCACTTGCCCCTCGAATTGGGTGTGGCTCTGTTTTTATAGGAACATATGTTGGAATAGGTAAGTACCCGTCACAGTGCTTGGAAAGGGGGCGCACTTATTAATTATAGGAAGGTGTAAATGACTCTAATATCAGTAAGGCGCTGTCAACTGTTGCTATGTGTCTATCATAACCGTACATTTCCAGGTTCACGTGAGTAATTAGTTTGTAAACTATTTCATAATGAGGCTCATCCGCACTGGATGGCCTTTACAATAGGTTCCCATAATACTTTCTTCTTATTAGTTAGACGTTTGCAATGGATTTTTCTTTAAATGTGGTGGAAAAACTGAAGTTCAATTTATCTTCTCATTTACATGTTTTCTAGCAGTCTCTGCCAGGATGTATAGATCAAATGCTTGCAGTTACGTAGAGATTACTTGAATGCACTCTTAACCACACAGAGAAATCATGCAGTGTCCTTATACAAAATATAGTTTCTCCATACAATAACCTACCATGGGTCTTTTATCAGTACGTCCTAAAACGCGTTGCTTCCATCAATACTTATATGGTTTTCCATGTAATTTTGAACAAACAATTTCCATGTTGTTACTTCAATCTCCCAACCTTTAGAAAGAAGGTGGTGGAAACATTTTGTCTGTAAAGCTGCGGTGACTCACCTGCTTCAATGCTTTTTTGTTCTTTTTTTGATAGACTTGTTTTAATTGACCTCAAAGGTTCTGAACATAAAGTCACAGTATTTAAGGGAACAAAGCAATGTGTAATTATTAAAGGTCTATGAAAAAGATCTACAATGCAGTTATCCCATGCTTTAGAAACAGCAGACTTTCTGTGAATGCTAATGCTTTTTTATTTCAGCATGAAACGTGGCATGGCACATAATAAAATGCACAATATTTAAAAACATAGCACTTATCTGCTCAGGAGTTTTTATCTCATAGTGGTTTATTCACTAAATTGAAAATCGTGACCAGTTGAAAAAGGCATTGCAAATCTTTATCTGGAAATACTTGCAAAGAAAAAAAACAAAAACCTCCATTTTACAGCTTGGCAATTTTGTCCTAAAATGGCTAGTCTACATTTTGGTCCGTTTAGCTAATAAAATCCTATGTAAATGTTTCTTACTCTGTGGAGCTTCATTTTTAAGGCATGTCTGGTAAAGCAAATTTAATACATAAAATCTTCTAAAGCACCTCACCATTTTATCCAGAATCTAAAAAAAAGTATAAGCTTAGGGTTATTCACTAAAGTAAGATTTGCTGGAAATTCAACGTGAATTTCAAATATTAAACCAAAATAGCCAAACTGGAAAAATACTCCAAATCAATTCTGTTTTCAGTTTGGTTATTTTGGTCTTAAATTTCAAACTCACTTTGAATGCCCAGCAAATTTAGATTTCTGTGGTTATAGACCAAAAAAAAAGTATCCTAGTAATTGAATATTAACCCCTTCCCAACCGTGGACATACTAGGAACGTCCAACAAAAACAGTCCTTAAGGACCATGGAAGTACCTAGTACGTCCGCAGCATTCCTAATTACTTACCCAATTGCTGCCATTCCCCCGCCGGCGATTGGTGTTCCTCTCGTTCTGGGCTGTTAGGCAGTCCCCCCTCGGCAAATTAGGCCCCAGCCTGAAAGAGCGGTCACATGGTCTCAATAGGCGTCCATAGTGCTGCCTGCAGTGGGACTGCCTGAACTGACATATACATATATATATATATACTTTCCAAGACACCCTAAAACTTGTACATGGGGGGTACTGTTTTACTCGGTTGTCTTCGCTGAACACAAATATTAGTGTTTCAAAACAGTTAAACATATCACAGCGATATTGTAAAGCGCTACGGAATCTGTTGGCGCTATATAAATGGCAATAATAATAAATAAATAAATAATATTGTCAATGAAAGTGACTTTTTTTCAATTTTTCACACACAAATGGCACTTTCACTGATATCATTGTTGTGATGCGTTTTACTATTTTGAAATACTAATATTTGTGTCCAGTGAAGTCTCCTGAGTATAACAGTACTCCCAGCCTGTGCTACTATTTTTTGTGTGAGATTTAAAATGAACTGCAATACTGGCGTTGGCCAGTAGGTGGCGCTGTGAATGGAGAGAGACAGGGATAGGAAGCTGCATCTTATCCCTGCATCTCTCTGCTGATTGAAACCGCAGGGGAACAACACATGCAGCCAGAGAGAGCCTACAGATCAGGTAAGTGGGGGATGGGGGAGGGTTTGAGATAGCCTATAGATTGGGGGGGCGGGGGCAGCAGCCTATAGATTGGGGGGGGCGGGGGCAGCAGCCTATAGATTGGGGGGGGCGGGGGCAGCAGCCTATTGCATTAGGGTGTGCACCCTAAAGCACAAACACACGCCATTTGTGTGTGTGTGTGTATATATATATGTGTATATATATATATATATATATATACACACACACTGCTGTGTGTGTGTGTGAGGGTGCTGGTAGTGTGCTATGTGGGTGAGGGTGTTTTTGTGTGTGTTTGTGAGAGGGTGTTTGTGTGTGCGTGTTTGTTCGGGTCCTGTTAGTGTGCTGTTTGTGTGCTGTGTGTGGGTGTTGTGTGTTTGTCAGGGTGCTGTTTGTGTGTGAGTGTGCTGTTTGTGTGTGGGTGCTGTGCGGGTGTTGTGTGTGGGTTTTGTGTGTTTGTGAGGATGCTGTTAGTGTGCTGGGTGTGTGTGGGTGTTGTATGTGTGTGGGTGCTGTGTGTGCGAGGGTGATGTGTGTGTGTGTGTGGGTGCTGTTTGTGGGCTGTGTGTGCTGTATGTATGTAGGTGCTGTGGGCTGTGTGTGATGTATGTTTGGGTGGAGGTGGGGGCAGATTAGTTAATATCCCAGTCCTGCTGCCTTCCCTGGTGGTTCAGTGGAGAGTGAACTCTAGCCCGGGTTCTCTGCTGCCTCCCTCCATGCTGCTGTGGACCGGTGAGGTAGAACTTTGATCTCCCCACCAGCCCATGGAGGCTTAGACCAGAGCCGCCGCTCGGATAGCCTCCGCTCTGCATGAGGCGTGCCGCGGGGATTAGGGTGTGCCCAGGCACACCCGACACACCCCGTGTGGACGCCTATGGAAGTGAGGGATGGGGGAGATAGCCTACATGAAGAGTCAGCAAGGAGCAGGAAGGTAAGGTAAGAAAAGGAGAAGGAACAGAAATGAGCAGGAAGGGACATCAAGGAGCAGAAAGGGACAGCAAGGAGCACAAAATGTAAAGTAGGAGAAGGAGCACAAAGGAACAGAAATGAACAGGAAGGGTCAGCAAGGAGCTGGAAGGGGCAGAAGGAGCACAAACATAAAGTAGGAGAATGAGCAGAAAGGGACAGCAAGGAGCACAAAGGTAAAGGAGCAGAAAGAATCAGAAGGAGCACAAAGGTAAAGTAGGAGAAAGAGCAGAAAGGGACAGCAAGGAGTTCAAAGGTAAAGTAGAAAAGAGAGCAGAAAGGGATCAGAATGAGAAAGGAGCAGAAGGGCGCAAAATAAGCAGAAAGCAGCAGAAAGGTAAAAGAGCAGAAGGGCGCAAAATAAGCAGAAAGCAGCAGAAAGGTAAAAGAGCAGAAGGGCCAAGGATAGAAAACAGTGTCAGAAGAAAAAGAAGAATGTCAAATGAAGGAGAGGAAAAGGAGATTGGTGCAGGAAGGACAAATGAAGTGAACCCTCCACTTTATTCTGGACACCACATCATAAGGCTTTTACCTGGGCCAGGCAGGGAAACGCTGGACCTTCTCTTCTCCAAAGGTAAAAAAATATCAGTATTAATGTGCTCACTTTTGTTTACTGAGTGTCAGGAAGCACAGAGTGCCGTTGGGTTAGGGGTGTTGCTGATTGGCTAGAGCGGTCAACTGGCACTCTAAGCCAATCAGTAGCTCCCCATTCATAAAAAAATATTTTATGAACTGGGAACTAGCGATTGGCTTAGAGCGTCAACTGTCCACTCTAGCCAATCAGTGGCACCCATGCCTGACGTCAATCTGCACTTCCTGACACTCTGTTTCAGAAGCCAAATACCACTGAGCGACCTGGAGCTGCAGGAAGCCTTTGGGGTTAAACCATTTGAGAGCGATTTAACCCCTTAAAGGAAAGCGAGCACCCAGGGGACTTCCAGGCATCATAGCATTTTCATTTAGGTGAAGTTGTTATGGTGACCAGAATGGTCCTTTAATTTGCTTAAAGGAACACTATAGTGTCAGGAATACAAACATATATTCCTGACACCATAGTTGTGAAAACGCTATGCACCCTGGCTTTATGTGATAATGGCTATGCCCCTTCCCTTTCATGACACTGTCAAAAAGGTGGATGTCATTACAATTATGCCCCCCCCCTGGAAAAATTCCTGCGGACGCCCATGCTCCCATGTACAGGTTTTATAGTGTTTTTGAAAGTTACAGGGTCAAATATAAGCCTTTATTTTCTGGTTTTTCCCATTGAAATTTGCCAGATTGGTTATGTTGCCTTTGAGAGCGAATGGTAGACCAGGAATGAGAATTACCCAAATGATGGCATACCATTTGCAAAAGAAGACAACTCAAGGTATTGCAAATGGGGTTTGTTCGGTCCTTTTTAGTAGCCACTTAGTCACAAACACTGGCCAAAGTTAGCGTTCATAATAGTTTTTTGTATTCTTAAGACACAAACAAATATAAATGCTAACTTTGGCCAGTGTTTGTCCAGTATACTAAAAAAATACTGGACATACCCTATATTGAATACCCTGGGTTGTTTGCTTTAAAAAAATATGTACATGTGAGGTGTGATTCAATGATTTATGACCGATAACAGTGTTACAATATCACTATTGATAAATTTAAAAAATATATATTTTGAAACAACAATGTCCTACTTGTATGTATAGCCCTATAACTTGCAAAAAAAAAGAACATGTTAACATTAGGTATTTCTAAACTCAGGACAACATTTAGAAACTATTTAGCATGGGTATTTTTTTGGTGGCTATAGATGCGTAACAGGTTTTGGGGGTCAAATTTGGAAAAAGTGTTTTTTTGTTTTTGTCTTTTTTTCATATTTTATTATAGTACATTATATGATATAATGAAAATAATGTAAAAACAAAAGGGAAAAGTGCACACAAAAGGATAAAGGTAGTTACCTGTACTATGATATTATAACTGGTAACAGGTAGTAGGTTCCCCTCCTTTTATAAAGGATATGTTCAGTTATACTTGGTACAATTTGCCTATGCAGAAGACACAAACACATGACAAAACATAGTGTACTCTGTATATAATAAAAAATGATAAGGGAAATATGAGGTGAAACCACTCACACTTTTCTGAGCCATTTGAAATTAGGCTCGGAACTTATATAGCCTTTATGTCACTTTCACGGACATAGAGATGTCTTCCTCCCTTCACACAGATACTCCAATTGTGGAAATAACCCTCTAATGGAAAGTTGGAGTCAGGAGCCAGGAGTTGAAGATATAGTAACAAAGATTTATTTCTTATAAAACAAAGTAAAAAAATTAGTGCACAACACGTTTCAACCAACTGCATGTGGTCTTCCTTAGGTGCTCTTCAACATTACAATGAACAAAGTGCTGTTTATATAGGGTATGACATAGAAACTTAATTACACAATTATCTACACATTTAGTAAAAATTAACACCCATTTCCTTATATGGTTCGGACCGGATGTGTCTTGTCACCTCCAATATGGCTGCACATCCGGTACTGACACATAGAGTGCCTGATTAATAAATGAAGTCTATTATACTGAAAAATTCTATGTTTTCAGTTCTGAACATGTAGGGTAATCCATAGCACAAACTCTCCCCCTCCTCTCCGAGGCATCCAACATGAGATAAATAGGGGGTGTTAGAATACGTTACGTCTGTCTGTCGCGTCACTTCCTGTGACGTATATGATCATTCGATTGGTCCGTCGCGTCACTTCCGGTTTCGCCGAAATAGATCGGCATGTCCCTTTTCTTGCTCCGTGATCCTTTACAGTCTTTGAGGTTCCCAGAGTGAAGTCAGGACGGTCATTTTCTGAGTGTTCAAATAGTCCCATATAATCAATCCACATATATTACAGCAGGTAAAAACTTATATAAAATAGAGAAACAAAAGTAAAAAGAGGGGTATTAGTCCCATTTAAACACATATTCTCATACATAAAGTGCAGTGAAAATATATAAAGTGCAAGCATATAAAATGCATACAACCCGGCCAAACTAATCCAGCATTCCATTGATCACATCAGTAGGTCCAAAAAACTAATAAAGAGAAACCTTCTAATGGACAAAATTCCTACAGGATTCCGGTTATGTACATACTACCGAAGGTACATAAAGATGTTATTAACCCTCCGGGACGTCCCATTATTTCCGGGATCAATTCAGTTTTATCCGCACAGTCTCAATATATTGATTACCATCTCCAACCCCTATTAAGAAATACTCCTGCCTTTTTACAGGATTCTATGAGCTAACTTAATATTTTAAAAGATTTTAGATAGCAGAATGATTATCTGCTTGCCACGTGAGATGTATCCAGCCTTTACACGGTCATTCAGCACGAGACCGGGTGTGAGGCTGTTGAGTTTTAACTTAAAGCAGTGGTTTCACCTCATATTTCCCTTATCATTTTTGATTATATACTGAGTACACTATGTTTTGTCATGTGTTTGTGTCTTCTGCATAGGCAAATTGTACTAAGTATAACTGAACATATCCTTTATAAAAGGAAGGGAAACCTACTACCTGTTACCAGTTATAATATCATAGTACAGGTAACTACCTTTATCCTTTTGTTTTTACATTGTATCTTTTCTAAGTATATGTGGTGACAATATACTTGGGCATAGCAGCACCGCACATTGAATATACCCTCAAGCGCCATTCCTATATTTTTTTTCTATAAATGAAAATAATGGCATCTTTAGAAAGACCATTTAATGGCGAGAAAAACAGTATATAATGTGTGTGGGTACAGTAAATAAGTAAGAGCAAAATTACAGAAATGTAAAAACAAGCCTGGTCCTTAAAGGACCACTGTAGTGCCAGGAAAACACACTTGTTTTCCTGGCACTATAGTGCCCTGAGGGTACCCCCACCCTCAGGGCCCCCCTCCCGCCGGGCTGGATGGAGAGGAAGGGGTTAAACTTACCTCTTTCTCCAGTGCCGGGCGGGGAGCTCTACTCCTCCTCCTCTCCTCTTCGGCTGAATGCGCATGCGCGGCAGGAGCTGCGCGCGCATTCAGCCAGTCCACAGGAAAGCATTCACAATGCTTTCCTATGGACGCAAGCGTCTTCTCACTGTGAAAATCACAGTGAGAAGCGCGGGAGCCCTCTAGCGGCTGTCAATGAGACAGCCACTAGAGGCTGGATTAACCCATAGGTAAACATAGCAGTTTCTCTGAAACTGCTATGTTTACAGAAAAAGGGTTAATCCTATCTGGACCTGGCACCCAGACCACTTCATTAAGCTGAAGTGGTCTGGGTGCCTATAGTGGTCCTTTAACGGTAAGAAAATTGAAAAACGGTCTGGTCATTAAGGGGTTAAATATTGCATGCATAAATTTGTTAAAGATATGCATATTTAAAGCAATACTCTATGCCCCATACCTTACTAGTCTTTGCATGTGTGTGCTTGGTTTGTGCTGATATGACTTGTTATACCGTAATGAAGGTTGTTTGTCTTTACCGTCCCCCATTTGTGCGTAATGTTGCATGAGTTTTTGCTAGGTTTTTTTTTTTTTTTTTTAAGAAAAAAGACTATCTCTGTGTAAGCATGATTATCACACAAGTAAATGTTTGTTTATTTTTTTAAATCGTATTCTGTAAGGGAAGTTTACATGCCAATTAAATGAGCACTCTAATCTGATGTACTGTGCATGCCTATGATTCTTTATGTAAAAGGTATACAAAAATCACCCACAACATTGACTCTCTGCTGCAATGTAGTTACTACAGACAATCCCATTCTTCATTATCTGGCCATTACAACAGGCTGAAAATGCTGGGGCCATGCTAGTGCAGCACATACCCTCCACATAATACATGTTCACATAATGAAGAGTGGATGAGATCTAAAACACTGACAATGATAAACAAAAACCCATCTGCTTCTAGTTTTAGTTTATTAGAGTCTAATAATGAGAAAAATAATAGCAGCAACGTGTTAAGCCAGGAAAGGTACATTCAGATTGCTCTGGTTTCCAATTATGTCCTGGGGATGTTACTATTGTTATGTTTCAATTGAAATGTATGTATTATCATTTTACTGGGTTAGAAACAGGGGCCAAAGGAAGTTAGTTTGGCTTTTTTCTTTAAATGACCACTCTAGGCACCCAGACCACTTCAGCTTAATGAAGTGGTCTGGGTGCCAGGTCCCTCTAGGGTTAACCCATTTTTTAGGAAACATAACAGTTTCAGAGAAACTGCTATGTTTATAATAGGGTTAATCCAGCCTCTAAAGCCTCTAGTGGCTGTCTCATTGACAGCCGTTAGAGGCTTTTGCGTGCTTCTCACTGTGAAAATCACAGTGAGAACACGCAAGCGTCCATAGGAAAGCATTGTAAGTGCTTTCCTATGAGACCGGCTGAATGTGCGCGCAGCTCCTGCCGCGCACGCGCATTCAGCCGAAGAGGAGGATCGGAGGTGGAGAGGAGGAGGAGAGCTTCCCCGCCCGGCGCTGGAGAAAGCTAAGATTTTAACCCCTTCCTCTCCCCAGAGCCCGGCAGGAGGGGGACCCTGAGGGTGGGTGCACCCTCAGGGCACCATAGTGCCAGGAAAACGAGTATGTTTTCCTGGCACTATAGTGGTCCTTTAATTCTGACTTTTTCAGAAACTTTGCTTTTGTCTTATGGTCTTTTTTCTTTTACAAGTAGTTTGGAAGGATTTTTTCCCCCAGTTAGTCTAATGAAGCTATTCTTTTATACAGTTTGTGGAGGTGAAAGGCCTGAATTAGCTTTAAATTAGAATAAGTGCCACTTCTTTATCGCTGGTTCCTTTGAGGACTGATTAGAAAGCTAGCCTCCTGTTGCCTGCCTTTTCATACTGAGAAGTATTGCTGTGTGTGCTTGTTTATGGCTTACTGTCGAATTTTTACAAGTGTGCACTGTTGCACAGTAGATTGGCCTTCTGATAAGCAGGATTTTGCCTTTATTTCAGGATCAAATTAAATACTTCATCTCAAAAGAGTCCACCCCCCCTAATTATGCAGTTCTGTTATAATGAATTTAAATTGACTTGGAGAAGCAAATTGATGGAATAGAAGAATCATAGATTAGTTTCTCCATAGCTACAGCACATCCTTGTGTACAGAAATTAAAGTACTCTGTTTCAAACGTCTGCTGCCTCACCTAGGGGGAGGGACAAATGGAGAGGACAAGTATTAGAAATCAGCAAGCCAGACACCTACTCTTTTATCTAAAATGTTGCTGGTGCGCTTTAGAATTTTACTTTAATTTGACACTTTTGGGGTTGCGGGTGAGTGCTTTAAAAGCTTGTCAGTGAACAGGAGACATTAATATTATGTGTGGTTATTAGTGGGTTCACTATAAAATTTGGGATTCATAGAAGTTATAAAGCCTGAGAGATGCTGTTTCAGTGAAATATCCACGATAATAAATTACCCCAGAATCATTACAGAGAATGCCTATATAGTCTGTGACTGCACGTACTCGATTCTTCTCAATGGCACAAACATTCTGTGAGGATACTTTATCAGGATTGCAAAGCTGACACATGTTCCTCATCAGGAGAAACTGCCCCAGTTTGTATGCCTATATATGAACATGCGACAGAACACACCAAAGAGTACTTTAGAGTGTATACTCTGTGTATGTGAGGGCATGCAGAACTCTGTGAAACCATGAACGAGATGACCTCTTTATTTTGTATTATCTGGTAATCAAATTAAAAAAAATTTAAAAATAAGAGTAATACATATATATATAGGTAGGTATACCAGTATAAACATACCATATTTTGCTGGAAGAGTGACCTTTTGTCTTGCTATGGCTTCTATAATGGCACATATTTCATTTCATTTTTGCACTGTATTTTATATTTTTTTCATTTTTAGTTCAGTGGGTGATTTGCCTTTTATTGTTTGTGGTCCACTGCTGAATTGCATTTTATTATTAGAAGAACACTATAGTGTCCGAAATGGAAACGTGTATTCCTGACACCATAGTGCTGAAGTGACTGTTTAGGTTAACGGCCCCCTCGCTATGCAGTAAAAAGGTGATTTAACTTACCTATTCTCCCATGCCGTGCTGGCCGATTACATCAGTGATGATTCTACATAGGAAAGCATTGGGAGGCTATTGTCCATGTGCGTCAAAACGTCACATTGCCCAATTGGCATCTAATCATAGAGATGCATTGAATCAATGCATCTCTGAGGGGAACATTCAGCATATTCATTCAGAGCACTGAACGTCCATCTCAGAATGAGTGACTGCCATTAGAGGTGTTACTAGTCAGCAATGTTAACACTGCATTTTCTCTGAAAAGGCAGAGTTTACAGTGCTAACAATGCAGGGACATGCAATAGACACCAGAACCACTGCATTAAGCTGTCCCTTTAAGAGTCATTTAAATGCAGAAGATGGAGTAACCATGAAAACAGATTGCAGGCAGTGCACTAATTTCTCAACATATTTTGGAAAATGATGGCTCGCAATGTATTGTGACTCACTACTCTGGCATTCAGTGTGTTAACTGCATCAAGCTGTCCTGAAATCCCTATAAAAATAAAAGAAGGCAGAGAATCAAGAAGAGCCTGGAGTTTTATAGCAGGATGGAGAAAGGGCAGATGTTCTGGGCCTATAGTTATCTGTGCTACGTGAAATTTGTATGGAGTTCACCTTAGAGTTCAGTTCATGTTTTCACTAGAGAAAAGATGGTTGCTGAAATGTTTTCTCCTGTGGCTGATGTTGTGGAAGTGAATCATTTATGCAATACTATGTTGCAAGCACAGGTCCAGAGACATATGACCAGGGGTTGTGTGAACACTCTGTGTGTTCTAAATAATGCCATCTAATCATTTCAGAAATGATCTCTGACAATTAGAGCTCTGATGATGACAATTATTTGGTTCTAGCAAACTTACCAAAATCTGTTGCAAAATATGTAAAAAAAAAAAAAAAAGTCTGTAAAAAAATCTGCTGAATAAATTGCATTAACTCTCTCACTGTATGTATAAATGTGTGTGTGTGTATGTATTATGTATGTATGTGTGTATATATAATACATTGCTAAACACAAATACACACACCAGTCAAGCTGTAAGGCTTGCTATGGAGGCTTGGCATTGGTGTGTGTGTGTGTATGTGTGTGTGTGTGTATATATATATATATATATATATATATATATATATATATATATATATATATATATATACAGGGTCGGCGTGTCCATAAGGCGGCACAGGCGGCCGCCTTAGGGCGCACCGGTTTCGGGGGCGCAATATTTCAGTGACCGGCAGGAGGGAAGCTCTCCCTCCTGCCAGGCCACCATCTCGACCCCCGGCGCGGCGTGCGGCAGTGCTGTGAACAGACACGGCGATGGAGCTCTAACCTCTCTGCTCTGCTCCCTCGCGCGCTGTCTGCTGATGCCGCGGGAGCCGGAATATGACGTCATCAACCCGGCTCCCGCGGTATCAGAAGGCAGCCGCGAGGGAGCAGAGCAGAGAGGTTAGAGCTCCCTCACCGCGTCTGATCACAGCACTGCCGCACGCCGCCCAGCAGCCCCACTGGACCCCAGGGAATGATTCATCATCCACACCAGCTCTCCAGGTAGGGAGGCTGGGTGGAAAATGTTTATTTATTAAAATAATTAGGGAGTGTGTGTATGCGTGTCTGTTTGTCTGTGAGTGACTGTCTGTGATTGTGTGAGTGTCTGTGTGCCTGAGTGACTGTGTGTCTGTGAGTGACTGTCTGTGATTGAGTGTGTGTCTGTGTGTGTGTGTCTGTGTCTGTGTATGTGTGCCTGAGTGACTGTGTGTCTGTGAGTGACTGTCTGTGATTGAGTGTGTGTCTGTGTGTGTGTCTGTGTGTGTGTCTGTGTGTGAGTGTATGTGTGCCTGAGTGTGTGCCTGTGAGTGACTGTGTGCATGAGTATGTGTGTCTGTGAGTATATGTGTGTGTCTGTGAGTGATTGTATGAGTGTGTGTGTGTGTCTGTGAGTGCTTGTATGAGTACTGCATGTGAGTGTATGAGTGTGGCAGTGTATGTGTGTCTGTCAGTGTGTGTTTGTGAGTGTCTGTCAAATCAGTGA
>OW240915.1:245853669-245953408 GCA_933207985.1 Pelobates cultripes | reverse complement strand
TGGGTATCCCATCAAAGTGAGGTTTGAGTGTATGGAATAAAGAGACCTCCTACGCTCTTCCCCGGCTCGGAAGTACGCGTGGCCTGCAACCCGAGACCCCTCAACTCACAAGGCATCCCGCCCTGTATGTCAGCAGGGCCTGAAAGACATGAGTCCATTTGTCAGTGTAAGATTGGGCACGTCCTTGGGCCATTAATGTCAGTTCTTCGAGCCGTCTCAGCTCCTCCATTTTTTTCAAACCACAATGACAGTGGGGGGGATTTTTCCACATTTTAAGCAGATCTATTGGGATTATAGCTCATTCACACAAGGCAGTGGAGCAGGAAATAATTAAAGGACCACTATAGTGCCAGGAAAACATACTCGTTTTCCTGGCACTATAGTGCCCTGAGGGTGCCCACACCCTCAGGGTTCCACTCCCGCCGGGCTCTAGGGAGTGGAAGGGGTTAAACTTACCTCTTTCTCCAGCGCCGGGTTCCCTCCGCGCTGGGGACTCTCCTCCGCCGCGCGTGCATTCAGCCAGTCTCATAGGAAAGCATTCAGAATGCTTTCCTATGGATGCTGGCGTCTTCGCACTTTGATTTTCACAGTGAGAAGCGCGGAAGCGCCTCCAGCGGCTGTCAATGAGACAGCCACTAGAGGCTGGATTAACCCTAATATAAACATAGCAGTTTCTGAAACTGCTATGTTTATATAAAAAAGGGTTTAACCTAGCTGACATGGTCTGGGTGCCTATAGTGGTCCTTTAAGTGGCCATCTTCCTTCAGAGCCAAACCCTACCCCCATTTCTCATTTTTTTAATCGCCAGGGCTACTTCAAAGACCCCACAATAGCATTCTGTTTTCAGCTATACCTGTAATGTAGAAATAATGCCTGCAAAAGCAAAGTTGAATTAACATATTAAACAATCTGGTTTGCTGGCAGTTGGCCTGTCAGTCAGTATTGCTATACTGATTCTAAGTCATCAATACCGAGTTTATGGCTGATCAACTGTGATATGCAAGATGTTGGATGCCTTCCTCAAGCTTTGGGCATCACACCTCAAATGGTTTCCTTTTTGTCAGCTTTGACTTGTTTTCTTCAGGCAGCAACCTTTGCATTTGTTACCTGTATTGAATCATACTAGTTTTGTTTGGGCTGTTATGTTGCTTTTATTGAGGTAACGTATTTATCTGGGAATCCCAGGAATGTTAGTAACTTGAAGAGATAGGGCCACTCGACTCTATCGAACGCCTTCTCAGCGTCGATGGATACTACTAAGGTGGGTGAATTGGTTGTTTTTTGTCGCCATATTATGTCTATGTTCCTTCTGGTGTTCTCAAATAGTTGGCAGCCTGGCATAAAGCCCACTTGGTCTGGGTGTATCAATGTTTTCAAGATGGGGTTAAGTCGCTCTGCTAATACTTTTGCTAGTATCTTGATGTCATGGTTGATCAAGGAGATAGGCCTGTAGTTTGCTGGTAGCATGGGGTCCTTACCTGATTTTGGGAGGAGGATTATGTTTGCCAAAGACATCCCTTTCTCGGGGTTGCCACCCGCCATAAAGTTGTTGAATAGCTGTACTAACATGGGAGAAAGTTCTTCCCGGAACATTTTATAATATTCCCCATCAAAGCCGTCGGGGCTCGGGGCCTTGTGGCTCTTGAGGCCTGCTATGGCCTTGTCTATTTCGTCGCTAGTTATGTCTTCATTTAGGTGTTGTGTCGCTTCTCTCGTTAGTTTCGGTAGGTTCAGGTTCCATAAGAAGGTGTGCATTTTGTCCTCCGCCGCTAGCAGTTGATCATTAGTTTTGGGCGTGTGGTTATATAACTTTCTATAATACTCCGTGAAAATTTGGCTCCGTGAAAAAAAACGTCGGCTGGGGTGTTTTTTATGGTTCCTTTTGCTTGATTTCTCCTTTGTGTGATCGTCTTTGTCTTGGCCTTAGAGCTCTCGCTAATAGAGTATCTGTCTTTTTTGCTTTTTAGTAGTAGGTTCTTCTGGTATTTGACCATTTTCAATCCAACAAATCTCCAATTGTCATCGCATCAATGACCTTTGTAACCTTATTAATGGAGACAGAGACTAGTCTTCGTCACCCAGGTGTCTGTTTTTTCGCGGTCAAACCCTCTCTTGCATCCTGGGTAATAATCCCTATTGTCCCCTGTGACTCCTGGGTTAGGTCTCCCCTGTCGGTGCTGTGTAGGTCTAATGTCAGGTCTCTGTCAGCCGTCAATGGGTCGGGAGAGGGGTCCGCACGTGTACTGGGGGGACTAAATGTGAGCAGTGGGGGGCTGCATCACCTTTGTCATCTTGTCAGCTCCCATTGCTATCTGAGTAGTGTTCCCTTCCCGCGTCCCATCCCTCGCCTACCCGACCATTTGTTTTCTCCCTCATCTCTCCCCCATGCCCCCCCCCCCGTTGTCATGTCGGGTTTACCATTGTGCCCCCCCTTCCCCTCCACCAGCTGCGTTTACTGCCCCTTCCCTTCCATTGGTGAAGCGTTATTGAATATAAACATTATAATACATAAACATTATTAACGAATACTGCCTCAGATCATGTCTATTCTGTGCGAGTGTTAGGGTAAAGACTCCATGGCCGTCAGCCAGGCCCTACATGTAGCCATGTGTGAGCGCCTGGAAGTGACCTTGTGGTGCGCGTAACTCAGCGTGCCTTGGTTAAGTCTAGTGATCATAATTTTCACTCTTGGGGCGTGTGGTGTAGCACGGGGTTGTTATATACTGTGACACACTATTCCCAATGTGGTAGCCCTCTAGTTAACGTCGTAGCAGCTAAGCCGAACTGATCGGGGAGAAGCCCTGATGTAGGCCGATGCGTGATTATGTGTTCTACAGGCAATTGCTAAGCCTGTGTGGGCCGTTGAATGTGGCGAGTCTATCCGAGCCCCCAGTCCCGTTCCCCACTCCCCACCCAAACCTCCGCTGCCCCAATTAACAAGGTGTGGTAAAGGGGCGGGTAGCCTCCGGTCCCATTGCGGCTCATTTTGCTTGGGGTGCTTACCTCAAAATTTACCCCGAGTCCCCATTCACCCCCATCCCCAATCAGTGGGAAGCCCCCACAGCAGTGGTTGGTGTGTAAACTTTGAGCAGTTCCGGCTGCTCAAGTGCCCCGAGTACCTTACTCTCCCGCTGACATCGTGGGGGGGAGGTGTGCTGGGGCCTGGATCCCCAGGCCAGGTAGGAAGGCTGCTTCTTCGTCCTCTGGCTGCAGGGCGTGTGTTCTGCCAGTCTGGAATACGAGTAATTTGAAGTGATCGAATATCTCTTTCCCTCAGGGCATCTGTTATTGGTTTCCACTCCCATCTCCTCTGGAGCGTAGCCTGAGCCAGGTCTTGATATAAGGAGAGTTCTGTGCCCTGGAACATGATCGGACCGTCCCTGCCTTTTTTCAGCAGGGCTTCCTTGGTTTGAAAGTGCAAGAAGGTCACCACATCTCATTCAAGTATTCAAGTCCGTCCTTCGCGTGCGGAGGGCCCTATGGGCGTGTTCTATGTGCCAGAGGTGGTCCGGTATGTCTGGCAGCAGTGGCTTCCAGATTAGTGTTACCAGGTCTGCCATGGGGCCTTCCCCAGATTTTTCTGGCAGGCCTCGCAGTCGCAAGTTATTGCGGCGAGACCTGTTCGCCATATCCTCTATCGCCAGTTCGGCAGTCATCAGCCTTCCCGTTAGTGAGTTCACGTGGTCGATGACTATATTATGTGCCACTGTGGTTGTTTAGAGGCGTTCCAGCCTTGTGGTGCGATCTCCGATCGATTGTATTTCGCCACGTAGGACTTGGGTGGAGCGCTCAATCTCTCCTGCTAGGTAGGTTTTGACCTCTGTGAGCTTGGATAAGATTTGAATGGTGTCTGGTGCTTGAGGTGCTCTCCCAGGAGTTGTTGCAGGTCACATTGGCGAGGTTGAGGCCTCCGCATCTGTGCCGTCGCCATCTTGCGGACCCGCTGCACCTTGGCGGGAAGTGGCAAAAATTTTGACTATAATTGCTATAATTCTAAGGTTACATAATCTTATTTATCCCATTTTATATTTGTACCTTTTGTTCTATTTATTTTCAGTGTAGTTTAGGTTTCTTCAAGCTCTAAGCCCCTTTGTCTATAGTTCAGGAAGGGAGTTTTTCATTACCTGTTGGTGGGGTTATAGCGATTGTGATTCATTTTGTGGGGGTTTTTTTGTATGTTTTTGGAAGTGTTTAATGTCGGTTTTACCAGGGGTGAGAGGTTAACTGGCAGAGAGCATAATCATTTAGACCTTGTGTGCCAAAAAGTTTCTCTGAAAAAAATGGTGGTGGGAGATGTCTAGGCAGAAGAGACGATACCTATGGGTCCAATGGGTAAAAGACAAGGACTTACCCTGAAGAAACACCGTGGGGAAAGCAAGAACTAAGATCTAGATTCTAAATAGTGGACTCAATAGTGGTTCGCAGTTTTTTTTTTTTCAGACCAGGGCATACCTATCTTTTGTTTTCTTTTTATCTTCATTATCCCCTTGAGGACACATGACGGAACTATTCCGTCATGATTCCCTTTTATTCCAGAAGTTGTGTCCTTAAGGGGTTAAAAATGCCACATTTACTTGAAGCTTCACTAGAGATATATGCATATTTGTAGTCAAATTGAATTATTAGTTTTAATAATTGCAAGATGCAATTACCAATTTTAATGCTGACACTTAATAAAAAGCACCTTTTTAATGAATACATCCACCTTTTATAGCCCTGATTTTTTATTTTTTTTTATTCTTTATTTTTGTTGTGCAGTTAATTACATATTATCAACATTCGCCACAACAGCGTGTTTGGAGATGTACTTAGATTTGATAGTGGCATGAGACATTGCACATTTTATATAGTTATAACAAGCTTGGCTAAACAGTGAGATCGTTAGAGTAGAGTAAGGTGATCAACGCTTAACATTGCTAGTATGACTTTGCTAGTGTAGTTGTAGTGTGGTAGCATAACTTGCATTATTATGATGGCTGGGATATGTGCTGTATATACAGGTTGCGCTGCGGTTGTATAGGCTATGATGCATTAAAGAAAGAAAGAAAAAAAAAAAAAACATGTTACATCGCTAAGGCTTGCCTGTCGTATATGTTAACATCACTACACAGTCTAAAGGTAAATGCAAACAGTTGTGTTAATGGGTACCTAGACATTGAGCCATGCTGTGTCGATGAATTGCTGGGCATGGGACACATGGGGAGCACTTTGAGGGATAACCCGCGTTGTTATATCGAGTCCGTAATGGGATGGGGGCATAGTCCGCAATTGGCCTGTGTTAGATGTCTGAGACCGGGTATTCCACTGTAGCGAGAGTTCGTAACAGTCTAGTCCAGAAATACCTGTGGGGCAGCGTGGTGGGCAGTTCAGCCTATGCCCAGCATTGGTAAGTCCTGTGCGTTGTGACAGCTAGTCCTGTCAGTGCGGCCGTAGGGCCCGGTGTCTCCTCCTCGGGGGTCTGATCCGGCAGTGCCCCCCATGTTGTGTAGCCGCGTGGCTACGTGCGATGTTGCTTTAAGAGGGGAGATGTGCTTCATGTTGCGCTGGTCGCCGGGGTTTCAGTCGGGTGGGAGATGTGTGTGCGTCGCTTGGTTCGCATTCCTGGCACTTCGTGTGTGTTGGTAGGGGTTTGGTGCCATGTCCCGTCTCAGGGCCCGGCAATGTCTGTTTTGCCGAACGGCCATCTTGGAGGCTCGTGGTACCTGTGTGTAATGGCTGCGCCTCGCTGCTGGACATATCCACAAGGCCACCGTTAAGTAAGCTTGCCCCCCTGCTGTGTAGTGCCTCCTTGAAGCCTGTGCACACCCGGTCAAAGAGTTCCATAGGGGGCACGTGTGCCTTAGTATGGGTGCTCTGCTTTCCAGGCATATGCTGGGTGGCCATTTTGGGTCTGTTGCCCTGTTATGCTCTGTTACCACTCTGCTTGTTTTCCCACCAGGTTTGCGTGTCCTGTGGGGACTGGGATGTCCCCCACCGGTCCGGGGGGGGGGGTAGGTTGCGGTGAGGTCACATGTGGGCTTTTGTGCCGAGTACAGTGGCCGCCTCCCCTCTGCTTAAGCCCTAGTAGGCCGCATTTGGATCTCCATGATCCCTGCTCTGATCGGTCCCGGGGTGGTGGTGTTGGGTTCGGTGGGGCACCCCCGACGTGGGTGGTGCACCTTTGGGTGAGTGTTGGCTTGGCAGCCGTTGATTTTACCCCCGATTCCTCCCGCCGGGCCGGAGCTCATGCCAGTTGTGTCTTCACGGCTCAGAGGTCATACTCCGCCCCCTCTTATAGCCCTGATTTTAATGTGTTCATGTCACTTTGAGATAGTTTAAGGCACACCGTTGTGCCACTGCATTGTAATTTGGAGGGGGAAAAAAAAACTGGACTATTCACCCCTGTTCTTATTACATGCTGAATAATCCATATTCCTATTTTCTACTTCACTCTCTGTATTTGATTCAAATGCTCAAAGAGGGAAATTCCATCGAAATTCAGTTGTCTCTATTCTTGGTTTACCTTCTCTGTTACTTTTGGATAGATTTGAGATTTGAAATGTACAATCGTCATCCATGAGCAATGGTGATTATCCTATTTTGGCAATGGACTATAAAGGAAAATCTTCAATTTTTTTTTTTTTTTTTAATGAGCTATGACCATCAACGCTCTCTTTGCGTTTTTTGCTGCACTAGAATTCTTTCTTCATATCACAGGAATTTTCATATTTTTCTGTCTTTGTAAATTGTGAGCTGGGTTGAGTGTAATTTAGGAAGATGATTTAATTTAATTTTGTGTCATAGGATAGAAGTTTTGCCTTAAATTAGCACTCAAAGCTGTAACTACTTCAGCTTATTGTAGTGCTTTTACCAGGAGGAAAGGCATGCATTCCATAACCGAGCTCTCCCTGGCAGCCAAACTACCCTTCCCTTGCCTGCCTCTAATTTAACAATACAAATGTTTAATTTCCTAATTTTCCTGCTAAAATATTTGTACAGGTTAGTGGGATTTGTTTGTGCCAAATCACTAGTAACTAATTTACAAATGCCAAATTGACACGTGCACACAGGAACATACACAGTCAGGTCCAGAAATTATATTGGTTGGTGAAACACAATAGTGAGGCATAGTCATATTTATTAATCACCGCCACCTGTTACATACTTTGCTTCCATTAAGGGACATCCAAAAACGTATAAGGACATCAAATGATCTATAGTGTTAAAAAAGCAAAAAAGTATTTGAGCCATCGCTCCATACAGAGATTTCATCCCATATCATCCTATATTACGTTTAAGACAAAGGGATTAGGGCTGGCACGTTTCTCTATCCTAGAGTTGGAAGAAATCCACACAAAGTCAGAACTGGTTTAGATCACTCCTGGGAAGAGAAAGAGATATGAACAAATACAATGCAGCATTGTACGTCTTTATTTTAAAGCATGTATGTCACCGAGGAACACCTGTCAAATTATTAGGCATCTTAATGTCTTTATGCTTTAGTTATTCAATTAGTAGAGTCTGTTTATTCTACAGCCTAGTCACTCTTACATTCCATAGTACTTAATGGAAGGAATACATGAATAAAACACCTTTTAATACAGGAGCTGAATAAACCACACAATTGAATAACATTTTTTTTTGAGAATTGCTTAACCAGAAGCAATTGCAAAACATGTTAAGCTCATTTATCTTTCCCCCTTGTAGATTGACTACATTTAAAAAGTACCCAGATGATAAATTGAGGGGAGTTTTGTTTTCTCACAGGCATTCCTAACACTTTTGTGTGAACGTCACCATATCCTATAGATCTCCAGTCCTGCGATATAGATTGTATTGAAGGCTTATCTGGGGGAGCATTGACAGTGCTTTCTCAAGGCATTTAATGTTGTAGCTGAATGTATAAATGGCTAAATGTGTGTACAAAAGTGGTCTGTAACCAGTCACCCGTTCGTAAACTGTTTCTTTTTATTTAAAGATCGCTTATGTGTTTGTATATTGCAACAAGGAATCAGTCTTTGAAAGGTTGCCCTTTGCATACAAATTGTGTCTCTGTGTGCATCCCCCTTTCTAATTGGCTGACCTTTTGAATCTAGCGGACAAGGGTTTAAATCCTAAGACCGCCAGTCACTTCAGGATTTGAAATCAATGCACAGATCTGGCAAAGAACTATAAAAGAATGTCAGCTTTTGGCACGTTAATGCCTCTTTTGAAAATACAAATGAACAATAAAAAAAAAGAAAAAAAGAAAAAAGTATTGTCCTATTAACTATTTTAAACAAAAAAAGATTAGAATGCATTCAAACATCATGAATAGAACTGTGTTTTAGTGTAATTATTATTAATTTAAGGTTCCATTATTTGTAACTAATTACCAGCCCCGGCATTTAAATATTTAGTAGGAGTTTAATTGAAGCAGAATGTAAAGGAGCATGAAAAAAGTAATGTGTTGTGTAGTCGTTTGGGGAAATTCTTATCCGCAAAGGATTAAGACATCTGCATTGTGCCAAACAGGAAGTTGGTTCTCAACTTCGTTTTCGGGTATCGAGCATGAAAGCACAGAAAATGAGCACAACTGTGTGGTGCACAGATGTATGGTTGGAAAGCACAAATGTAATAAATTAAAAATTACAGCGGAACTTAAAGATGAGCAGAAACTGGCACATCTGCCTCTACAACACTGTCTTAATCCTTGAATATATTATTTGCAAAGACAGTCTCTCTGAGGTTTCATGTACCACATACAAGATCAGTAGGGATCTATGCCGTGTGATCATATAGAACTTTGTTTTATGGAAAATTGCATGTTAATTCGATACAAAAACATATTTTTTTTGTTCTAAATGATATATTACAGAATAAACATAAACTAGGAGAAAATGAAGGGGATTTTCATTTCTCACTAAACTGTGATGACTTAACTACCAAACTGCAAAATGTTGGATGAAACATGATTGATAGAAAAATTGGCTATTTTTCCAACTCTTTTTAAGTCCAAATTTAACAACTTGACTTCCAGTTCACCATAATGTAATGTTTGGGTAGTTGGGGGGGGGGGAGGGAGCACATTTATTGTAATGGGGGAGGGGGGGGAATATCTTAAATCTTTGAATGATGTGGAAAAAAAATCTCAGACGCCCCAAAGATGGCAAAAATGGCGCTATTTTGATAAAAACTGAATTAAAATTAGAATTAAAATGTGAGTTTATACAAAATAGCATGTTATAAGAACACTATGTATTTTCGTGGCTAACCAGTGTCTGAAAAAAATTCTTGGTGAATACTTTTATAAAATGTACTAATAACTCACTATTTTTTGATTGGTAAAAAACTACTAGCACTAAATGTAAAAATAGTTATTTAATATGTAGTTTTTAGCACTTTTAAAACATACACCAGTAGTGAATAAACACGTAATTATACTTTTGCAGTACACCAACAGTTCAGAGACAAATAATAAAAAAGAGCAGTTTTTGAAAAAGAAAGCTACAATAGTGACTATTTGCCAAATTCTTCTCATTTACACCCTAAAGAACTGTTAAATCAGCTTACATTTTTAATATAATTTTTTTCATCATATTTTATAATAAAAGAACTTGTTAAAGGGACACTGTAGACACCCAGACCACGTAAGTTAACTTAGTGCTGCAATGTAAAACATTGCAGTTCCAAAGAACTGCAATGTTTACATTGCAGCTCTAAGTCTGCCCTCTGTGGCTGTCTACCAAACAGCCACTAGAGGGCTTCCGAAATCCAAATGGACTTTTGGTTTGTTATCTGACACTGGAGGTCCGTCAGATTTTCCCCAAAGGAAAGCATTGAATAATGCTTTCCTATGGGGAGGTCTAATGCATGCGTAGCCATTGATGCGCATTAGGTCTGCCCCGCCGGCTTACGTCTACGGGGAAGAGGGCAGAACCTGACCCAGTGGCGAGGGACATCCGCGCTGGATTCAGGTAAGTGGCTGAAAGGGTTTTAAACACTGTTTGAATTTGACAATTAGTTGGTCTGGTGATGTTGCTGTGCTATGAGTGAACCAGGAAAGACCAGAGAGGCTGTCTGTTTTCACGGTTTGATCCAAGCTGTATGTATACATTTCTGAAGGATCCTTTCATTTACTAAAGGTAGGAATGAGTTTATCACTTTTTCTTTTTACATATACTTCATTTAACAATGAATCCATTTCCTTTCAAAGATTGATGAAAGGATTATTATATTAAAAGATAGTCTAGAGGTGAAAGTTGTCTTTTTACTGTGCACAAACAACATAAGAATAAAAGTTCTACTGCAACTAAAAGTGTCAACAACAAGTATTATAAGTGCCACATGCACAAACTAGCGTGTCAAAAGATCATTTTTTTTAAAATGCAGTCTTTCACTCTCCCTGGATGTGCTATCTTTGCCCCTCTGTCCTTTTCTGCATACTGTCTCTCCTTTAGCATGTCTGCTCTCTCTCCCATTGCCCCATGCCTGTTCTTCCTCGCTCCCATTTCTGTTGCTTTGCACTTCTTCACAGTCATGATTTACTTAGCTCTGAATATTCTAATTTCACAGGCTGGAATACAATTCCAAAATATTTAATGCAGTTGCTTTTACATAAAGAGAAAAGCATATCTTCACCATGTGACATCACCAAGCAGGGTGTTGGGTTATAGCTGCCGAAATTTGTTATTGCTGCATCTGTAACAAAGAAAATGTGTGAAGACTGGGCAACGGCGCTACCTGCTTCTTAAGCTGTGTAAACTGTATTAGTTGTTATGGTGCCTGCAGATTTCTAACAAGATATGCAATAATGCGCATTTATCAACAGTGATTGGCTGTCCGAGCTTAACATCTAAATGACGCAAATTGCCATCATCATCATCATCACACATTCTTTATGACATAATGTCATTATGTGATGTCTTACGTTGTACAGCTCTGTAGTCATTAACTAAGCAGAACATTCCATTTCATAATTGAAACCTTTAAAAAAAGAGATTGTTATGGTGGCAAAAACAGTTATCTGACCTTAACTGGTTAAACCGGTACTGTCGTCTTGGCATTACCCTCATGCATATTGATGTCAAGTGACATGATGTTATTAGGCCTGGCTACGTACCAGAATTCAGCAAGTATGGAATTATTTTTCCTATTGCAAGCAGAATTGTGGGTCATTAACATATAACTAATGGACTGGTAATTATATTGTTTCTTTCTGACCATTTAGTTTTTTTTATTCTTCCTCCCTAATTTGGTTTTATTCCTCTATTACTGTTGCTATCATCAGGAATCTGCTTTTTGCAAACAGTTTAAGATATTTGTCTAGCAGGCAAACGCTTTTGTTTTACCTGATACTTTGAAAAGTAGAGGACTTTTTAAGTTGTCTATAACAATTTGAAAATTATAACATAGAACTGTGCAGAGGGCAAGGCTAGAAAATCTCAATTAGAAAGTATAATTTAATAGAACGTGTATTGAACCAAATTCATCGATTAATGCAGATGATATAGCACTTTCATTGATTCTAAGCCAACGATTTAGTGCAAAGAGCTCTAAGCCAGGATGCAGCATACAAAACTCAGTTTAATGCTGTCCTTGAGAATTCCTTCACAAAGAAATTCTTTGTAATATTCTGGGAGTAGGTAGAATGCGGTATATGTCATTGTGATCCCAGTGGATTTTATTTTGTACTCTTAGAGCGGTTATGAGACTACATTATATCCAAGGAGTAATTTTCCTTAGGGGTGCCTGACTTGCTTTGTGTCAATATTACAGCATTTTAAGTCACGTACAGTATATGCTTCTGGGAACAGTGCAGGAGCCAGCCAGACTCATAATGGTCTGCATTCATTAATAAAGGCAAAAGCTTCTGTCCCTCCATTGCCCACAACAGGGATGCCTTTCTGGTCTGGTGGGACTCATACACACACATTTAAAGAGAGCTTTATTCTGAGTGGGCAGAAGATGAAACACAGGTCTTGCAGGCATTTCCGAAATCAGCTATATGCCTGCGCATTGGAATGACCTTAATAGGTCAAAGTAGAATGCAGGTCAAAAGACTTATTATCTGGGCTGTTGGAAACCAATTTCTTTTGTAAGAAAGCAAAAAAAAATAAGGAACGAATAGGGAAAGTGCTTAAAGGCAAAGAGTCTTGTTGAAATCTCTTGTTTTCCAAGATGTAGTGCAATGTGTAGCGGGATAAATGAAAAGCAATAGGAAGGTGGAAACGTGTACATCTGTTTCTGCTTCAGATAAAATCCGGGCAGCAGCCACTGCATGGGTGACATGTAGTGTACAATAATTAGTTAATCAGTAATGATGAATTGCTTCTGTCTGTGTTCCTGAACGAAAAAAAAAACTAACATGCTGCCATAGTACTGTCACCATCTGCTGAAAGAATTATGAACATCCCATGTTCTCTTCCTCTCCGTTCTAGTTACAGATACACAAATGTAGTTGCGCAAGAAGCATCTGTTCGAGCGGATTAAAACTTTAATTTCTGTTGAGCACATGGCAAGCTTTAATCAGAAAAAAGGTTGCTTTTGGATATTTCATTTCTTTTTTTTATATATATAGTTAATACTTAATACAATGCTAAACACAAATACACACACCCGTCATGCCATAAGACTTGCTTTTCCCACAGAAATCTCACTTTAACAGTGCTCTTACTACTGCAAGGGATTCTGGGTAGGCGAATGCAAATGAGCTCAACAAAGAACCACATTTTTGTAAGTGAGATTTCTGTGGGAAAAGCAAGTCTTATGGTTTGACTTGTGTGTGTATTTGTGTTTAGCAATGTATTAACTATTCACTTACTTCAGGTGGAAGGTGTTCTCATCCACACATTTTCCCCCCACCACAACTATATTGGTATATATATGTGTGTGTGTGTGTGTGTGTGTGTGTGTGTGTGTGTGTGTGTATATATATATATATATACACACACACACATTTATTTCATATACTGTATACACCACATGTTTTTATATACTTTTTTAAATATGTAATGTTATGTACTTCACATGCTGTGTTTATGTCTACAAAATCTAGAACTGTCTTGAAAGATTAGCAGAAATAATGACATTAAATACATTTTCATGGCTGATTAATGTCATAAATGCAGAATATCCAGGTCTAGAGAATTTTAGAAAGTTTTTATAAACATGTAAAACTAAAAAATTATTTAAAATCTTTTTATTAATTAAATTCTCATTTTTTTTTTATTGTAAGCTAAAATGTTTTATTGCATTTTATCGTACACCATTGCAGTCATTATAACAGCTACTGAGAATGTCAGCAAAGCAATGATTTCTGTTACTTTATGTTCTTGAGTCTGTGTACTGCAGGATCACACAGGTTTATGTTGACATTTAGGCACCAAAATATTACATAGCATTTTAACTGGACTACCAGCAGCAAACCAAAGTTCACCCATGTCTTTAGCTATACATTCAAAAATAGCAAAACATTTCTTCCTTTATACTGCTATGCATCTGTATCATGTCTGTAAAGCCACATGCAATACAGAGTATTTTTTTTTTATTAAAAAACAAACCAAAACATTTAACATGACGTTGCGCTATAAAATCAGTGCAAGGAAATGTGCTTTTAATTTAAAATCGGTCATTACTCTTCTAATCGACAAGCCATGACTTGGTAAATAAATCCATTTTTATGATTGTATTTTTCTGTTGTTTGAATATACCATATATGAGTCGTTTCCTTTGTTTGTTCAAATCCGTCACTGAGCTAAAGGGTTGTTTGTTTTCTGTGTGAAATGCAAACAAATGGACTGCTACTCAATTTATGCACTGCCTGGCATACCTTTGCCACATATAATATTTGTAATAAAGCCAAAGAATGTCTTTAAGCAGCAATATTTTTACATTTCTTTTGAGGATTACATGACTTCAAGAACTACATGATACTTTATAAAGCAAAGTGTAAACCTGTAGTAAGTGCAGATTCTAAACCACTTCTTCCAGGAAGTGATGGAAACATTTCAACAATTACTGTGCTCCTGTACACCTCTCTATAGGCATGCACACACTTAGAGAACATCAGAAATGATTTGATTCTGATGAATCTGTGATAGTTGAATCTCCCCATATACTAGCAGCCACCATTCGATCATTTGGGTAGAATCCATTCCTGTATATGAATGACTATACTAACATTGTTCAATCTGTTGTGTCTCAATGATGTCAATTGCATTGGAGAGGAATATTGGTGGGAGGAAAAAAACAGTTTTACCTCCATGATTGCACATTTTCTAGCGTGCAAAAATATTAGATCACTGGCCTATCTACCTTTTGCATGTTAGTACCTGGAATTTCTCATTTACTTTGGAAAGCAGTCTCCGGGTAAATGTCTACCCTAATGTTATATTACTGGTTCATTAAAGTATTTGTTCAAATAATTAATATTTCTAGCTTTGTAAATGCATGAACAACTTTTTGTATTGAGATGGTGTCTGGAGAATTACGTAGTGCTCATATGGCTTTAACTAAACCATAAGCTCTTTTTAGGTTAACTTGTTACATTTATAGAGCAATGTTGAGAAGGCGCAGTCCAATGGCAAATACACGTGTATGTTCTCTAACCAACACCGACCCTGTAATCATTGGTTACCTTATAAGTAAAATCGGTGTAAAAACACGTTGAACTAATCTATGCTTTACTTTGTTACAGAACCACACAATGACTCAGCATAGCAGTTAGTGCAAAATTCAATGCTTCTGAAGATCGACTGGAGACGAAGAAAAGGGAACATGTTTTAATCTTTGCACGAAACGTTGATTGTTCATGTATATTAATCAAAAAACATTGTATTTTACCATAAAACTAGTATTATTGGAACTGTTGGATGTTCATGTGTGTGGACTTTTGAGCACCGGATAAACTTCTTGTATATACAGTGTTGCACATGTATTATGTTGTTCAATACTAAAACGTCTTATAAACAAATCCGACTCGGACCCTATTCAAAGAAAAGACTATGATAAGCCGTGATTATGTATTTCTGGAGAAAGCGCAAGAAAACAAAACTGTCGCCTTCATTACAGCTGTATTTCGCCATCTTTTCTGATAGATCTTGGTCTTCAATCCCATTTTTATTATAAAGCAGCTGAATCGAAGACTTTTTTTTTAAATATATATCTATATACATATATACATATATACTGCAGGAGAAGATTCTTGCACAGAAAAAAAGCCTTCATTAATTAAAGTATCTTGAATGAGGCCTATATAAATATATACATATATATTTATAAGCCTTGTGGTATGGCAGCATTACCATATATGCAATAGTTATGTAGATTGTCCAATAAACGTTTCTTCTGGAATCCATTTTAAAGCATTGTGTGTCAAACCCCTTTCCTTAATGATTTCACACAGCGAAAATTCTTCAATCCTTTAAACTAACCTGTACGTTACTGTTATTAATGTTTACTCTGCAGTCTGAACCTGGAGATTACTGGAATTGTTTTTCCAAGGCGAAATAAATTAAATTTACCATTATGTGCAAGTGTTTTTCATTCCCTCATTGAGACAATGTTAACTGTGTCATGTTTAGATATAAAATGTGTAATAAATTGCTTTTTGCCATGAATTGTAACCTTGATATACTTATAATGGCTATTGACTGTGTGTCATCTTATATATTTTTAAGTGTGACTTTTAGAAACTGTTGGGTAGCAATATCCTAGCTAATTATCATTCTCTGGCTAACAAAGGATTATAATACCAATGAAACATTACTTTTAAAGTCTCCTCGTTGGTCCATACTGATATTGTCTCTCATAGATGTTTTAGCTTTTACATACTGCCAAAAAAAATGCCAGGGTAAAAAGATTTATATGTAGAGAAGTCTCTATTTGCTTACTATTGTTATGACTTTGGAACGTATAGTGTTATACCATTTAAATGATAGGCTGTCACTCATATGTATTTGCCAATATCTCTCCAGACACAGACCGTGTTTAGCTTTGTGTGAGATGGCAAGTGTCATATTATTGAAATCCTCTCATTATTTTTATATTTCTTCTAAGACAGTGCAGGTTGATGTTCCAATGCCATCTTTGTTTTCTGTGACACTTTTCACTGTGCCAATGCAAGAGATATAAATGATTCAAAAGGTTTATGACATCCATGCAAAGACAGCACTGCAAGTTGTTGCAAATGGGAAAATAAATATGCTGGTTCAATGACAGAAACTGCATAAAACACAGATAAAATAACTGTATCCACAAAGGTTCTCTTAACAGAACAGAATGGATTGAACAATAGTTAGACTATGGGTTTGTCACTTAATACACACTAGTCAAAATGGTATAACTTGAGTATATATTTTTAAGTGTCTCAACAGTTTTCATATTCTTTTTTATTATACATGTGTGCTTATGTTACCCAAGTATTGTGTTTGTGATTAGCTGCTTGTTTTGAAGGGACGCTGTCAGGTACCCAGACCTTCTCCATTTCCATTCTACAATTTAAATAAACCTTACTCACGAGCACACGCTTACCTGACTGAAGATAAAATGGCTGTGCACTTCAGGGCACTATGGGGGTGGAACCATAGTGCCACCTCCACCCCCATAGTACCCTGAAGTATATTTTTTTTATACATAATAAATATACTTTTCACCCTGATATTGGAGTCTCATCTGCCTGAATCACCTGGATCGTTAGCCAGTATTTGGCACCCATGAGCCTAATTTACAGAGCCTGGCACAGCTCTGGAAAATGTGAGTGGGAGTTTTATATTTTTCAACCACTTCATATTATTATACAGTCCACACTATGTTGTTTTGTATTTTTTTCTTGTTTTAGCCAAATATCTCAATCAAGCTCATCATTGGTAATATTATCCAATTTATTAGAGTCACGCTGGAGAGATGTACACACTGGTATATGTTTTTATTTTTTTAAACTGTACTATTGATGTTTGGTGTTAAAGGGAAGCACTAATATACCGGTTACACCGCTTGTTTAATATTTTTGCTATATACTAAATTGTCACAAATTTCAGTGAAGCGCCTACACACTATTTCTTTTTCTATATGCTCCTATTTTGTCCATAAACTAACATAACTGCTACATACTTCAAGTTCTCAAGTACTTTTTTAGGTTTTGAAATAAATTGCATCCATAAAGGATAAATATCTTCACATTCATTGTTACCATACACGTCACATGAACAGAGTTCACATTATTTAAGTGCAATTTATAAATGAAAATCCACCCATTTTTCACACAGTGAAAAATCGAATACAAAATTTAACAGCAAAATGGAGCACCATATTTGATAGTATTTCAGACATATATTATGTGAAAAAGAACAAAAACAAAAAAAAGCATAATTAACCAAATGAATAACTTGTTACTTTGAGAGATGTGTGTGACAAACTCAAATTCTGAGCCCCCTAGTTTGACTTTGAATTGTGCATGTTAAACAGGTGGCTTTCTACCTCTCTTTTGGTGGATTCAAACTCTCCTAATGTTTTGACCTGACATGGCTGAGTAGAATAAAATCTATATGGTGGTGTGATATGGAACCAGTACGGAAAATTGATCAAAAAAATGTTTGAGCCTATATATCTTAATGTGGCTTTTTATTATAACCGCAACCGTGTATTTATGGGACAATAAAATCCTTTATCCAGTACTAAATATATTTGAAGATGCCAATCTGCATTAAAAACAGAGGTTAAATACTATAAACAATATCAAACATTAAACTTACATTCAATAACAATAAAGCCAAGTAAAAGTGCTTTCTCCAAGACCTGTTTAAAATCATGTATAATTAAAGGGACACTCCACTACTCAAATACAAAATAAATAAAAATCTATGTTTACTAGATATATGAAAATATGCATGCTTTTAATTATGCATTTTTTTCCACGGGGGTTATAGCTAAAACGGATTGCAAAAACTGCAGTTCTCTTGTCTGCAGCCTTTGCAAACTCTCCTCTTCTAGCCCCGCCCCAGTCTTTCTGTGACTATCCTATCACAAACTTTCCAGTGCAGCTCAATCAGAAGTCTTTACAAGGTAGGTACCCTAAACAATTGCTGCCTCTTGAGTTCAGTTTAACTGAGTTTACAAAGTAACAGAACCTGTTGTCTGTTTGAAAGCCAGTGAGTGTAACTGGGTTAATTTTTAAATGTGTAAATTGCTATTGAAATCTACACTTTTTGCAAAATGAAAAAGTAGGGGACACTTTTCACATATAAAGCATTTCAGCAAGCTAAAGTGCTTTAGGGGTATGGAGTGTCACTTTAAGCTTCCCGTGTAAGTTGGTTAAAATGATTAGCTTGTCAAGTTTACCCTTGTATAATAGCACATTATATTTGGTGTTTTCCAGTACCCATACAGGGGTATCTTACAAATGGGCAGTAACCATTACATCTACTTCTTTATATTTTGAGGTCCGGTAACCTCAGAAAATATTTGCAAATATCTGCTCAAATCAAGACTTTTCTTACATAAGTCCATTCAGTTGAGTAGATTCAGTCCAGTTTGTTTACATTGCTTCGGAATGATGAAACATCCCTTTTATCTCCATGACAGATCAATACAAGCAAACTCTCAATAACATTGCATGTATATCTATATTTACACAGTAAATAACAAACTGCTGCAAGGTAATATTGAGTATATCATTTCTGATATATGGACAGTCATGCAATTTGCACTTAAATCAGTACCGGAACATTTGTTAGAATTATTGCAAACAGATCCATGGCAGCTGCTGCCTATCAGTGCTATCAGTGCTACATATGTTGTTTATTTTTTGTGCTTTTTTTTACATAATATGTATATGAAACTCTACAAATGAGTTACATTGTGTAAAATTAAATCAGTTGTACAAACTATAGAGCTCCACGTTTTACACTTTTAAAATCCACAACAGTTCAATTTTTAAAAATTATTTTTACTTAGTAGTAAATATTTTTTGATCAAATTGCATTACTTTTGTTCACCTCTTTTTAAAACTGATACATAAATTAAGTGACCTAATAGGCGTGAGCGCAGGTACACCCTAGTGTGCCCGCTACACAAACGACAGGGAGATCTAGAGATCTCCCTGACTGGTGCCTGTGCTCCTTCTCGTTTGTGAGGGAGCTTTCCCGGCAGGTCTCCACCAAGAAATTGCTCCTCACTATATTTAGAAAGCTAAATAGCCACTGGGATACAAAGTGACATCATACCCCCATAGTCAGCACCCTGGCAAATAGAGGACAGATTTGGAAAATTAAGTGCAGGCATTAGCAGAGGTGTCCCGACACAGTGAAGCTTCCAGGCAGGCAGCATCTGGTAAGTGACAGGTTGATGAGAGTGTGGTGTGTGTTTGTATGGGTCACTGTGTGATAGTATTTTTGAAAACATACTGACACACACAGTGACCCATACGAACACACATCACACTCTTATTAAGCTGTGCCTTACCAGATACTGCCTGGAAGCTTCACTACGTCAGGACATCTCTGCTGATGCTTGTCCTCTGTTGTCCCAGTCTGTCCTTCATTTGCCAGCAACACACACACATTGACCCATACAAACACATTGATACACACAGTAAACCATGCAAACACACCGACATACTCACACAGTGACACGTACAAATACACTGACACACAGTTAACCATGATGACCCAAGACTGCTACTCTGTCTCCTTCTGTAATGTTCATTACGTACATTTTCATCACTAGTTTCTTCCCTATCTTTATTCTGAAACTGTTCTAATACACAAAATTACAGCTTAATACGTTGTGTACACTGTCGCTATCTCCTGATAAGGCCAGTCACAGTGAAGTATACATGTTCAGGGTGAGCTTTTTTTTAACAAGCAATGTGTGGTTGCTATGGTGACATATTACACAGTATGTCTTTCTGCTAGCTGCTAATCTGTAAATGGTCTGTATCTGCGAGCAAACGTTATTGGAGGTCAGCCTGTAAAACAAAAAAAATGATGGGTCTCAAATGTTTTTGGTTAAGCTCTCAAAATGATTTAATATAAAGATAAACATTTAATATTTTTTCATTTTTGAACTTTTAATATTTAGAAAAAAATATTCTAAAAGTTTATACAAAAACATGAAATAATTTGAGGCCAAGGTTGGAAAAGAGTCCTTATTTTGCAAAGGCATACTAGGCATTAAGAGTTAAAATAAAAAATAATCTGATCACACATTATGCATGTTATTGCATTGTGCCAACTTTTGAGAAAAAGACCACCATTCTTAAATTCAGACACAATTCTTACTCAATTGTAAATTACTCTCCTGTGGGATACCAGCATCTGGCTTAGGTATCTCAAGTATGGTTCAAACTGATATCAGAAATAGAAACTAATAGGAACTATGGGATTTGATGCAGAAAAGTCATATTCAGAGGTTTGATTTTATTATTGTTGTGCCTATGTTTAATGCATGCATGAATCTTAAACTACTGGCCTGCAGGCTCCCTAACCAGCTTAGGGGTGAAGTAGACAGCATCTTATTCAGTAGACGCTCTGGTTAAACACCTGGCAACCATTGCCAGGTCACACAGCGGACAGTCTGATAATGAAATTTCTGTCTGCTTCCCCCCTAATGTAGCCTGGCCAAGTAGCATCCACTGTGCGAGGAAGCTTCTGACAGGACTCTGAAGATCCAGCAAACAGCTACAGTGCATTGTGTGTGAAAGGGGAGGGAACATGACAGAACGTCCCTGCTCCCTGTGTACACCGTGTCTACCGTATTCTTAATGGAGAATCGTGTCAGCATCTCCCTGACCTTCCCTGGACCACGCACAGCTTTGCTACTAGAGAGGGCTCCTGGCGCAGGACAACTTCCTCCACCTATAAATCATTGCATGTCTGGGTTTTTTCATTTCCACCACTCGTAATGGCTGATTCTATTCACAACTTGGTTCACTGTATTTGCATTTATATCTCTACATATTACATAGTTGCACAGCTGAAAAAGAGACTTGTGTCCATCAAGTTCAGCCTTCCTCACATATGTTTTTGTTGTTGATCCAAAAGAAGGCAAAAAACCCAGCCTGAAGCGCTTCCAATTTTGCAACAAACCAGGAAAAAAATTCATTCTTGACCCCTAAATAGCAGTCAGATGTCTCCTTGGATCAAGCAGCTATTACCCCACTAATTAGAAATTATGTCCTTGTATATTATGTTTTTGCAAGTATTTATCCAATTGCAGTTTAAACATCTGTATGGACTCTGATAAAACCACCTCTTCAGGCAGAGAATTCCATATCCTTATTGCTTTTACTGTAAAAAAACAACAACAACTTTTCTTTACCTTAGATTAAATCTCCTTTCTTCCAGCCTAAATGTGTGACCTCGTGTCCTATATATAGCCCTGTTTATGAATAGATTTCCAGATAATGGTTTGTACTGGCCCCAAATATATTTGTATAATGTTTATCATATCCCCTCTGAGGTGCCGTTTTTCCAAACTTAAGAGACTTACATTTTTTAACCTATTTCTAAAAAGATATATAGGGAAGTGTGTGTAATATGGTCCACAGGCGTTAATCCCAAGGAGCGGAATGTCTGTCTGTCTATCTAGTCCTGTTTACTAGTGGCACAGCACACATGCATTACATACTAAGCAATCCAAATGTGTTTTTCTTTCTTGCTATTTGTAAATCATTGTGCACAATATTTACATTTTCAACACTGCAAATATTTTTTCACATACCTTTAATAAGATAATCATTCTAAATTAATCACATGAATGCTTAATAAATTTTGTTTCTCAAAATGTCTGTCTTTGGGAGCAAGAAATTGTTTGACTGCCACAAAGGGCATAACACAACATAACAGTTTGTAGAATTCTGTACACTCTCTCTTTGTGGGATTCATGACCATTAATGTAACAAATGTGTAAACACTGAAAATAATGAATTCAGCTTTTGAACACATAGTTATGACAGTATTATGCATGGATTCAAAATCAGACATGTTAATATGTAGAATATTTAAAAAAAAATATGAAATCATTTAAAATGTTATGGGGTATCAACTTTTTTTTTTTTTTTTTTTAAACAGGTTTTTCAAATACAAAATAATGAATACATCTGTTTTCCTTGAACGTGTACTATAGCAAAGTTGATGGCAGGATCCGCACTCGTTCCCAGCAGCCATGGGTGCTCCGGAGCAGGACCAGCAATCCCAACACGACAAGGCAAACAAAAAAACTCACAGACACTCCAAGTGTAAAGCCACAGACAGGTTTATTGCAACAAAATGCACTGCAACGTTTCGACCTGACTAGAGGTTTCATCTTGACAAAGAACTCTAGTCAGGTCGAAACGTTGCGGTGCATTTTGTTGCCATAAACCTGCCTGTGGCTTTACACTTGGAGTGCCTGTGAGTTTTTTTGTTTGCCTAAACATGTACTATAGGCACCAACATAACTTTAGCTCAATTAGGCAGTTTTTGTATATCAGTCATGCCCCTGCAGCATCACTGCTCAATTCTCTGCCATTTAGGAGGTAAATCACTTTGTTTATTCAGCCCTAGTCACACCTCCCTGCATGTGACTTACACAACCTTCCTAAACACTTCCTGTAAAGAAAGATCTAATGTTTAAACTTTCTTTATTTCACAGTCTGCTCAATTTAGAATTTGGGATTTCTTGAGTCTCCTGGTGCCATCATTTCATTCAGCATTAAACTTTTTTTAATGTTTTTATACTAAGTGAGAGTCCCTCAACCCATTCACTCTGTGATGTGTGGCTAATGAGGAAGAGTTGGCAATAGGCAGCTGTGATTGGCAGAGATTGAGAGTGTCAGCTGACTGCTTTTAGCCTACCAGAGCTTCAACTGATGGCATGTAGATTACGACTACAAGGAAGTGTTTGATCTCTGCCTTAGCCACACCTAAAAAAGGGCTGGACTGAGGATAGCCATTGACTGTTATTTAGTGTTAAACTGCTCTAAAATGGTTTAACACATAATGTACTCCAGAGGACTCCAGGCACTATAACCAATTCAAGGAGATGAAATAGTTATAGGGACTGCACCAAAACTGCTTCATTAAGCTAAAGTTTTTTTGGTGCCTGTAGTATTCCAGTATGCAAACTCTTCCACCAAAATAAACTTAATGTAATCTGTTTCCATATAGCTCCTTGTGTCTGAATTTCTTTCTATATTTTTGAGTGCTCTCGTTCTCAATATATATATATATATACAAAAAATAGTAATTACTACTTTTCCTTATGTGTAGCAGTCAAGTTGACAAAATTTGGCCCAAAAGGGGTGGGGCTTAAACAAGGTGCTGTTTCAGCAGTTGCCCAGAATCCATTAGTCAAATAAATTCCACAGAATTAACAACTGCAGACAGCATAGGCAATGGAGAACAAAATGACTGCACCCAGATACCGAGAAAGATAATAAATGTAAGGTTAGTAGCAAGGAGGGAGTATATTAAGGAAGTTATAGGGGGAATATGGGAAGAAAAACCAAAAGGAAAAAAAATATGACCGCGACGCTTAAAGTTGTACATGGTGTATTTTGGAAATAGTTTCTGAAAGGATTCTTGACATTACCAAACTGAAAATATATAGATTGTTTAGCAAATATGAGAGGCCTGGGACTGCGCCTTTAAAGAAACATGTTCCAAAAGCCAGTAACATGTCCCTAATGCTCTCTAATGAATCCATTCACACCCTACTGCTCAATTATATGTTCAGAAGGATTTTACCGTTTAGTGGTAAATGTACCATTCTCTTTAAAATGTTTGTTCAACTGAATTTGTAAAGACACAAATGCAAAGCAATGAAGCATTATAGATTCAATGCTCATTTTTTTTTTTTTTTTTTTATTCATCTCATGCTTTTTTCCTCTTGATTATGCCAGTCAACTATGAAGGACTAAACTATGCCTAGAGGGTGTATAATAGTCTCAGGTCAACAAACCACCGAGGCATAACATTACCCTATGTGGGGATCAAAACACAAGTCACGGAAGGGTCTCAATTATGTTCCAAACCTGACCACCCCTTCCCCCCCCACACTCTTCCCAAGACCGATTTGTTATTGACTCCGGCATCATAAGTTTAAAAAAAGAAAATTAATTAAATATGGAACAAGTCTGAGTAAAATCTTTTAAACCATCATGTCATTACAAGTGGATGCCTCAGAGGGTAGCTTAAAAGGGGTTTGAGAACAATGACTGTTCAGTTAGATATTTATGGCTATAGTTATGTAAACACACACTTTATTGTCTATGTATATTTAATATAATTATCAGTTTTGTACTGCCAGCCTCTGGAGAGTCAGCAAATCAGTTACTTTAAAAATGTCAGCGAAAAGACAATTGTTGGCAGGCAACTGTCATAAATTACATTAAGAAGTCCAGTGGAAACAAACCCAATGTTGCCATGGAATCCTTTGGAACAGCTGTAAATCTGTCTCAATAGATTGGAAGACAATAGTCCTGTTATCTTGTGCAGAGTTTAGTCTCCCTTGATGATGTAACACTGCCTTTCTCTCAACATCATCTGATGTTTGATTCTACTGAGATATGCGGGACGAAGAAATTATTAAATAAAAAAGCAAGACAGAAAACTAGTCTTGACTTTTAATTTGCCATCAACAAAGCTACATAACTATCCGAGCTGATTAATAGAGCTGCTGTTGCTGTTTAGAAAATTGTTCATGCAGCTGTTTTTCACAAATGATCATGCTGCTTAATGTGATAGTAGTTTACTTCTCCATACTCTTTAAGCTCTTTCGCTTTAGAAACACGATTAATCCCAATAGTCAGACAATAGCTTCTATAGGTCAGCAACACTGATTTTGTGCCAAGCAAGTTCAAGTTATATAATGCACAGAATGAAGAAAAGAAACGTTACAATTACAAAACACTTAAGGCACTCAAAGATAGCTAATAATCAAGGGATCTAATAATTATATTTTGGCATCTGCTTTCCAGTTAAAATAAGCATTTTATTATACTCCTTGTTATGTGTGATAGCATGATAATAAAGTCATATTTGGACCCCAACGTACTGATAACATTTTGACAACAGCATTGTTATGACCACATTTAATGCAGTGGGATCAGTTCTAATTAAGTTTTAAACTAATTAAGATGCACTAACCGTTCTTCTTTAGAAATAAGCTCTGGTAATGTAGGTTCTGTGGATAACAATTCCCAGTAAGCACAGCCAACTCATACAGATCGTGTCTCCCATCATACGGCTGGCTACGTATAATTGTTGTTGCAGCGAGGCCATCGGAAGTTTCAAAAACGGATAATTCTTCCAGGACTACGCTTCATCTTTCTACAATAACTTTTATTCAATATTATTTCTTTTTTGTTTGACTAAAATACGAGATATAAAAGATGAGCAAACGCCTGTTATCCAAACTATTTTTGATTTTAATATTAAACTTTTCATCTTGGGAAACCTCTGAAGTTAAGACCTTCCCCTCTGAGTGCCTGCTTCAAATAAATATATTTTTTTATCTTTTTAAAAACCACAAGTGACACCCTGTCAGGAAAGTTTAGCCATTTTGTTTGAGCCATGACGTGGGCCTGGTAAGAACGAAGATAAACTGGAAGACACATTCTAAATAAATCTTACAAACAAAGCAATGCTTTGTCTGCAGTTTGCACATTCTCTGTGTTCTTGGGGGAAATAAAGGTTGAAGGAGAAAAATAGAGTCTTGAATTTGATTTAATATGGAGCACAAAAATTGCATAAAGTCAAACTCTCAGGGAGAACATTTGCTTGTATATTAGTGTGTAAATATTCATCTTTTCTTATGGCAAATCCTGTGATGATAGAGGAGGAAGCTATGGTGTGTCAGTTCTTGAAGGCACTTAAGGTATCCACTGTGTCATTAAAGAAGAACCATGTAAACTCCAGCTTAAAATACGGCTATGCATGTTGTTTATACAAACATGGCTGCCATGTGCTATATATTTTTCGTATGACATATACCTGCTAACTTATTTTGTCTGCTCTCTGTCTTGATAAATGAATGGTCATTCCCACTGAAACCCCCTTGCTGTTATATATTATCCGGATGTGCCCATGTATCCTGGAATAAAGCTTGCAAACTGTCATCTTTGTAAAAAAACAATAACCTGCGGAGCATTATTTTATCTTTTCTTGTGTATGCAAATATGTGTATATATCTACATTATGGTGAACTGTGTATTATAGGGAAATAATGCCATGGAAGAGGTTCAGGAGACACTATAATTAAAAAATTATGTATGTGGATAATTAGAGTAGCAGGATTTACTTAAATGGGACGTAACACTACTTTCCAAGAAGCCATGTTCTCACACAGCCAAAGCTCACAAAATAAAGTCCTTACTTGGTAGAAGTATTGATTAGTCTGGATGATTTACAAAACAAATCTTTTTGTTAAAAAGCAGGTTAAAAAGGTCAACAAAATAGGGTAACAGGATGCAAACATACTCTTGCTGCCAATAAGACACAGAATCAAAGCAACACTTTTAGCTTGCTGCGGTGCTCTATGTGTGATGAGTTTGTCCTCTTTTTTTTATTTACTTATTTAAAAATATGCAGATTTCAATACTTTTTTTTATAAATTAATTTTGTTACAACCACCTGGCTTCTTGGATATTTAGCTCAGTTGATCTAAACTCAAGAACACCTGCCTTCTCATTGAGCTGCATTGGGAAGTCTGTGATCGGACAGCCACTGAAAGTTTGGTTTGGGGAGGAAGAGGGGACCTGCTGGGCATATCCTGGTCCTTGCTGGTATTATTGCGTGGTCCACTCAATGAGACATAAAGCTTACCATCCTATCAAAGGTTTCAGGCCTAAAAGTTAAGATAGTTGCCACACCAAGGCCTGCAACAACGCGCACCTTCGCACAGTATCCCATATTAGAGGACCTGCTTTTCCTAGCTTTTGATCACATGTGTGTGAAATTTTGGATGAAGAACAGTGTTTTTCGAGACTCACTTCTTACAGGTCAAGTTGAGGCCTCCCAGAGCTGTTCTGCTGGCTGGCATCGCATACCTGGGTCTACCCTATGTGTACCCAGTGAGGTGATATGGAGGAGGAGACAGAGGCCGCTGTGTTTGGTGCATCAACAGTGAAGAAATAGCCTTCACAACTGCCAAGGCTGCTGTTTTCTCCCCCTACACAGTTTACCTAATCAGGAGTCTCCAATTACTGTTGCCTGTTGTGTGGAACCGGAAGATCACAGGCACAGGCTCCAACCAACAGATGTAGCTCCATCCTGCGGAAGAACATAGCAGTTTTCTTTCTCGTCCTGTTTAATTAGATAGATTTTGATGTCTTTTCATAACTAAAAATGTGCAACTTGCCATTTGTTAGGGGTATGTTGAATATTTGACTACCCTGTGTTTGATGCTGTTGATATTTTCATGATGTGTCACTGCACTTCAAAAATAAATTAAAAAAATAACCATAAAATTATAAGAAAAGTACTCACAGCTGTGGAGCAAAAGTTGGTTTTGCAAAGTCTATAGGACTCAGGTGGTATATCCCCACATAAGGGATATATTTTTAGGATGCAAAGAAACAAATCACAAACACAATACATGAACAAGGGACCCCAAAACTCTGTAGATTCAAGTATCACCTACAGACAACTTAGCATCCCAAATTGCAGATCTTAAGAAACAAATTTAAGTAGCTAACCTGCAATGTGTAAAAGCCGCATATTGCATACAGTGGAATAGAGCAGGGAAAATCTTGGCTCAGCAGCTTAAAACTAAACATGTACAACTAAAATTCCCATGTATAATATTCCAGTCATGATAGAAAGTAATCAAACCAAAAGATATTGGAAATATTACATGCAACATTATATTCCCCAAAATGAAGCTGGGCTGTATCAGTCCTCCACTAGAGAAATTAATAAGTACAATTACCAATACCATGACCAAAATATTTTGTCACACCCCATAACTGAAGAAGAAGAGGTGTTGGATGCTATCACCCAGCTCCTAGGCTCTAAGACCCCAGGTCCAGACAGCTTCTAACATGCTTAGTATAAAACATTTAAAAACTCTTTAGCCCCACAACTCACTATATTGTTTGATGATGCAATACAAAATTACCTTCTGAGATGCTATCAGCCAATCTTGTCACCCTGTCAAAACCAAAGAAAGTACCAAGAAATGCCCGAATTTTTATTCTAACTTCTGAAAGCCGATGCTAAATTATTCTTAAAATATTGCAAAGATATAACTTCCCTGACAAGTTTATTTGAATAGTAAAAGGCACTATATAATTGACTGTCAGACCAGTTTTGAACAGTGTTTTTTATCCGACATCTTTCAAATACAGAACGGCACACATCACGGGTGCCCACTGTCTCCATTGCTATTTATTTTGGCTTTGCAGCCACTGGCAGCATCTATCTGTCAGAATCCTAACATACGTGGAATTCTGGTAGGGAACAGAGAACCTAAGCTAAGTATGTTTGCAGACAACATTCTCCTTACGCTGACACAACCACTAATATCCTTGCCTAACTTACAGAGCACATTAATGGAATATAGTCATACACACATACAGTTGCAAGAAAAAGTATGTGAACCCTTTGGAATGATATGGATTTCTGCACAAATTGGTCATAAAATGTGATCTGATCATCATCTAAGTCACAACAATAGACAAATAGACATGGCCACATTTCATTCTTTGTGTGTTATTAGTTTAAGCAGACTGTGATTGTCTATTGTTGTGAATCAGATGATGATCAGATCACATTTTATGACCAATTTGTGCAGAAATCCATGTCATTCCAAAGGGTTCACATACTCTTTCTTGCAACTGTATACTACAAACTCAACATAACCAAAACGAAGTCCATTTGAGTAAAGATAGGAAAGACAACCCTAATACAACTTAAATCTAACTTTAATTATGACTGGAGACAGGATTATCTGTTAATCCCGGGGATAAAATTGATGAAAAACACAGAGGAACTATTAAAGCACAACTATGTAAGTCTGAGCAAAATAATCACCCAACTAATAGGCACTAGGCAACATAAATATATATCATGGGCAGGGCGTATGTCTGCCATAAAATTGATAATTCTACTAAATTTATAAACTTCATAATCAACATAACTAAAACATATCTCCCTCATTTACAAGGAATTCTAGAACAATTTGTATGGAACAAGAAAAAAACAAAACAAGAGTATCTTCAAATTTTATACCAGTCAGTATCAAGATGGGGATTGAGATTCCAAGACCTACACACATGCAGACAGGTGAGCATTTTGGAGGGGGTGATGCCAGCCCATCAAGATCAGAAAGGAACACAATGAATCCACATTGAGGCAACCCAAAACTGTATACAAAGTTGGAACATATTATGCTGGACACCTGGGGGCTACAGGCCTTCAAGGGTTGGTGGCTCCTGACTACTAGATTAATGCCTAAAATATAGGAAATAACAAGAACCAAGTTGTAGGGCTTTAGGCCATTATCTCTAGCAACATCTATCAAAACTATACATTATATAATCCCATATTTAGCATATAAAGCATATTTATAGTAGTCCATTGGAATTACACATCTATACCAACTCTTTACAGATAGAAAACTAAAAAGCTTCACATCTCTAGTAGTAAAGTAAAAACCTTTTAGGTGAATCCTACAATAACAATTCCCTTTGCTTCTTTGAGCTGAAAGACAAAATCTCTAATGAGAGAGAGGGGTATTTTTCTAAATCCCTACACACTTATTAACCTTTAATAGGGTGCACATAGGGATTAAACTTTTTGTTATTTTTATTGAATGCATTGGGGCTGATGTGGACTATAGTCATTGCTGCCACCAAGGAGTAGTGGGAGTTTAAGCGCATGGCTTAATTTTGTATGTTTGCTATAGACAAAATTAGTTTTGGACTAAACAAAAGTCTTCATATTCGTCCAAATTAATTAGGACAAATCAAAAACTGTTGCCATACACAATACTACTGATTACTGGAATTAAAAGTTTGTTCTGCCAAATCATATTTCCTGAAATTTAAATTTAGTTTTAGATGTCTGACTCTCATTCATATAGAACAGTAGTAGAGAGGGACCAGCACTACTGACAGGTTTAAGTGGATACAGGTTTCCGTAAACCTCAAAAGTACACTAAATAAAGAATAATGGAGCCACAACACCAAAGGTTTCAGTGAAGGAGTTTATTCCACCAGAGTGGAGTTGGCAATGTTTCGACTAAATCATACGGTCTTTGTAAAGCTCCAGTCTGATGGAATAAACTCCTTCACTGAGACCTGTGGTGTTGCGACTCTTGTGACATTTTGGTTTGGCTAAATATCATCCATGGAAAAAAAGTCAGGAAATAAAAATGGGCGGTGGTGGCTCTAGACTTTGTGAGGCCTTAGACGAAACTCAAACATGAGGCCCCCACTAACACCCAAAGTAAAAAAAAAAAATAGGGGTTGAATTGTGTGTATAAGGTGCTTTAGTCTCTGTATTCATTGTTCAGAGGCGTGCAGTGTCACGGCTCCCTGTGCCGTGGCATTGTGAGCTCTCTGACTGTAATTATGGCATAATTTGCAAACTAAATTAATTTGCAATAAACAAATTTAATGAGCAATTATGCTAATCATTATACACAACTGTGGGGTATGGTTACATAGCCTTGCATTTGTGTATACATAAGTGCCGGTGTGTGTATTTCTTAGTGTATCTGGCATTGTCTACCTGTGTGTGACAGGATTTGGGGTGAATGACGCACAGTTGGAGGACAGGAATGTAAGAGTTTACATGGCAGGGTGAGTGTGGCAGGGTGAAGGGGGTGAGTGTGGCAGTGCAAGAGAAGGTGAGTCTGACAGGATTGAGGGGGGTTTAATGCGATAGAGTAAGTGTGGCAAAGTAAGGGCAGGTAAGTTTGGTATGGTTGGAGTGGGTGAGAGTGACAGGATTAGGAGGGGTTAATGTGAGTTTGGTTGGGTGTAGAGGGTGACAGTGTGTGGGGACTGTAGGTGTTTGGAAATGGTGATAGTGTATGTGTAGGGGTGACAGTGTCTGTTAAGGGGTGTCAGTGTGTATGGTAATGATAGGGTATGGGTGTGGGATGACAAGGTGTGTGGAGGAAGGCTTTGACAGCATGTGTGCATGTGTTGGGGGGGGTTGAAAGGCTGTTATAGGGTGGGTGTGGGGTGACAGGTTGCGGTGGGGGCAGTGACAGGGTAGGGGGGCTGTGACAGGGCAGGTGGTAATAGGGGCATTGTGACAGGGCAGGGTGGTAGGTGGGGCTGTGAAAGAGCAGGGAGTGGGGGGCTTTGACAGGGCAGGGAGTGGTGGGGGGCTGTGACAGGGGCACGGGGTGGTGGAGCTGTGACAGGACAGGGATGGTAGGGGGGTGTGACCAGGTGGGGGTGTGACAGGGTAGAGGGTGGTAGGGGTTGTGACAGGGCAGGGGGTTGTAGGGGTGTGACAGAACAGGAGTTGGTAGGGGACTGTGACAAGGCAAGGTGGTGGGAGCTGTGACAGGGCAGGGGTGGTGGGGAGCTGTGACAGGACAGGGTTTGGTAGGGGGGCTGTGACAAGGCCGGGTGTGGTAGGGGTGAGTGTGGCAGGGCAGGGAGTGGTAGGGGAGTTGTGACAGGGTGGTGGGGTCTGTGACAGGGCAGGGTGGTGGGGCTGCGTGGATAGGGCAGGGGTGGTAGCAGGGCTGTGATAGGGCAGTGGGGTGGTGGGGGTCTGTGACAGGGCAGGGAGTGATGGGGCTGTGACAGGGCAGGGGTGCCGTGACAGGGCAGGGAGTGGTGGGGGGCTGTGACAGGGCAGGGGATTTTAGGGGGGCTGTGGCAGGGCAGGGAGTGGTAGGGGGCTGAGGCAGGGGGTTGTGGGAGATGTGACAGGGCACAGGGTAGTAGGGGTGCTGTGACAGTGTGGGGGTATGTGACAGGGCAGGGGGCGGTTGGGGTCTGGGGCAGGGGGTGTCAGGGAAGGGGGTGTCAAGGGTGTATGACAGGGCAGGGAATGGTAGGGGGGCTGTGACAGGGTAGGGGGTGCTGGGGGAGCTGTGACATGGCCTGGGATGGTAGGGGGATTGCAACAGCGAAGGGGATGGTGGGGGAGCTGAGACTGTGACAGGGCAGGGGTCATAAATACCTTTTTAGTAAATTTATTCCCTGATGGTCCGGTGGGCAGGCTGTATCCCTGGTGATCCGTTGGACTCCCTATCCGGTCTGCAGCTCCGCCAGGTGCAGAGCTGCAGACCACATGGTAAGTCGCGATCTCCAGCGCATTGCCGCGGTAACCCGCAGCAACGCTCTGGCTGGCGGTGATCATGAGACTCCTCAGTCTGCAGCTCTGCACCGTACAGAGCTGCAGACTGAAGGCTGGCTCTCTCCCGGGCAGACTGACTTTTAGAGCTCCTGCATCAGTAAAAGGAGGGTGAGTACTTTGCAAATAACCCTTCAAACTCAACATGTTTGTATCCACTCCTTTTCGCTAATTTAATCCCTCCCAAAACCTAAAAAAAAGTATATTTCCTTATTTGAAAAACTTAAGCACTCAAAGCCTAAACCTGAAACAAAACCTTTACCTTAATCCTAGGTTTCACTCCTCCTAAAATATAAACACCCAATGTGCCACAACACGAACCAAACTCTAATCCTAAAACCCTTATTCTAAATATACCCTTATACAGTGAGGGAAAAAAGTATTTGATCCCCTGCTGAATTTGAACTTCTGCCCACTGACAAAGAAATTATCAGTCTAGAATTTTAATGGTAGGTGTATTTTAACAGTGAGAAAAAGAATAACAACAAAAATTCCAGAAAATGCATGTCAAAAAAGTTTTAAATTGATTTGCATGTCAATGAGTGAAATAAGTATTTGACCCCTTTGTGGTGGCAAAACCCTGGCTGGCAATCACAGAGGTCAGACATTTCTTGTAGTGGGCCATCAGGTTTGCACTCATCTCTGGATGGATTTTGTCCCACTCCTCTTTGCAGATCCTCTCCAAGTCATTAAGGTTTCAAGGCTGGCATTTGGCAACTCGAACCTTCAGCTCCCTCCACAGATTTTCTATGGGATTAAGGTCTGGAGACTGGCTAGGCCACTCCAGGACCTTAACGTGTTTCTTCTTGAGCCATTCCTTTGTTGCCTTGGCTGTGTGTTTTGGGTCATTGTCATGCTGGAATACCCATCTACGATGCATTTTCAGTGCCCTGGCTGAGGGAAGGAGGTTTTCAGGCTAGATTTGATGCGGTGCAGTTGTCCTGTCCCCTTAGTAGAAAAACACCCCCAAAGCATAGTGTTTCCACCTCCATGTTTGACGGTGGGGATGGTGTTCTTTGGATCATAGGCAGCATTCCTCCTCCTCCAAACACGGCGAGTTGAGTTGATGCCAAAGAGCTCAATTTTAGTCTCATCTGACCACAATACTTTCATCCAGTTCTCCTCTGAATCATTCAGATGTGCATTGGCAAACTTCAGATGGGCCTGTACATGTGCTTTCTTGAGCATGGGGACCTTGTAGGTGCTGCTGGATTTCAGTCCTTCACGGTGTAGTGTGTTACGAATTGTTTTCTTGTTGACTATGGTCCCAGCTGCCTTGAGATCGTTAACAAGATCCTCCTGTGTAGTCTTTGCTGATTCCTCAGCATTCTCATGATCATTGAAACTCCATGAGGTGAGAACTTGCATGGAGCACCAGACCGAGGAAGACTGACAGGTATTTTGTGTTTCTTTCATTTGCGAATAATCACACCAACTGTTGTCAGCTTTTCACCCATCTGCTTGGTGATGGTATTGTAGCCCATTCCAGCCTTGTGTAGGTCTACAATCTTGTCCCTGACATCCTTGGACAGCTGTTTGATCTTGGCCATGGTAGAGAGTTTGGAATCTGATTGATTGATTGCTTCTGTGGACAGGTGTCTTTTATACAGGTAACGAGCTAAGATTAGGAGCAGTCCCTTTAAGAGAGTGTTCCTAATCTCAGCTCGTTACCTGTATAAAAGACATCTGGGAGCCAGAAATCTTGCTGACTGATAGGGGATCAAATACTTATTTCACTCATTGACATGCAAATCAATTTATAACTTTTTTGATATGCGTTTTCTGGATTTTTTTTTTTTGGTTATTCTGTCTCTCACTCAAATACACCTACCAATAAAATTATAGACTGATAATAAATCTGCAGGAGATCAAATATTTATTTCCTTTACTGTTCCACAATTATAACCGCTCTCAAACTTTGAATCCACTTACCATAAAATACCCTATGTTGTCTAACTCTGACATTAAACCCTTTCTCTACCTGTTCTCAACATTTATCCTAACCACTTCTAACATTTTTAACCCTGAATTCAATTCCACAGCTGCATACACTTAACTATACTCAGAGATGCAAACATAATGTAACATTTGTAAATGAAAGCACATTACTGAAATATAGGCTTAAGAATTGTTTCTTCATATATGGACATGAAGGCATTGGCGTATGAGGACGCCATCAAGTCTGTATACCATCATCCCCCATGAGGTGGGAACCAAGGCAGTACAAAAATTTATATCAACATCTACCCACTACCATCGACCAAAAATTTTGTATTTTCTAGAGGTGATAAGATTAGCACTTATATTAAACTATTTTTGTTTTGAAAACAAATATTACTTTTAGAAGATGGGGGCAGCAATGTCGCCCTCATACGCCAATGCCTACATGTCCGTATACGAAGAAACAATTCTTAAGCCTATATTTCAGCAACATGCTTTAATTTACAAACGTTACATCAACGATTGCTTTATAGCAGGGGTTCTCAACCCAGTCCTCAAGGACCTCCTACCAGTCCAGGATTTAGGGATTACCTGGGTGTGTCTATGGTGTTTAAAAAAACAAAACAAAAAATACCTGCTTTATAGTAAAGCAAGGGGATGAGGAATCCTTTGGAGAAGTCATAAAAATTATTAATATCTCCCCTAGTCCAGTAAGAATGACACATGAGTGCAGTAGAAACACAATTAACTTCCTGGACTTATCCATTATGCAAGAAGTTCAACGTCTAGGCTACATGGTATACAAAAAGAGTACAGATAGGAATAGTATCTTACACAGACAGAGCTTTCATCCACCTTATATATTCAAATCAGTGCCCTACACACAGTTCCTTCAGGTTCTCCGCAACAATTTGAATTTAGTAAACACAGAGAAACAGTTACAAGAAATGTATTATCAATTTGTGGACAGAAGTTATTCCACCTCCCTACTAACCACACAACTTGAAAAGGCTTAGGAAACAATGAATCAACCCAAGGAGGAAACTTTGTTATCAATGAATAAAAAGAAGAAAACTCTCACATTTAAATATAACACCCAATATACTAGAACCTCACATTTTACATCCAAGACAATCAGGACACAGTTGAAAAAATCCTGTCTAGTGACAAAACTCTACCCAGAAGTTTCAAAACCCTCCCTATGTTTAGCTTTGTAAAGGCCCACAATATGAAAGATTTGGTGGTGTTTAATGATTCAAAACATTGCTATTAGAATCATTGGCTAAAGAGTAAAGTTGCCAAATTGGGGTGCTTTAAGTGCACGGGATGTGTCACTTGTGGACACATGGTACAAATTAGGACCTTCATGCATCCCCACAACAATAAATGTTACGATATTAAACATCACCTCCTTCACGGACCATGTAGTGGATAAAATCCCCTGCCCATATGGGCTACACTACACAGGGAAGACGGAATTAACCTTATTAGACTGTATGCAAGGACACTGTTAAGCAATTAATACTGCCTATCGAGATGGACACACTGAAAAACTGGTGGTGAAACACTTTTTACAGATGGGACATTCATTGACCACGTTAAAATTTATTGGTATCGACAGAATGCCACCATTACCTAGAGGAGGAGACAGAGCTCATCTATTCCTACAGCAAGAAACCTTTTGGATCAAAACCTTGAACACTGTAGCCCCATATGGTTTAAATGAGCATATTTCCTATTTGCCTTTTTTGCCAATACCTTAACAGGTTCTTTTTTCATAGTTACCAATTGGAAACATGTACTTCAAAATGCTAAAATTGATGGCCACTTTAAATCCACTTCATGGCTAATATATTTTTTGTTAAAATTTCGATGATATTATGAATTTCGTATTGACATTATATCGATGTCCCCAATGTCTCAGGAGTTCGATTTATCTATGTGGATTACATGAAGAGCCAAAAATGGGTATAAATATATTTAAAATAGATACAGTTAGAAATCATTGAATTATTTTCTCTACAGCTTCTCTTGCATTATTATCTCTTTTTAGGATCACTTGGTATAAGGTGCACATGGGTGTTTCTTTTATCTAGATTCAATCTCTACAGCACTTCACGTTTTTTATCTCGGGTAGGACAGACACTGGTGAAATGGAAAACATCAGATATTCCAAATTTTTCCCCGGAACTGTTTTACGTTATTTACATTTTCAGCCATCGTCTTTTCAGTGCCACACATTTAACTACATATTTCCGTTACATTTGTAGCTTTCGGTTAAGGCTTTCACAGTGGAGGTATATGAACAGGAGTAAGTAAACTAATTAATTAATTAATATATATGTTGTACTTTGGTGGTGTAATTTGTTTTGGGAAAGGTTTGAAAGCAGTCCGAAACGTTGACGCAACACAAATAAAATTGACTATTCTTTCTACTACTCAAGACCTGTGAGTGCCCACTTTCCTGTGAAAATATTTTGTTATATATATATATATATATATATATATATATATATATATATGCTTAAATAATGCTAAATGAAAAAAATAATAATAGCCTTAAGCAAAATCCAGCAAAATTCAACATTTCTCCACTACAATAACGTCTAAATATTACTCTAGCAAGAATCTTACCAGGAAGATAGCTTATAAATAACATTTCAATAAAGGTCACAAATTTCTTTTTCAGAGTTTAAATTCTTGGAAATTAGGTCAGTGAGGTCACAGGAGATGAGCTAGATGGATTACAGAATAATAAATTAGGATCCTTTTTCCCATGGTTAAAGTTTATTAAACTGAAGGCTGTACAGTGTGGGTTGAGATGTATGCAATCATATGAACTAATCTGACACTTTCATGAGCCAGGGACTTTCCTGTATATCAAAAGAAAGTCATATGGGTTCGATAGTATATAATAGGACATCCCGGGGGAGTCCATCTTTACAGCAGGTATATAGCTCTAGCAATATTAAAGTACAAATAAGACCCACTGTACTGTAAGATGGGGATTGTATCGCAGATGGTTCGTTCTAGTACGTATGACAGTTCAAGTGTTACGCTTACAGATTAAATACTTTATAAACAATATTGCTGCAGGTGTAACAATGACAACACAATAAGTGCTTTGTGTCTTGTGAAATGATGTAACATTCACAGCAAATGTTTTTGGAAAACCTTACTCTATTTCCAACCTAAGACTTTGTTCCAGGCAATATTATTAATATTAGATATTAACTAGAAGTGAAAATGCATATGCAATATATAAAGGAAGGTATACTATATTACATCAATGTCTGTTACATTATAAATTAGTAATAGCTCTCAGAATTAAGGGGCTGCTTCTATCAGAATTGGTAAGTATTGCTTGTGCAGTCATATACATCTACTTTACAATATTACAACAAAAGAATAAGAATAATGCAGAAAAATCTGTAAAAAGCTATTAAAGCACAATATAAATGATTGTGGGTTGTAAGCTTTTATATCATGTTATTTAAGAAAAAAAATGATACCAAGGAATAGGTAGGGTAACTTTCTTTTTTATAGGCAGCAATAGTATTTAGTGGAATTCTTACCACAATAATTAGAATTTTTAAGCATGGTCTCAATGTACTTCTGATGCTTATTTAGGAGGAGAAAATGACTACTGATAATCTGGATTTTATTAATAAATAATAAAAAAAAGGATTTGTAAAGCATATATGTGATGACCAAACTGTTAAAGGGGCACTCTGATCATCATACCACTGCAGCTATGTGTGCAGTTTCACAGTCTCATGATCCATCCAACAGGGTTATTCACTACACTGCATTTTGTCTGGATGGACAAACTAGGCAAAATCTACTGAAAATTACAAAATTCTGACAGTAGAGACAATTCTCATATTTACTAACAGGGCCAGTCTTAAAGGTGTGAGCTGTGCGGCCTCACGGGGCACCATGGCAATAGGGAAGCCCAATTGCCAACACAGCTTGCAACACCAGTAGCCACCTTAGGGCTCCTCGGCCGGGGGAGCAAAGTATCCAAAGATACTGCCACCCCTTAGGAAAACTGCAATTTATTTTTATTTAATATATTGATGGATAGGCAATATATGCAATAAAAAATATTCACTGGTGGCCTGGTGGGTGATGATGATATTCAAAACTTTACCCCCTACTGATACACTAGGTGGAGAGCTCTCCCTCCCGGCTCTGGCACTCAGTGAGTCAGAGCGCAGCCGAGGAGATTCCCAGCCTACGCTCGGAGTCATCACTGAGAGCCCGAGTTTCAAGGGAGCGCTCACTATCGAGTGTATCAGCAAGCTCCAACCAATAGGATGAGCTTGGGAAGCAACCACATGCTGTATACTGCTGCCAGGTGCTAATAAGTGTCTGCCAGGGAACTGAGCTTGTATGTAGTGACCTTGTGTCTGTGTGTATGTGTGCCAGTAAGCTTGTGTATAGTGATCGTGTGGGGATGTATCAGTGTGATTGAGTGTAGTGACCTTGTGTCTGTATGTTAGTGAGCTTGTGTGTAAGTGAGCTTGTGTTTAGTGATCTTGTGTGCATGTGTGCTAGTAAGCTTGTGTCTAGTGACCTGATCAAAATACCATCATACAGTATATCACCCAATGTGTAATAATCCCCACCCAACAACAGAAGGAGGGGGATGAATGATTGCTTTTATTTTTTATTTTTTATTACTATTACATTAGTAAAATTTCTATACATACAATGCATCCCCTATACAAACATTACACCCCCTGTACACACACACTATACCCCAATACACACACTATACCCCTATACACATAGTACACTCCCTATACACATTCACTATACACCCTATATACACACTATACCCCAATACAAACACTATACCCCTATATACATAGTGCACTCCATATACACATGCACTGTACTCCATACATGCACACTATACCCCTCTACCCACACTATACCCCTATACACATATACTATTCTCCCTACATGCACACTATACCCCTATATGTATGGGATTTGAATATATTTACAAAGCCCTGATTTTAATATTGAATGCCACCGGCAGGATGCACATTCACAAGTTATCATTCACTTGCTTTCTTACAAATGAATGATAATTTTAATCACTATTTACCTGCTGACTGCAAATACTTAAAGGCCCTCAGTGGCACAAGGGTTAATTAGTGACGGCTAAGTGGTGGCAAATATACTAAGTATCCAGTAGGGATGAGGTCTGTGAAATAACAGGAAGGACCTGTAAAATTATATTTATATTGTATCATTGAGTTGAAATGTATTTCTTAATCTACTCTGCCAGGTTGATAAAATGGTAATCTTTTTAGAGAAACATGACAAGCATCATGATCAATAACAGCACAAGTGGTTAAGATGCCAGAGTGCCCTGGTACTCACCAATGTAAGCAGTCGATCCGTTTTAGAAAGGTTTCTTAACTGGGGCCTGCTTTGTGACTCTATGCCTCCACTAAAGCCAACAGAGAGAAGGATAGGCTGTTGGCTGACTGTGCAGATCTCATCGGCTGAGAGCAACACTGTAGGGCTTAGCTCAGGAGAGCTAATGGACGCTAATAGCAGGAACCTCTAGCACTCTCTTGGCTGTAGTGGAGGCAAGTAGTAGCTCCCAATGCCTGGCACACTCCAGGTAAGAAGTCAAACCACCACGTACAATGGAAGTGCCAAGTCACAATGGCACCATAACCACAGCTGCATGCTGTAGTGATTATGGTGTTTGGAGAGTTCCTTTAAGTAAACGTGTTTCACTGAATACTGTTGCTTTCACAATTCTGAAACATTGCAACATGTAGAAAAACATGAAACTCATATTCAAATACCAATACATCAAGGCTCATATTCATGTCATATGAAATCATTTATCATAAATCATCGTATATGTGTTGTGATGCGAAGGTTAGAGTAGATAACTAATGTGAAACGCACAGGAATCACTCACCATGGCAACATTTAAAATAGATCAGTGTATATCTTACTTTCCTTGTAGTTTTGAACTACACATCACCTCGGTATGTAGAAAACATATTTTATGAGTGATTTCATTGAAGGAAGAAGATATTCCTTAATCAGAGAATGGCTCAGTTACATCTGTTGCAGCTATATTTATCCTATGTCAGGAAACTGACAGGGATCCAATACGCAGAGTGCGCACAGAAGGAGGTACGTATACCGGACCTTAGAATGGCCGGACTAACGTAAGGACAAGCAAGAATAGTCAAAAGGTAAGCCGAGGTCAAGGGAGCCGGAGGACAGGTAAGCGAGATACAAGCCGAGTCAAAGGAGAGGAGAGGACAACAGGACAAAAGACAAGCAAGGGTCAAAACCGGAAACACAAGATAAAGAACGCGCTGAGTGACTAGCAAGCTAGAACCACGACAGGGCAATGAGCAGTAGTAAAGGTTTCCTTTAAATACCCTGTTACCTAAATAGAGACCACGCCCCCAAAAGGTCCGGAATAGCGGTTCCCGGCACTTTATGCAAATGCCGACGTCATGACGTCGACGCTAGCCGTCGCGTCATAAAAGGGGGAGGAGCTAGCGCGGCCGGCGCGAAAACGGCCGGAATATGCCGAAATGCTAGGGGAAGGGAGCCCCTAAGCAGAGAGGATGTCCTCCCTGGATACATCACCAACAGGTACCCTGACAGTACCCCCCCTTCTAGAAACGCCCACCGGGCGGATGGGACCTGGCTTAGAAGGAAAACGAACGTGGAAGGCCCGAAGAAGACGAGGAGCATGCACGTCTATACCAGGAACCCAAGACCTCTCTTCAGGACCATAACCTTTCCAGTCTATGAGGTATTGCAGCTTCCCCCTAGAAATACGAGAATCAAGGATGGACTTGATGATATATTCCTCCTGACCATCCACACGGACCGAGGATGGAGGAGCAGAGCGGGAGGAAAATCTGTTACAAACAAGAGGTTTCAATAACGACACATGAAAAGAGTTAGGGATGCGTAGAGTAGGAGGTAGATCCAGCAAATAAGAAACCGGGTTGATCCTCCTCAGTACCCTGTAAGGACCAATGTAACGAGGAGCAAACTTCAAGGAAGGAACTTTCAGGCGAATGTGTCTGGTACACAACCAGACCCTATCCCCCGGAGAAAAAATAGGAGCAGGACGTCTACGCCTATCAGCATGTGACTTAAACACCGCGGAACTACGTTCAAGAATTTGTCGAGTCTGATCCCACAACTTTCTCAGGTTGGCTATATGAATATCAACCGACGGTATACCCTGGGAAGGAGACACCGACGGAAGAACAGTAGGGTTAAAGCCATAGTTCAAGAAAAAGGGGCTATTACGAGTGGAACCACAAACAAGGTTGTTGTGAGCAAACTCCGCCCAAGGAATCAGACCGACCCAGTCATCCTGGTGTTCAGAAACAAAACAACGTAGATATTGCTCAATTTTTTGGTTAGTGCGTTCGGCTGCTCCGTTAGATTGGGGATGATAGGCCGAAGAAAAATTCAGTTTGATGCCCAACTGTGAACAGAAGGATCTCCAAAAACGGGAAATAAATTGGGAACCCCTGTCTGACACAATCTCATTGGGAATACCATGTAAACGGAAAATTTCTCTAGCAAATATCACGGCCAGTTCGGGGGAGGACGGAAGTTTAGGCAAGGGAACGAAATGAGCCATTTTAGTAAACCTGTCAAGGACCGTGAGGATAACTGTATGCCTATTGGAAGCTGGTAGATCAACAATAAAATCCATAGCCAAACAAGCCCAAGGTTTGTTGGGAACGACTAAGGGCTGCAATAAACCACAAGGGAGATCCCGCGGAAGTTTATTCCTGACACAAACATTGCAAGCCTTGACAAAGTCTTCCACATCCCTACGTAAACCGGGCCACCAGAAGTCTTTGGAGATCAGGCAGTAAGTTTTGTGGATGCCGGGGTGACCAGCGATCTTGCTATCGTGGAAACAGCGAATAATGTCCACTTGGAATTTGGGAGACACGAACAAGCGGCCCACAGGAGTACGTTCGGGAGCAAGAGATTGTTCGTTCTGAATATCAGCGAGCAATGGAGAGTGTATTTTGACATTGGTGTTGGCGATAATATTGACTTCAGGAATAATAGGGAACAAAGTATCCTCTGTAGAGGTGGTAGGTTCGTGCTGACGTGACAAAGCGTCTGCCTTAGTGTTCTTAGAACCAGGCCTGTAAGTAAGCACATAATTAAAGTGTGTAAGGAACATAGACCAACGTGCCTGCCTGGCAGATAATCTTTTGGCCTCCCCCATATACGATAAATTTTTGTGGTCAGTCAAGATAGTAACTGGGAGGACGGTGCCCTCTAACAAATGTCTCCATTCCTTTAATGCCATAATGATAGCTAAAAGTTCTCTATCACCAATGTCATATCTCCTTTCAGTGTGTGATAGTTTCTTGGAAAAAAAACCGCAAGGGTGCAGCGGCTTATCTAAACTTTGTCTTTGGGATAACACTGCGCCTATCCCTGTTTCAGACGCATCAACTTCAAGTAAAAAGGGTAGAGAGGTATCAGGATGAACTAATACAGGTGCTGAGGCAAAAGACTGTTTGAGCGTTTCGAAAGCAGATAAAGCCTCAGTAGACCAGGTTTTGGTATCGGCTCCTTGTTTGGTCATATTAGTGATAGGAGCGATAACAGAGGAGTACCCTTTAATAAAACGTCTGTAATAATTAGAAAATCCAAGAAATCTTTGTATGGCTTTGAGTCCCTTAGGTAAAGGCCAATCTAAAATCGATTTTAGTTTGGTCGGGTCCATCATAAACCCGTCTTTGGAAATTACGTAACCTAAGAAAGTTACCTGAGACTGGTCAAAGCTACATTTTTCCAATTTACAATACAATCCATGTTGTAAAAGTTTCTGTAATACCTTTCTGACTTGTTTATGATGTGAATTAATGTCTCTAGAATGGATTAATATATCATCCAAATATACAATTACACATTCATGTTGGAATTCTCTAAGAACTTCATTGATCAAGTCTTGGAAGACGGCCGGGGCGTTACAAAGCCCAAACGGCATTACGGTATACTCATAATGCCCGTAACGGGTATTAAATGCTGTCATCCATTCATCTCCTTGTTTAATTCGCACTAAGTTATATGCTCCTCTTAAGTCAAGTTTAGTAAAAATACTCGAGCCCTTTAGTCTGTCAAAGAGTTCAGTAATCAAAGGAATAGGGTAAGCATTTCTGATAGTAATTTTGTTCAATCCCCGATAGTCTATACAAGGACGTAAGGTACCGTCTTTCTTTTCTACAAAAAAGAAACCCGCCCCCGCCGGAGAAGAAGACTTTCTAATAAATCCCTTGTCTAAATTCTCCTTGATATATTCCTCTAAAACTAAGTTTTCCTTGGTGGATAGAGGGTATACCGTACCCCTGGGAGGCATAGTACCAGGGAAAAGTTTAATAGAACAGTCATAAGACCGGTGGGGAGGTAAAGTATCCGCCTTACCCTTGTCAAATACAGATTTGAGGTCTAGATATTGTAATGGTATCTGAACGTCTGTGGATTGAGAAGTGTTAGCATAAGAGTTTACGGGGCAAACAGAAGTAACTCTCTGCAGACATTCTTCCCTACAACCCATACCCCAAGAAACGATTTCTCCACCCTCCCAGTCAATCTGAGGGTTGTGTCTCTTGAGCCAAGAATATCCTAGAACCACTGGGACTGCCGGGGAGGAAATTAACAGAAGGGAAATCAACTCTTCGTGGAAAATACCAACAGTAAGCTTAACGGGTTCGGTCTCATGGAATATTACTGGTTCAGATAAAGGTCTACCATCTATGGCCTCAACGGCCAAGGGTGTATCTCTCAATTGGAATGGGATACAATGCTTATTAGCGAAAGTTTGGTCTATAAAGCTTTCTGCTGCTCCAGAATCTAATAATGCCATCGTAGCAATAAACCCCTTTTCCCAAGCTAGAGAGACAGGAATCAGAAGCCTATGGTCTTTTTTATTATGCATAGAGGACAGTAATGAAACACCCAAGGCCCGTCCTCTAAGGGAACTTAGGTGCGAGCGTTTCCCGGACGATTAGGGCAACTAAGACGTAGGTGACCTCTCAGCCCGCAGTATAAACAGAGACCCTCCCTTCTTCTGTACTGTCTCTCAGCCTCAGATAAGCGAGTATTACCTATTTGCATAGGTTCTGGTGGAGTAGGATTATAGGAGTCAGGGTTCTGAAATGAGGGAGCGAGTCTTACAGGAAGTCTAGTAACTCTTTCCCGAGTGTTCTGCCTCTGTCTCATGCGTTCATCTATTCTGGAAATGAAGGATACTAAATCCTCTAAATTTTCCGGAAGTTCTCTTGTGGCAATTTCATCTAGAATTTCATCAGACAACCCATTCAAGAAAACATCCATAAAAGCTTGTTCGTTCCATTTCACTTCTGCTGCCAATGATCTAAACTCTAGAGCATATTCTACAAGGGTCCTATCTTGTTGTTTAAGGCGTAACAGGGATCTGGCCGCATTAATCTTCCTCCCTGGGGGGTCAAAGGTTCTTCTAAAAGCCGTGACAAACGCAGTGTAGTTGTAGACTAAAGGATTGTCATTCTCCCAAAGGGGATTGGCCCATCTAAGTGCTTTATCTATTAGCAGGGTTATAATAAAGCCTACCTTAGCCCTGTCAGTGGGGTAAGCCCGGGGTTGTAGTTCGAAATGTATACTTATCTGGTTTAAAAAACCACGACAAGCATCAGGCGAACCCCCATATCGTAATGGTGACGTGACATGGGAAGATGCGCCTACAGTGGCTACTTCCAAACCAGTACTTAGCGAGTGGCTAGCAGTGGAACGTATTTCTTCAGACTGGGTACTGGAGCGTGTCAACAAAGTTTGTAACGCTAAAGCCATTTGGTCCATTCTATGGTCCATGGCCTCAAATCTGGGGTCAGGAGGACTAGCACCTGCAGGATCCATCATGGCCCTGTCGTAATGTCAGGAAACTGACAGGGATCCAATACGCAGAGTGCGCACAGAAGGAGGTACGTATACCGGACCTTAGAATGGCCGGACTAACGTAAGGACAAGCAAGAATAGTCAAAAGGTAAGCCGAGGTCAAGGGAGCCGGAGGACAGGTAAGCGAGATACAAGCCGAGTCAAAGGAGAGGAGAGGACAACAGGACAAAAGACAAGCAAGGGTCAAAACCGGAAACACAAGATAAAGAACGCGCTGAGTGACTAGCAAGCTAGAACCACGACAGGGCAATGAGCAGTAGTAAAGGTTTCCTTTAAATACCCTGTACCTAAATAGAGACCACGCCCCCAAAAGGTCCGGAATAGCGGTTCCCGGCACTTTATGCAAATGCCGACGTCATGACGTCGACGCTAGCCGTCGCGTCATAAAAGGGGGAGGAGCTAGCGCGGCCGGCGCGAAAACGGCCGGAATATGCCGAAATGCTAGGGGAAGGGAGCCCCTAAGCAGAGAGGATGTCCTCCCTGGATACATCACCAACAGGTACCCTGACAGCCTACTCCATTTATATTACAATTATAATTGTTACATGTGAAGTGTTTACATCTGAAATCAACTTTTCTTGTAATCTGGTGTACAAAGTGCTATTTGCTTGGCTCAATGCAACCCTCCTGGAAAAGGTGCATGTTAATTCAGGATCCTGTGTTATTATTAATGTTTATTGTATATGTAACACGTCAGATATGGCTTAATATCAAGCAGGATAAATAATATTTCTTGTAGACAATCATTAAGAAGCCACGATATGTTACTACATGGTTTTAATTAAAACGTTTTGATAACAAGCTGGATAATGCAGGTAAAAGTAACACATTACTGAGCCCATAATGCAAACATTAAATTAAAGTAACAATATAATTTTAGAAATAAAATAAGAAATCATATCTACTGCACATGCACGACACCAATCAGCTTCTTCTCATACAGATGTATTGGCTCAATAAATCTTTATGAGGGGCTTTTGGCATTATCATGAAAAGTGTCAAGACACTGAATATCAGTCGAGCAAATTTCTGAGTGACAGCCCTTAGAGGTGTTGTGATGGAATTTCGGTGAAATGTAAATTTAGTAGGCCGAGATTCCCACGTGGCATATGTAAGTACACGTGTATGTTGTATCAGTTAGCTAGTTACACGTAGCTAAGATACTGTCATCAATGTACTGAGCATGTGCAGGAATGCAGGAACTGAAATCACACTCCTTTCTCCTTTGTTTCGGATGAGCCATGTGGTCTGCCCATATAAGGAAATCCAGATCCTGTCCACCAATTGGTTAAGGGTATGTGCGGGTGGAGCTATTAATGGGAGGAGTTATAGTTCTAGAAAAATCATGTACTCCATGTGTTCACCCCTCAGACCTGTTTTGGAATGTTAGTTCATCTGAGACCTGATCGGTATGTTAATAAAGACCTTTTACTTCCTGAAGACCTGCCTCCATCTCTCTGTGTCTGGCTTCTGCAAGTTTTCTCGGTTACAGTGTCCTTAGGGAAAAGGCAGTGTGCATAGCTATTTATTTTTTATGCATAGCTGACTGAGACTGCAGGGAGAGCCTCTTTGCTCCAGAACCACTACATTAAACGTGTGGTGGTTCTGTTTACTAACTATAACACTACAAATCACTCTGCTTTTAGATACTTCTAGAGACCTCAACTTATTATTCATATACAATCCTGCTATTGCCAGTTGTTTTTTTAAACATTCTGCTTTACTTTTAGAGTTTTCCTGCTTTTGCTTTGAAAAGGGAGCTTTCATAAATACACTTTAATCTCCTAAATTACTAGGTGAGTATAACCTCCGATGTACACTGTTCTTAATGTTACATGAACCACTTGTATATGACTCTTGTTATGTTTCCCCCACCAATGGTAAGGCATGAAGTCAAACCAGACCCTCAGGTTCTAGTACCTGTTTATTGATTTTAAATAAAATTGTGATCAACAGGCGAATTGCAATCACAGAAAGTCTTACCAGGAGGACATTCTCATGGAATTATCTATGGTTAAATGATTACATAAGATAACAAAACAAATACTTCTTATTGGCTAAACATTTGTGAAATTTCAAACTAAATGCTCACATTTATAAACATAAGCTGCGTATCTCATATCTGACATGATAACAATCAATGATGGACAGGTCCGACAATTGAATCAATTTAACCAAAAAAACCTCCTATCCCAGTTATCTTTAGACACACACCTCTTCAGACTCTCTTTGCGGTTACATTCTACCTACAAGTAGAACTAAAGAATAAATGTACAGTAGGGCAAAGTTCAGCAATTCATATAAATGATATATAAAGCATATCTGCTGAATCTTGCAACCAGGTTTCTCTCCATTCAGGTACATTTGATTCAGTCAAATATATTCAAACTTGTACACTATGTATTCAAACCCTTACAAACACACAGTCACATTCTCCCTGTCCCCCATTAGGTTTCTTCTTTTTAAGCATTAGACTTTTTATCTTTTCCCAACATCATCTTGCACCATGAACAAAGTTCTTATTACATTTCCAAAGTCCAGTGGTTATCAGTGAAAAACAAGCATCTTCTGTAAAACAAGCATCTTTGTAAAACAGCAAATAAACTCCTTGATGAAATGGTTCACTGGGACAAAATGGTCAATAGGCCTACATACTCCATATGCGCCTTGCTCCAGCTAAATGATCACACTACTAGGCAAATGCTGTTAAAGGAGCACTTTAGTGTTAGAAATAAATATCTGTATTCGTAACACTACAGACCTAATGACATAGCGGCCAGCACTGATGGCACCATAACAACTTCATAAGATGATGTAGTTAAAGTGCCTGCAGTGTTCCTTTAATTTACTTTCTGAGATTTCATGCTCTAAAGCTTTTGCTCAGTATATACCTGGATTAAATGATAAATCTTTGCAAGCAGAATAAGAACTATGTTCCTGAATTTACTTCTCTTGTATATAGACCTATCAACTACTTTATTCTAAACTGGTCATTCAGGAACCAGCACTTGTGTTTGCAATTATAGTTTGTTTTTTTGGCTAACAGACAATATATGCCATCATTATTAGAATTTCCAATTTCTAATTTTTACCTTCAGCGTCTTATAAGGCTACATAGCTGATTTCACTTATGATCTTTATCTTTAAAAAGACAAATGAAGCCTGACCCTAATGTTCAAAGGGAACTGTCGCCCCCAAAGGATTGTCAATATTGTGTTTACACAATCCCTGTATTTAGCAAATATTTATATGCAAGGTCTGTAAATCTACGCATTATTCCTGATTGTTTTCATGTTATTGGGCAAATATAGCAATATAGAGTGAATTACATTTTTAAAGGAGAAAATAAAAATCTAAACATGTTAATAGCAGTCATAGAATTCAAACTTGTTATACAAAAGTATATATTTGTAGAAAGTAGACTTCTAAAGTATCTACTTACAAGCATTTACTACTTTAATTTAACAGTGTTATAAGCAACTCGCCCCAAATCTGATGGTTACAATGATGTTTTTGTGTTTTTCACACACATGTTCCATTTTTGTGGGGAATTATACAGGCTGTGTTTTCGACTGCTGCACAGACCCCATATGTGTAGTCTGCTAATTCCCCCACAGTATAGCTTCCATGGGGAATTTTACCATATTTTTGAGCAAGTTAGGGTTCAAACTACAGAAATGCTTGTTTTAGTTTTAAATTTCCATTTTTCACTGAACCATTCATTGCCCCCACTGCAATTTACTCATAATTAGCCTAATTACAATAACGCTGCTTTTTTCAGATTGGCTATTTACAGAAAATGTTGACTATTAATTCACTTTTTAATATCTAAAATTAATACTTTGTGGTGAAGAGCCGCTCTAGTTTTTTTGTGTGTGAGATTTTCATATTTATGCATAACATGTTGTACAAGTTATCTTTAGTACAATTTTGTTAACAAAAGGAAAGGGTTGACAAGTCATTCATGGTTCATCTTGAGATACATTGCGGTAGCCGTCAGCTTTGGCTTGTGCAGCTAGGGGTGGGCAGGGCCGGACTGGGAAAATTCGGTCCAGGCATTTTTTTTTTTAAATTCTTTATTTTTGTAGTGCACGTATATATTACAGGTATGCTTGAGGTACCCCGAAGGCAATCCTCAGGCTTGTCCCACGCGAGCATGCGGGGTGTATTCTTAACTGGCACAATTTTTTATATTATCAGGCTTAAGAAACATAGCATTAAAGTATCGAGTTACATGTAGGTATACATGGTATGCAATACAATAGTTTAGGGTTTCGTTTACGTGGGTTAGCAAGGTGCACATGTCAGGAAAGGGTAAACAGAGGAGTGACATAGAGACAAAGCATGACATGTGCAATCATTGTATGAACACGGCTTTACAACATAGTATATGCTAGGTTGATTCCATCCTATCTCTTGTCTGGCTAGGCAGGGAATAAGTGGTTGCATATTACGCTAGGCTTAAACCAGAAATAAGCCTACAGGGAACATATAACAGGCATTTGTGAATATACTACTGATGTTTATAGATTTAAGGTGTTCTAAACAAAGGAAAGAAAAATAATAGTGAATGCAATCAAAGTGATAACATGTTACCAAGGTAAAGCTGGCTGATACCCTGGCTACCTTTGGTTTGGTATGATTCTACACAGGACCCTTAGCCTATGCCGCTTAGAGTCCAAGTTTGGTGAGGTAGCTTGGTGCTGGGTTCTGCCTTCCCTTCTTGCTCCTTCCGTGTGCGGCGCCGAACTAGGAAAGATGGAGACCTCCATGGGCCGACGTTCTTGTGTGCCAGGCAGCTTAAGGGGACTACCTCTGGGTCCTGTTGCTCCTGTTGAGGGAGTCTGGATCTCCACGGTCGAGGTGGGTAGTAGCGTCCATGCTGCTGGGCTTGTCGGGAGAGCGATGCCTGCCGCTGTGGCTTCTTGCGCTTTCTCACTTTGTTAGTCGTGCGGGGGGGGGGGTGTGATTGTGTACATGCTTGCCGCTTCGTGTAGTAGGATGACCCCCAGGACCCGCTTGCTTTTCAGCAGGCGTATAGAGTGACTCTCTGGGTTGCTCTCCTTCAGGAGATTCATTTGGTGTCGCTTCAATAAGAGCCTCAAATTTGGCCCAGAAATCAGCAAAGGTCGCATCCAGTCGCTCCAGCACATAATCAGCCGCACCTCCTCGTGTCTCCATGGGCTGATTCAGACCCGGCTGGTGGAGCAGAGACCTGGCCGCCATCTTAGGTGAGTCAGCCGTGATCGGGCGTCGTGCTAAGATAGCTGTGTAGGGTCGACAGAGGTGCCAGCCAGTGGATACCGGGATAACCCCCACCGGTCCAGGGGGGGGGGGAGAAGATAGCTTTGTTCACCGGGACCACGTAGTAAACGAAGGAGCTCAGACAGCGGCCGTCTCTCCAGAGCTCAGGCTTGTGTAGGCCGCTGGCCACTACCAGGACGTACCGGTTCCAGACAGGTTCGCAACAAGTATCCTCCGGTGCACCGAAGACCCAGTGGCAATATGAGTGCTTATTGTGGTCTCGTTGATGGGTGGCCCGGGTGTAAATCGTGATTTATTGGGGCCAGATGCAGGAGCTCTTGCAGAGCACGTCTGGCTTCCTTGGCAGTCAAGCTCCACCCCGGTCCAGGCATTTTTTAATTACAGCAGCCCACTAAAAAGGGGGCAGGGCCAGATAGGGTGTGTTTTGTCATCACCAATGACAAGCACGCGCCATCACAAAGTGAGCATGTTGATTCAATGCTCTTCCAGGGTAGACCATGCGCAGAGCTCTGCTGAAGAGATCTGGCATGAGAAAAAGGCCCTGTATTTGTTCTGCACAGCGCAAGCAAATTCAATAACATGCTTCCACTGTGTTTGCTTGAAATTTGTCTCTGGTGTCTCCATAGTTGGGATACCAGGAGACAAAAATGCTAGGAAAGCATATTGTGCAGTGTGTGTGAGGGTGCTGTGTGTGTGTGTAAGGGGTGTAGTGTGTGTGCGAGAGGGGTGCAGTGTGTGTGTGAGGGGTGTAGTGTGTGTGAGTGATGGGTGCTGTGTTTGCATGAGGGTGCTATGTGGGTAAGGGTGCTGTGTGTGAGTGGGTGCTGTGTTTGCGTGAGGGTGCTATGTGCGTGTGAGGAAGCTGTGTGTGTCAGGGGTGCAATGTGTGTGTGTGTGAGGGTGCTGTGAGTATCAGGGGTGCAGTGTGTGTGAGTGAGGGTGCTGTGGGTGTCAGGGGTGCAGTGTGTGTGTGTGTATGTCTGTGCTAGTGAGGGTGCTGTGAGTGTCAGGGGTGCAGTGTGTGTGTGCTGTGCGTGTCAGGGATGCAGTGTGTGTGTGTGTGTGTGTGAGGGTGCTGTAAGTGTTAGGAGTGCAGTGTGTGTGTGCTGTGAGTGTCAGGGGTGCAGTGTGCGTGTGAGTGAGGGTGCTGCGAGTTTTGCAGTGTGGTGCAGTGTGTGTGTGTGTGTGTGTGTGTGTGTGAGGTGCTGTAGTGTTAGGGTGCAGTGTGTGTGTGCTGTGAGTGTCAGGGGTGCAGTGTGTGTGTGAGTGAGGGTGCTGTGAGTGTTAGAGGTGCAGTGTGTGTGTGTGTGCTGTGAGTGTCTTGAGTGCAGTGTCTGTGTGTGTGCTGTGAGTGTCAGGGGTGCAATGTGTGTGTGAGTGAGGGTGGTTGAGTGTAAGGGGTGCAGTGTGTGTGAGTGAGGGTGCTGTGAATGACAGGGGTGCAGTGTGTGTGTGTGGGTGGGTGCTGTGAGTGACAGGGGTGCAGTGTGTGTGTTTGTGTGAGTGAGGGTGCTGTGAGTGACAGGGGTGCAGTGTGTGTGTTTGTTCGAGTGAGGGTGCTGTGAGTGTCAGGGGTGCAGTGTGTGTGAGTGTGTTAGTGAGGGTGCTGTGAGTGACAGGGGTGCAGTGTGTGTGAGTGTGTGAGTGAGGGTGCTGTGAGTGTCAGGGGTGCGGTGTGTGAGGGTGAGTGGGGGTGCAGTGTGTGTGAGTGTGAGTGAGGGTGCTGTGAGTGTCAGGGGTGCAGTGTGTGTGAGTGTGTGAGTGAGGGTGCTGTGAGTTACAGGGGTGCAGTGTGTGTGAGTGTGTGAGTGAGGGTGCTATGAGTGTCAGGGGTGCAGTGTGTGTGAGTGTGTGAGTGAGGGTGCTGTGAGTGACAGGGGTGCAGTGTGTGTGAGTGTGTGAGTGAGAGTGCTGTGAGTAACAGGGGTGCAGTGTGTGTGAGTGTGTGAGTGAGGGTGCTGTGAGTGCCAGGGGTGCAGGGTGTCTGTGAGCAAGTGAGGCTTCTGTGACTTGGGTGATCATTTCCCCCCTCCCTGCTTACCTTTAGCCTGGGAGAGGGGATCCTGCTGCTGCTGCCGCCATCCATCCCTGATGGTCCTGGTGGTGCGTGAACTCTAGCCTGTGAGTGAATCTCGCGAGAGGAACTCGGCGGAGCTGCAAGTTAGAGCTCCGCTGGGTTCCTCTCCTGGCTGTCTCCCTCACTCTCTCCCCGCTGGCGGCCGGAACATATTGCTTGTGGGCATGTGAGGGAGATCTTTGATCTCCCCACTGACCCGCCGTGGACTACTGCAGGGCAGGCGCTTGGATAGTGCCGACCCTGCAAAGACCGGCAGGGGAGATCCTGTGATATCCCTGCCGGCCTCGGTCCCTGGCCACTGCGGCCCACCGGGCATTTGCCCGGTGGGCCTGATGGCCAGTCCGGGCCTGGGGGTGGGGAAAGAAACATCTCAACAGGAGAATTTAACAAAAACAGAGTAACATCTAGTAGTGTGGAAAAGCCCCTCTAGTTTTATGCTAAATAAAGTTGCTTTCTTCATTATGTTATAATGCAAATATGTACAGTTTGGAAAAAATAGTCCTATTTATCTACATACTTTGCTAAAATAAAACGTGGTATGGTGTATTCTTCCCTTTTTTTTCTATGCCAATAAAATCTGATTTTTTTTAGAAGATGTTAGAGGTATGTAAAATCTCATTGAGGATTATTTTAGCAATCTGTAGAGCAAATTAAAAGAAGACGTGGAAAAGCAATTGGCAGATGTAAAGCAAAATTAAAAGAGTTTCTAAACATATGCCTTTTCTCAATGGAAAACACAGCGCAAGTAATGCACCAGCGATGTTTACAAATTATCCCAATGTTACATCATGTCCATACTTGAGTTGTCAAAACATTTTAACTTAATCGGTCATGTTCGCTAAGACACCATCCAGACACCTTATGGTCCTGTTCAATTAAGTCAGCTGTAAAAAGGCCAAATTTACTAACCAGTGTTTTCTCATAATGCATCACACATATGAACATATGCTAAAGAGTCAATGAAATAGATTGTAAATTGATTTTTTTTTTTATTAACATCTAATTCTGTTATGATAGGAAGATTCCTGTCTGAGTTGACAAAGAGGCTGATTATTAAATAATAATAGCAATACAAACAATTTATTTCTTAAATTATAAAATTATTGTTTTTAAATGAAAGTGTAGATGTTATATTTGAGCAAAATGTTAATTTTCATGGCACATTGTAATTACAAATGTAAGTCCAAATAGCAGAGCCGATAAACTTCTTTTCAATTTCTTAATCTTTATAAAGTTTTTCTTTAAAAAAAAGTTGTTTTATACAAAGACAACATTTAGTATGAGGTTAAAATATGTATATAAATTAAATGTATATGAGTCATGTTGTCAAATACAATACATAAATAGATACAAAACATATTATTCCACATTCATCCACCATTCAACCTGACGCGATAGGAGCAGCATTATATTACTAAGAGCAACCGTCTAAATATATAGCAGTTACCTTTCAGTTTCTATCTTTAACTAATAAAGAATATTTTATATTGTAGAGTGTTTACATTTTTTTTGGGGGGGTGGGGAAGAGGACTCTCAGTTTAACCAGATCTTTGTGTAAGTATTTAATTAGTTATTCATTACAAAATATCTCTTTTTCCATAGTATATTGATCATTTATATGATTTATTGTTTACCACCAAATTGGTTGTCCTTGTTGTTTCTAATTTCTGGCTTTACAGGTTTTTTTAAGAGCAAGTTGTATATGAACCAGTGATTGCAATTGTGATTTACCCCATTTGGGCAAGACTTTATAAAAGAGGAGAAGCTAGGGGGTCAAACAGATATGCTCTCTGAATAATGTTTTTAAAAGGAGACACAATTTGTATTTTTTAGGTTGTCCTACTCTACTTTCCCACCAAATATAGTAGAAGGTGCATCTACTGTTATTACATTTCCAGCAGTGATCAGAATGTGATTTGTTGATCTTATGAAGTTTGGATGGAAACATATGCCATCTATATAATATTTTACAATGAAATTATAACATATTTATACAATGTATACTTTGTCTTACTAATTTTATACCCCAGAATAAGACAAAAAGATGCAGACTTAAGGATCAATGACAACTTGACTCCAAAGTCCGCAACACAGAAGGACTATGTGGGTAGTAGAGGTCATAAACCCCAAATTAATTATAGAGAAAAAAGAACCCTAGCGGACTAGAAGAGTAAAGGGCAAACTGCCGTTCCTCTAATAACCCACCCAGGAGTATCCACAACAGTAAGGGCGACTCAAGGGGCACACTATATAAAATCAAACAATCTTTATTAGATAATATTTTAATTTCTAACACTCTAAGATCCTTTGCCTTCTAAGGGTTAATTCAATGCCAGATACAGATAGATCGCTTATTTTTACTATTGACGATCGGTCTTCTGGCTTTGAGCTTTTAGAATTGTACCTGTGCAGCCTCCGTCCCTCTGACATTTTAAGATAGGGCATGGCTGAATGACGTACTGATACAGAGGCGAGTCTTATTCATTTAAAAGACCGGGTGGATACCCGGCACGGAGACACTCTTGAAAAAGGCGCCATAGAGCGCTGAAACGCGCGTCGAGATAGATGTTCTTTTATTAGGTTATGTCTTTTTTTGCAACCCAGTTACCTCTTGCTGGTCCGGGGATGACTTTATGCTAGTAGTTTGTAGATTTAGCCAGCTCATTTAGTAGCAGTTTTGGAGACCCCCTTTTTCTCCCCAATAGCTTCCTAGATAGGATTGTTTTCACTTAGCTTATTTAAAGAGCCGAATTGTATATATTATTTACTCCTTTCTAGGATCGAAATAGGTAGCTTTATTACTATGATTCTTTGACCCAGGCACCTCTTTTTGGAAACATTTTGATAGTGTCAGCAGTTTAATTGCTACATTTAAGATTGTTACGTTTAAGTTGCATAGAAGGGACCCTAGCGGACTAGAAGAGTAAAGGGCAAACTGCCGTTCCTCTAATAACCCACCCAGCAGTATCCACAACAGTAAGGGCGACTCAAGGGGCACACTATATAAAATCAAACAATCTTTATTAGATAATATTTTAATTTTGTAAAAAATAGAAGAAAAATAATAATAGTGCAACACACAAACGTGCTAGTGAAATTAAAAAGGAAAAGCTTGATGCAGCCTCAGTAGACCCTTGTATGTATAAATGTAAGTGGCTATAGGGTAACGATAATAATATTAGCCTATACCGTCAGAGTAATGGCCATATGGTCACTAGTTAGGGGTATGACTTCCGAGGTTAGTAACCAAACACTAAACTGTAGTTTATCTAGATAGTAAGTTCAAAATGTTACACTCTGTATATATTCAACTTGAGATATAAAGTAAAACATTCAGACCGTCTCTCTCTCCTGTTTAGAAGATATAAAGCTTGTGATATTCATTAGAGGTTAGATTACTAGGGTGGTCGCAGCTAATATACATACAGGGGTAGAATAAATTCAGTTGCAATATGCTGATATTAAATAAATCCCCCAATGTTACTGCATACGATAACCCAATAAGTAATCCTGAAAGTCCTTAAAGTTTATAAATATATACATCTTCAGTGTATCTCTTTCTGCTAATAGAGACATGTAGAAATATAGAAGCTAAGTAAACTGAGCCAGCCTCCTATATTCTTAGAAAAATGGTAATGCCCTTCAGAGGGGTGGGTTACTAAGGAAACTGTAACTTAAAGGACCACTCTAGGCACCCAGACCACTTCAGCTTAATGAAGTGGTCTGGGTGCCAGGTCCAACTAGGGTTAACCATTCTTTTATAAACATAGCAGATTCAGAGAAACTGCTATGTTTATGAATGGGTTAAGCCTTCCCCCAAAGCCTCTAGTGGCTGTCTCATTGACAGCCGCTAGAGGTGCTTGCGTGCTTCTCACTGTGATTTTCACAGTGAGAGTACGCCAGCGTCCATAGGAAAGCATTGTAAATGCTTTCCTATGCGACCGGCTGAATGTGCGCGCAGCTCTTGCCGCGCGTGTGCATTCAGCCCAGGAGGAGGATCGGAGGAGGAGAGCTCTCCGCCCAGCGCTGGAAAAAGGTACGTTTTTACCCCTTTCCCCCTTCCAGAGCCGGGCGGGAGGGGGACCCTGAAGGTGGGGGCACCCTCAGGGCACTATAGTGCCAGGAAAACGAGTATGTTTTCCTGGCACTATAGTGGTCCTTTAACATAGAATAAAGTCACTTGCAACATTGTGGTAGTGGAAAAATCTCCTAGTTTTTACTGCATACGGTAAATCCAATATGTAATCCTAAAAATACCTCAAAAGATAGTAGGCACACCTTTACTATATAGTCTAATAATTCAAGTCTCTGAAATCAGTCTCTGAGCCTGGTCATTCAGCAAAACGGGGAATCCCCCCTGGAAAAGAGTATAAGTCCCTTCTATGCAGCTTAAAGGTAACAATCTTAAATGTAGCAATTAAACTGCTGACACTATCAAAATGTTTCCAAAAAGAGGTAACTGTCAAAGAATCAAAGAATCAAATCAAAGAGTCAAAGAATGGCTAAATCTACAAACTACTAGCATAAAGTCATCCCCGGACCAGCAAGAGGTAACTGGGTTGCAAAAAAAGACCTAACCTAATAAAAGAACGTCTAACTCTCTATGGTGCATTTTTCAAGAGTGTCTCCGTGCCGGGTATCCACCCGGTCTTTTAAATGAATAAGACCCGCCTCTGTATCAGTACGTCATTCAGCTACGCCCTATCTTAAAACGTCAGAGGGACGGAGGCTGCACAGGTACAATTCTAAAAGCTCAAAGCCGGAATACCGATCTTCAATAGTAAAAATAAGCGATCTATCTGTATATGGAATTGAATTAACCCTTAGAAGGCAAAGGATCTTAGAGTGTTAGAAAATGGAGACTCAATGTATTATAATATAAAGATGCAGAGTTGCATTGTCCTTATTGGAGTAGTTAGAAAGAACTGCAAAGTAATACATATTACACTACTGTATTAGAATATAGGTAAAGGATTACATTGTCCTTATTAGAGTTGTTGGAAGTTGTTAATAGAAACTCAAGCACTTTCCAAGAAATTATTCTAGAGATTGTTAATAGGGACGTTGGAAAATTGAACCCTAATAAGAGACAAATGCAGCTATGCCTATTAAAATATGTACACAGCTATCTAGAAAATATATTTAAAGTCTTATTACTTAAAAACCCTCTTTCTTATAACCATCTATATTCTTCAACAAAAACTTATTAAATGTAGAAGTACTGAATGTAGCAGAGCAAGGACAAGTGGAACTCTACATCTTATATATTTTGAAATTGGGATAATGAAATCCTGAAAATAGCCCTTTAGAGTTCAAAAGTGGGCTCAACCAGTAATCCGTTCCTAAAGTGTAAAAAATAGTAACAAATAACATATATTTTAAATCAGCCTAATTCAGTCATAATACATTTCTGGAACAAAGTTCCACTTGTTCCAATCACAAGGAATAGATTATGCAGATGAATCCGGCTTCGTAAAAAAAACGTAACTCACACGATATTTATAAGAAAGGGGAAAACGAGAAACCCTCGTTAAGACCCCTAGGGCATAAGGTTTTTAGTCTAAAAATCCAAAAGGATTCTCGTTGTCTCAAACATTTGTCGCAATTCCCTCTCCTAGGGCTTTTCTTCACAAGTTCAAGGCCATAGAAGTGTAACCCTTTTTCTAGGAGATCGCACATGTTTTTGAACGCGCTTTTTAAATGGCCTAAAAGTTTTTCCAACATATTTTAATTTGCACTGGCAAGTGAATAGATACACAAGTCCAGCCGTATTACAGACGAAAAAAGAGGAGATAATGAATTCCTCTACATCCTCACTATCCTTCACTTTTTGGAATCTTTCTTTATAAATTTACAGGTGGTACATCTACCACAGGGAAAGCTACCCATCACAGGGCTCTAAGGTCATGTGGTGGGATGTTTTAACTGTAAGTGGCTGGGGGACAAGATATCCCGTAAGTTTCTCCCTCTGTGTGCAGTGATAGCTGCATTGAGAGTCAGTCTCACTTTTAGATGTTCATCATCCGTGAGTATGGACCAGAAGCGTTGAAGGGACTCTTTTACTCTGCTCCAACCTGCCTCATACGTAGCTATAAGTCAGATAATGTTTGACTCTTTTAAAATTGTAGTTGAGGATGTGTCATTTATACAGTTGCAAGAAAAAGTATGTGAACCCTTTGGAATGATATGGATTTCTGCACAAATTGGTCATAAAATGTGATCTGATCATCATCTAAGTCACAACAATAGACAATCACAGTCTGCTTAAACTAATAACACACAAAGAATGAAATGTTGCCATGTTTTATTGAACACACCATGTAAACATTCACAGTGCAGGTGGAAAAAGTATGTGAACCCCTAGACTAATGACATCTCCAAGAGCTAATTGGAGTGAGATGTCAGCCAACTGGAGTCCAATCAATGAGATGAGATTGGAGGTGTTGGTTACAGCTGCCTTGCCCTATAAAAAACACACACCAGTTCTGGGTTTGCTTTTCACAAGAAGCATTGCCTGATGTGAATGATGCCTCACACAAAAGAGCTCTCAGAAGACCTACGATTAAGAATTGTTGACTTGCATAATGCTGGAAAGGGTTGTAAAAGTATCTCCAAAAGCCTTGCTGTTCATCAGTCCACGGTAAGACAAATTGTCTATAAATGGAGAAAGCACTGCTGCTACTCTCCCTAGAAGTGGCCATCCTGTAAAGATGACTGCAAGAACACAGCGCAGACTGCTCAATGAGGTGAAGAAGAATCCTAGAGTGTCAGCTAAAGACTTACAAAAGTCACTGGCAAATGCCTGTTAGCGAATCTACAATACGTAAAACACTAAACAAGAATGGATTTCATGGGAGGATACCACAGAGCAAGCCACTGCTCTCCAAACAAAACATTGCTGCTTGTTTACAGTTTGCACAAGAGCACCTGGATGTTCCACAGCAGTACTGGCAAAATATTCTGTGCCAGATGAAACTAAAGTTGAGTTGTTTGGAAGAAACAAACAACACTATGTGTGGTGAAAAAAAGGCACAGCACACCAACATCAAAACCTCATCCCAACTGTGAAGTATGGTGGTGGGGGCATCATGGTTTGGGGCTGCTTTGCTGTGTCAGGGCCTGGATGAATTGGTTTGCTATCATCAAAGGAAAAATGAATTCCCAAATTTATCAAGACATTTTGCAGGAGAACTTAAGGCCATCTGTCTACCAGCTGAAGCTCAACAGAAGATGGGTGCTGCAACAGGACAATGACCCAAAGCATAGAAGTAAATCAACAACAGAATGGCTTAATCAGAAGAAAATACGCCTTCTGAAGTGGCCCAGTCAGAGTCCTGACCTCAACCCGATTGAGATGCTGTGGCATGACCTCAAGAAAGTGATTCACATCAGACATCCCAAGAATATTGCTGAACTGAAATAGTTCTGTAAAGAGGAATGTTGTGCACGTCTGATCTGCAACTACAGGAAACGTTTGGTTGATGTTATTGCTGCCAAAGGAGGTTTAACCAGTTATTAAATCCAAGGGTTCACATACTTTTTCCACCTGCACTGTGAATGTTTACATGGTGTGTTCAATAAAAACATGGCAACATTTCATTCTTTGTGTGTTATTAGTTTAAGCAGACTGTGATTGTCTATTGTTGTGACTTAGATGATGATCAGATCACATTTTATGACCAATTTGTGCAGAAATCCATATCATTCCAAAGTGTTCACATACATTTTCTTGCAACTGTAAGTATATTTCTATCTGATTCAAGGGCTCTCTTGTAAGCTTGTTTTAAACACTTATTAGGATATCCTTTCTCCCTAAAGTGTATTCGCAGATCTTTTGCTTTAATTTTGAATTCTTCAATTGAGCTACAATTACGCCTGACCCTAAGGTACTGGCCTACAGGAATACCCTGTCTCAGGGATTGGGGATGAAAACTGTCCCACCTGAGAAGATTATTAGAAGCTCATTTTTTCTTATACAGGGTGGTATAGTGTTTTGGTCAGTAATGGAAATTGTTATATCCAGAAAATTAAGGTCCGTACCACCGAACTCACTTGTGAATCTAAGGTTTTCGTCGTTGACATTGAGGACCTTAACAAAGTCACTAAACTCTTCTTCATTACCCAGCCAGATCAATAAAACATTATTGATATAGTGACGCCATAAAAATATAGATGGGAGATATCTTACTATGATGTCAGATTTAGTCGTATTTTCCTCCCACCACCCCAGGTGAAGGTTAGCATACGATGGGGCACAAGCCGTCCCCATCGCATTGCCCCTCACCTGGTGATAACATTTGTTTTTAAAAACAAAATAATTATGTGTCAATATAAATTCGAGAAGTTTTACACAAAAATTTGTGTGATAACAATGTTGTTCCCCTCTCTGAGCTAGGAAATGTTTAGTGTGTCTAATCCCGTTGTCATGAGGGATAGATGAGTACAGTGCCTCGATGTCTAAACTGCACAATTTTGCTGATGAGGGTATCTCTAAGTTTGACAGGAGAGCAAGAGTTTGTTTTGTATCCTTGAGATAGGATGGGAGTCTTTCTACGAAAGGTCTTAAAATTTGATCCATGTAGATACTTCCATTCTGAGTCAGGTTTTCCATACCTGATACAATGGGGCATCCCGGGGGGATTTCCAGGTTCTTATGGACTTTTGGCAAGCAGTAAAAGTTTGCTATCCTAGGGTGACGATTCAGAATGAATTCAAACTCGTCACCCGATAGCACCCCTTCACTGCGGCCTTGGTCCAAGATATCTTTAAATTCAGTAAGGAAGTCATTCGTGGGATCAGATTTAAACATTTTATAAGTATCCCTATCTTCCAAAATTCTCATTACCATTTCAATATATTTTTTCAAGGTTCATGACAACAATATTGCCCACCTTGTCTGCCGGCTTAATAATTAATTCATTGTCATCTTTTAGAGCTCGTAGGACTTTTTGTTCTTTTTTAGAGAGATTCATATTAGGGAAGAACTCAAGTGATCTGATATCAATCCTATTGATTTCCCTTTTCATGGTCTCCAGAAAAAGATCAATGTTCTTATAGTTGGCAAGATAGGGGGTAAAATAACTTTTCTGTTTAAGGTTGGTGTAACTAGGGGAATTCACCTCATTATTCTCTTTCCAAAGTTCCATCAGGGTCATTAGGCACTCGTATTTGGTAGTTGACATTCCATGTGATCTTGCTTTTTTCTCTTTATTCAACTGATGGTATTTATGGAGTGCCAGTTTTCGTGCAAAGAGATGCAAATCTTTGACCCAATTGAAATTACTGAATGAGGGTACTGGGACAAAAGATAGGCCCTTTTCCAGTAAAGACACATGGTCATCATTGAGGGTAATATGTGAGAGACTGATAACTCTTAAATTCATTCTTGAGTTACTCATAGTGTATTCTCTAGAGTCTAAAACCCTCTCCTTCCTCCTCGTCATCCCCCTCTTCTGTTTCCCCCTCTGATTTGTGTAATATACCTGTTCCTGCGAGTTTGAACCCCCCCCCTGGGGGTTCAATTCTAAAAAATGTACCCCTTTTTTCAGAATCCCTTTTGGGTTACTTGGTGTTAATGGGGTATATGTTTGTGACTGGGAGGTAGAAGTGAAATTGTGTTGTCTACCTGTATCATCGGTATCTGTATCTGAAGATTCATAATCAGATGTAAGTTAATTCTAGTTCTACGAAAGAAATGTCGATATACGTTATTTGTCTGGTAATCCTTAGAGTCCCTGACAAACCTTTGGTGTTTAAGTATTTTTATAGAGTTTTGGAATTTGTCCAATTTTTTTTTGAGTCTAGCTTCAAGTTGGACGAATTCTGGATCAGTTTGAAATTGTTGTACATTTTCAATCTCCTTTTCAAGACTGTAATTAGACTCTGATAGTTTCTCTTTTTCAAACTTAACTAAAATTTCCATAAACCGTTTAGAGCATGAGCCAGCGGCAGATTCCCATTGCTTAATCAGTTCTGTATTGTCTATATAGGACGAAGGTACATTGCGTACCCTTAGTCCACGTGGGATCATATCTTTCTTGATATAATTCTCCAAAGAGGATATTTCCCAACTAGATCTTATCTGCTTCTTATAAAGGTTTTGTAAAGTATAGAATGATTGATTAATATTAGAGGGAATTGAATCAGAGTGATCTAGTTGTTCTGTCGAGAAAACACTATCTGAATCTCTGCACCAGATATTGCTATCTGGTTTACTTGAGAGAAAGCATGCCATGGTGATAAAATGACAAAATTGGCTGTAAATTTATTATATTAGATTGGTTAAGCTCACAAAGTCCAGGTATTGAAACATAAGTAAATGAGAATAAGACAAAAAGATGCAGACTTATGGGTCAATGACAACTTGACTCCAAAGTCCGCAACACAGAAGGACTATGTGGGTAGTAGAGGTCATAAACCCCAAATTAATTACAGAGAAAAAAGAACCCTAGCGGACTAGAAGAGTAAAGGGCAAACTGCCGTTCCTCTAATAACCCACCCAGGAGTATCCACAACAGTAAGGGCGACTCAAGGGGCACACTATATAAAATCAAACAATCTTTATTAGATACTATTTTAATTTCTAACACTCTAAGATCCTTTGCCTTCTAAGGGTTAATTCAATGCCAGATACAGATAGATCGCTTATTTTTACTATTGACGATCGGTCTTCTGGCTTTGAGCTTTTAGAATTGTACCTGTGCAGCGTCCGTCCCTCTGACAATTTAAGATAGGGCATGGCTGAATGACGTACTGATACAGAGGCGGGTCTTATTCATTTAAAAGACCGGGTGAATACCCGGCACAGAGACACTCTTGAAAAAGGGCGCCATAGAGCGCTGAAACGCGCGTCGAGATAGATGTTCTTTTATTAGGTTATGTCTTTTTTTGCAACCCAGTTACCTCTTGCTGGTCCGGGGATGACTTTATGCTAGTAGTTTGTAGATTTAGCCAGCTCATTTAGTAGCAGTTTTGGAGACCCCCTTTTTCTCCCCAATAGCTTCCTAGATAGGATTGTTTTCACTTAGCTTATTTAAAGAGCCGAATTGTATATATTATTTACTCCTTTCTAGGATCGAAATAGGTAGCTTTATTACTATGATTCTTTGACCCAGGCACCTCTTTTTGGAAACATTTTGATAGTGTCAGCAGTTTAATTGCTACATTTAAGATTGTTACGTTTAAGTTGCATAGAAGGGACTTATACTCTTTTCCAGGGGGGATTCCCCGTGTTGCTGAATGACCAGGCTCAGAGACTGATTTCAGAGACTTGTGGTCTGAATTATTAGACTATATACTAAAGGTGTGCCTACTATCTTTTGAGATATTTTTAGGATTACATATTGGATTTACCGTATGCAGTAAAGACTAGGAGATTTTTCCAGTACCACAATGTTGCAAGTGACTTTATCCTACGTTAAGCTACGGTTTCCTTAGTAACCCACCCCTCTGAAGGGCATTACCATTTTTCTAAGAATATAGGAGGCTGGCCCAGTTTACTTAGCTTCTATTTTCAACTCTACATTTCTCTATTATTAGAAAGAGATACACTGAAGATGTATATATTTATAAACTTTAAGGACTTTCATGATTACTTATTGGGTTATCGTGTGCAGTAACACTGGGGGATTTATTTAATATCAGCATATTGCAACTGAATTTATTCTACCCCTGTATGTATATTAGCTGCGACCACCCTAGTAATCTAATCTCTAATGAATATCACAAACTTTATATCTTCTAAACAGGAGAGAGAGACGGTCTGAATGTTTTACTTTATATCTCAAGTTGAATATATACAGAGTGTAACATTTTGAACTTACTATCTAGATAAACTACAGTTTAGTGTTTGGTTACTAACCTCGGAAGTCATACCCCTAACTAGTGACCATATGGCCATTACTCTGACGGTATAGGCTAATTTTATTATCATTACCCTATAGCCATTTACATTTATACATACAAGGGTCTACTGAGGCTGCATCACGCTTTTCCTTTTTAATTTCACTAGCACGTTTGTGTGTTGCACTATTATTATTTTTCTTCTATTTTTTACAAAATTAAAATATTATCTAATAAAGATTGTTTGATTTTATATAGTGTGCCCCTTGAGACGCCCTTACTGTTGTGGGTACTCCTGGGTAATTTTATATCCTTTCCCCAGTCCTGTAATTTGAATGTTTTACGTAAATCAGATTCCTTACTAAGCAAATGAGCTTAGTTGTTTCAGTATCTTGCATAAAATTAACCAATCAAACTCTATTTGACGGTTTATGTATATCTAAAAATCTGTGATGTCATTTTGCTCTATCATTTGTTTGGTAGACAGATAGTTCTTGATTTTAATATATGTAAACATTTCTCTAGGGTAGAAAGTATGTATTTTGTAGTTGTCGAAAAGGTATTAGTTTCCGATTAGTAGCGATATTAGAAATCTGGTTGATACCATTGCCCCTCCAAATACTCAAATTAACATCTTTCATATTTAATTCCAATAATTGTATCAAAGGAGAAGTTGTTAAACCTCCCTTTATTTTATATGTTCTTAATATTTTTAACTGTAATCAACATGTCTATTACAATTGGGTTAATACTAAATTGTTCAATGTACTGTAGATTATCCAACCAAATGAAATTAAAAAAGTATTTTGGGTCTAGATTCCTGCTCTTCCATCTCTTGCCATTTAGTGGCATGAATATTAAATTTGTCCCAAGCTATAAAGTGTTCTACCAAACATGAGTCACATTAGACTTGCACATCGGGGAAGGTTAAACCTCAATTTTTCTCTGGGTTTTTAAGAATTATTTGGGTCTTTTAGTAGCCCTGCTAAATCTAGAGATATAGTCTTGGAACTGTTGCAATATTACAGTTAACCCTAATAGAAATTGTTCTCAAAACATAGAGATGTTTTGGAATCATATATGCTCTTCCTAATTCCAATCTGCCCACTAATGACAGCTCTGTTTTGCTCCAAAATCTTCCAGAAATTTTAGATAACTACAATGAGTTGAGAAACTTCTAAATCTCAGTTGTTTTTTCAGCTTCACTGTTTTAACCAAACATTTGTAACTCTAGGATCATTCCTCTACATTTACAGTTTAGTGCTGCCTGTGTACATTTATACCACAAATGGAATTATTCATTAAACTAGGAACTGTGAAGACTTGACAAAAGACTTGCCAATCTGAGGACAAAACAGCCAAGCTGAAAAAATAGTCAAAATTGGACAGCTGGGTTCTTCAACTTCATCTATTTTGGCCTATAGCTTTCAATTCACTTGCCAATTCTTCACAATTCCCAGTTTAGGAAGTCAACCTCTCAGCGATGCTTTCTGTGGTTTCATGCATATTTGTAATCAGAAATAATCAGTCATCAGAAATAATCACCCCTAAATCCCTTTCCTCAGATGTTAAGGTTAGGACTCTATCAAATATTCTGTTCTCTGCCCTTGGGTTTTTACGTCCAAGATACATTATCTTGCACTTATCCACATTAAATGTCAGTTGCCACAACTCTGACCATTTTTCTAGTTTACCTAAATCATTTGCCATTTGGCTTATCCCTCCTGGAACCTCAACCCTGTTGCATATCTTAGTATCATCAGCAAAAAGACATTCCTTACCATCAAGACCTTCTGCAATATCACTAATAAAAATATTAAAGAGAATGGGTCCAAGTATAGATCTCTGAGGTACCCCACTGGTGACAAGCCCATGCTTCGAATATACTCCATTGGCTACAACCCTCTGTTGCCTGTCACTCAGCCACTGCCTCCTTCATTCAACTATATTGGAATCCAAACTTAACCCCTTAACGCCATTATGGTGTTCTATGCCGTCGCGGCTTTAAAGGGCTTTAAAGCCGTTGCGGTGGCAAAGAACGCCGTAACGGCTTTCTGCCCCAGGGGATCGGAGGTACTTACCTCCGCCGCGATCCTCTTCTGGAGGGCAGCCTGACCGCCCAGACAGCCCTCCTCCGGCGAATGAGGCGCCCGGCGAAAGAGCAATAACATGGCCCCCTACAGCTGGCTGTGGATCTGCCAGCAGGGGGACTGTCTGAAATAGCAGACAGTCCCCCTGCTGGTGGAAAAGTAAAAAAAAAAGAATTAAACAAGTTTTAAAATAAATTAAACACATTTATATATATATATATATATAATATATGTATACATATTATATATATATACATACTATATATATATAACGTCATACGTTGTGCATTTTAATACTAATATTAAAATACAATTAGAATGACGTTACATATACAGGGAGTGCAGAATTATTAGGCAAATGAGTATTTTGACCACATCATCCTCTTTATGCATGTTGTCTTACTCCAAGCTGTATAGGCTCGAAAGCCTACTACCAATTAAGCATATTAGGTGATGTGCATCTCTGTAATGAGAAGGGGTGTGGTCTAATGACATCAACACCCTATATCAGGTGTGCATAATTATTAGGCAACTTCCTTTCCTTTGGCAAAATGGGTCAAAAGAAGGACTTGACAGGCTCAGAAAAGTAAAAAATAGTGAGATATCTTGCAGAGGGATGCAGCACTCTTAAAATTGCAAAGCTTCTGAAGCGTGATCATCGAACAATCAAGCGTTTCATTCAAAATAGTCAACAGGGTCGCAAGAAGCGTGTGGAAAAACCAAGGCGCAAAATAACTGCCCATGAACTGAGAAAAGTCAAGCGTGCAGCTGCCACGATGCCACTTGCCACCAGTTTGGCCATATTTCAGAGCTGCAACATCACTGGAGTGCCCAAAAGCACAAGGTGTGCAATACTCAGAGACATGGCCAAGGTAAGAAAGGCTGAAAGACGACCACCACTGAACAAGACACACAAGCTGAAACGTCAAGACTGGGCCAAGAAATATCTCAAGACTGATTTTTCTAAGGTTTTATGGACTGATGAAATGAGAGTGAGTCTTGATGGGCCAGATGGATGGGCCCGTGGCTGGATTGGTAAAGGGCAGAGAGCTCCAGTCCGACTCAGACGCCAGCAAGGTGGAGGTGGAGTACTGGTTTGGGCTGGTATCATCAAAGATGAGCTTGTGGGGCCTTTTCGGGTTGAGGATGGAGTCAAGCTCAACTCCCAGTCCTACTGCCAGTTCCTGGAAGACACCTTCTTCAAGCAGTGGTACAGGAAGAAGTCTGCATCCTTCAAGAAAAACATGATTTTCATGCAGGACAATGCTCCATCACACGCGTCCAAGTACTCCACAGCGTGGCTGGCAAGAAAGGGTATAAAAGAAGAAAATCTAATGACATGGCCTCCTTGTTCACCTGATCTGAACCCCATTGAGAACCTGTGGTCCATCATCAAATGTGAGATTTACAAGGAGGGAAAACAGTACACCTCTCTGAACAGTGTCTGGGAGGCTGTGGTTGCTGCTGCACGCAATGTTGATGGTGAACAGATCAAAACACTGACAGAATCCATGGATGGCAGGCTTTTGAGTGTCCTTGCAAAGAAAGGTGGCTATATTGGTCACTGATTTGTTTTTGTTTTGTTTTTGAATGTCAGAAATGTATATTTGTGAATGTTGAGATTTTATATTGGTTTCACTGGTAATAATAAATAATTGAAATGGGTATATATTTGTTTTTTGTTAAGTTGCCTAATAATTATGCACAGTAATAGTCACCTGCACACACAGATATCCCCCTAACATAGCTATAACTAAAAACAAACTAAAAACTACTTCCAAAAATATTCAGCTTTGATATTAATGAGTTTTTTGGGTTCATTGAGAACATGGTTGTTGTTCAATAATAAAATTAATCCTCAAAAATACAACTTGCCTAATAATTCTGCACTCCCTGTAATATGTATATATATTATATATATATAATAGATATATACACATATATTATATATATACGTATAATTGCAATAATAAATAAATAAATTAATAAAATAAATAAATAAAATATTGAAACACAATTTAATATAAATTATATATTCATATGTAATTTCATTCTAACTGTATTTGTTATTAATATATATATATATTGGTAACAAAATACACTTAGAATGACATTCTATATATATCTATCTATATATAAAATACAAATAACCGCAAATATATATATATAGATAAATACATATGATTACATAAAAGATTACATTAGTATACACGTAGAATTTAAATACCTATAAATGCATATATATTAAAATTCTACGTGTATATTTAAGTAATCTTTTAACATAATTAAGTGATTTGATTAATTAAAATTTGATTGACATGCCGGACAACACAGGGAGAAAGTGCAGAGAATTTAATTCGTAAGCACTATATTTGACCCTGAGACTCTCCAAGACACCATAAAACCTGTACATACGGGGTACTGTTTTACTCGGGAGACTTCGCTGAAATCAAATATTAGTGTTTCAAACTGGTAAATTGTATTACAACGATGATATTTTAAGTAAAAGTGAAGTTTTTTGCATTTTTTACAAACAAACGGCACTTTTATGTACTATATTATTGTTGTAATATGGTTTACTGTTTTAAAACACTAATATTTGTGTTTAGTGAAGTCTCCCGAGAATAACAATACCCCCCATGTACAGGTTTTACAGTGTTTTGGAAAGTTAGAGAGTCACATATAAGGCTTGCATTTCATTTTTTTGACATTGAAATTTGCCAGATTGGTTATGTTGCCTTGAGAGCGTATGGTAGGAATGAGAATTACCCCCATGATGGCATACCATGCAAAAGTAGACAACCCAAGGTATTGCAAGTGGGGTATGTCCAGTCTTTCTTAGTAGCCACTTAGTCACAAACACTGGCCAAATGTTAGTTTTTTGCTTTTTGCACACAAAAACAAATATGAACGCTAACTTTGGCCAGTGTTTGTGACTACGTGGCTACTAAAAAAGACTAAACATACCCCACGTTCAATACCTTGGGTTGTCTACTTTTTCAAATGGTATGCCATTATGGGGGTAATTCTCATTCCTGGGCTACCACACCGTCTCAAAGGTAACATTACTAATCTAGCAAATTTCAATGTGAATATGGAACGTTCTATATTTGACCCTTTAACTTTCCAAAACACCATAAAACCTGTTAATGGGGGGTGCTGTTGTACTCGTGAGACATCGCTGATTACAAATATGGGCATTTTTTTGCAGTAATACCTAACAGTATTATGACATTAACAGCTAAAATGTCAGACGGAAATACAAATTTAAAAAAAAATCTTATTTTCTCAATTTATTTCAAATTTTATTCATAATAAATTATGTTCCATGAATGAATAGTTAATGATAACTTAAAGCCCTGTTTCTCATGAACAAAATGATATATAATAAGTGAGGGTGCATTTAATATGAAAGAGGTGAATTACGGTTGAACAGATATATAGCGCAAGTTCCAGTTTTTGTTTACGTTTTGTTTTGATCAGAACGTGTACTATTGACTCCGTCCTGAAGGGGTTAAAGAGTGCAGTTTTTTGATAAGCCTTCTCTGTGCAAGAGTGTCAAAAGCCTTACTGAAATCTAGATAAGCAATGCCCAATGCACCACCCTAATCTATAATTTTAGTTACCCAATCAGAAAAATCAGTAAACCCATGTTGTCTCTGATCTTGAAATCCATGTGTTTTTAGATGTTCAACAATCCTATCCTTTAACATGGTTTCTATTACTTTCCTCACTACTTAAGTAAGGCTTACTGGCTTATAGTTGCCCGACTCCTCCCTACTACCTTTCTTGTAAATGGGCACAACATTCACTAACTTCCAATCTTCTGGGACTAGTCCTGTTAACAATGATTGGTTAAATAAATCTGTTAATGGTTTTGCTAGTACACCACTGAGCACCCCCAAAATCTAAATTTGCCTCCCCAATTCGTGTCAAGGCCACTTTTTTGACTAACAGACACATGCCCTCATTGATACATGCACTTATATACACGCACTGACATATACACAGTCATTGGCACACACATACAGTCATTGGCACACACTGTTTAACCAACACACACTTTCACTGACAAACACACACTGACAAACCCACTCACTGACAGGCACACACTCTCAGATATACATAAAATGACATACACACACTGATTCACACTCACAGGCACACCCATTCTCACTGAAAGACACATTTCACTCACTCACAGACACACACTGACAGCTACACTCACTCACTTACTCACTCACAGTAAGGTGGACAGCCCCAGAAGGCAAACAAGGCATTTGTCTGAGAGCTTGAGGTAGCATTTTTTGGCCCCCCCACCAACCCTCCCGAAAGTGCCGCCCTAGGCAAATGCCTTGTTTGCCCTGTGCTAAATACATCCCTGCAGTCAGCTAGACCTTTATCCTCTTCTACATACCTTCCTTCTTTTAACTAATCCTTGTTTTACATTCCTTTTCTCATTTATGTATCTAAAAAATGTTTTGTCCCCTTTTTTACTGACTGTGCTATTTTCTCTTCTGTGTGTGATTTGGAAGCCCTTATAACTTGCTTAGCCTCTTTCTGTCTAATCTTATAGATCATTCTGTCACTCTAGTTTTTTTTTTTTTATATTTACTAAATGCTAACTTTTAGTTTTTTACTATTTTGTCTACAAAATACCACAGTGGTTTCTTGATTTTTTTGCTTTTACTGACAAGCCTAATGCAATTTTCTGTTGCCTTCAGCAGTGCAACTTTTAAATAATCTCATTTCTCTTGGACTCCATTTAAATTGCTCCAGTCTGATAATGACTCCTTTACACATATTCTAATTTTAAAAAAGTCTGTTTTTTTTTAAAGTCTAAAACTTTTGTTTTTGTGTGGTGTGACTCAGTCACTGTTCTTATTTTAACGCACAGTGACTGATGATCTCTTTCACCTACAGTAATATCTGATACCAAATCTCCTTTTGTTAACACTAAATCTAGTATGGCTTCTTTACGAGTTGGCTCCTCAACGACTTGTTTTAGAGACAATCCCAGTTAGGAATTTAGAATATGTGTGCTCTTGGCACAAGCAGCTATTTTGGTTTTCCAATTTACATCAGGAAGATTAAAGTCACCCATGATGATAACTTCCCCCTTCATTGTCATTTTAGCTATTCACTCAACTAGTAGATTATCTAACTCTTCAATTTGTCCAGGGGGCCTATAAATCACACCTACACGAGTTACTGTGTGATTACCAAATTCTAACGTAACCCAAACGGACTCTATGTTCGCCTAACTAACTTTTATTAGGCTAGATTTTATGCTATCCTTCACATACAGGGCCACTCCTCCCCCTTTTGTGCATTCCCTGTCTTTTCTATATAAAGAGTACCCTGGTATTGCTATGTCCCAGTCATTTTTCTCATTATACTATGTCTCAGTAAGAGCGACTAAATCTACATTATCAGTTGCCATTATTGCCACAAGTTCGTGGATCTTATTTCCTAAACTGCAAGCGTTTGTAGACATGACTCTAAGCTTATCATTTTTTAACACACTTGCTACAGGCACCTTCTGTCCTTGTTTTGGGGGACAATTGGATTAATGTTTTATCACCCTTTTGTCCCCCCCTCCTAGTTTAAATACATCCTAGCAAAACCTCTGAACTGCTCACTGAGAACATTTGTTTCCTTTTGAGAAAGATGCAAACCATCTTTTTTGTACAGTTTATTTCCATTCCAAACAGAGCTACCATGATAAATAAAGCCATATCCTTGCTCCCGAATCCATTCACCAAGCCACAAGTTAAAGTCCCTAATACGCATCCGCCTGTCGTTCTGAGTGTTATGCACAGGCAGAACTTCAAAGAATGACAAAGAATGGCAAAAACACTAAAAACTTCCTTTACCTCTGAAACCTCATTGCAAACCATGTCATTTGTCCCTAGATGGACAAGTACATCCAATTCACCTTCCTGCTTTGCTCTCTTAACAATATTACAAACACGTCTCCTGTCTCTGTGAGCAGTAGCTCCGGGAAGACATCTCACAAGACCACCATTATATATCTCCACACCTCTTATGACAGAATCCAAAAACAACTGCTAGGCCTCACCATAGTCTCCAAGTCTGTCTCTATAACACCACTACACTTGGTGCCTGAGCCTGTCTCCACAACACCACTACCCTCAGTGCCCGAGCCTGTCTCCACAACACCACTACCCTCAGGGGGCCAGACCATGATCTGTGTAAGGGGCCTCCAAAAAATGGAGCTGCTTCTGTTTGTTTATTTTTGTGAGCACTGCCTCCAGAGAGCCTGTTTTAACACCATACCAGTTGAGCAGAGACTGAAGCCTGAGCCCATCATCATCCTCTTATTCTCATCTGGTGGTAAGTAGGCAATCCAGGATATTATTACTTACACTAATCTCTAATTTACCTCACATTAAAGGGACACTATAGTCACCAGAACCGCTACAGCTTAATGTAGTGGTTCTGGTGTCTATAGCCTGTCCCTGAGGCTTTGTAATGTAAACACACTGCCTTTTCAGATAAAAGGCACTTTGTGCAGCACTGGCGTTGGTTCATATGGCAGATCGTATGGGTGAGGCATTGTGATATCACATGGTGGGCAGAGCATATGGGGGGGGCACATTTTTGTTTGCCTAGGGTGGCAAAAATCCTTGCACCGACCCTGTATAAAGGAGATAATATATATATTTATTTTATTAGAAACCTTTTTTTTTATTGAATAAAATAGAATTCTGCAGTATTTTTTTACTTACAGGGCAGATACTATCTTGCCATCAAAATGTAATAATTGTTTAATTAATTAATTAAAGTGTGTTAAATATTTGGGTAGTGGCTTGTACAGAGTATCTGAAATGAACTCACTTAGATTCCTGAAAATTCACCATTTAGTGAATAGCCCTGGAACCCCAGTTTCCAGACATACTTCTCTTTTAATAAAGCATGGAGTTTATACAATGTAGTCCTTGGCAGAGATATGTAACATGTTACATTTGTATAATTAAAAAATATATACAAAAATGTTATAAACCCAAAGTTTGATGGGAAGGAATTCTGATTTAAGCAGATTCTGGTTGTTAATTTGTAAAATAAGATTATGAATAAGTTAGTCAGAATTAAACATGAGGTTTTATCTTCCAAATCTCTCAACCGCTCACGTGAGGCTGTAAAATCATATGACACGTGTGGTTACATATTTATGAATGTAACAGAATATATTACACTGCCTTTTATATTATTTTGCAAAGTCTTTATTTATTTAGACACAGAATAAAGCAGAGCTATTCTTTATGCTTATAGCAACGTGAGATTGAAGATTTTATTGATGTGTAAGTAACCAACATTTCCAACTCCAATAGTGGTTGAATATTTTATAACATTATACATGTGTTCAAGAAAAAAACCTATTCGATTTGGTTGTGCAGGCTACTGTTGCATAGACAGAAATTGCCTAAATAGATTATCCTATTATCATTACAAAACTGTTCCCTATTGATTTTTGTTTTTGTAAATTGAGGTGTACAAAGAGTTGGGGTAGCCACTAGGGGATATAGTTCTGATAGCAACATGTAGACATCTTTTTGCACGAAATACTGCATTACATTTAAAGGGTGCTATTCCTTTAATTATTCATCTACCAGTGTTCATTTTGATCTTTTGTGGAACATCCAGGTTATGATATGTAAATACATGTTACAAGCATAAATATATTAGTGTAGTCATATTACCTTGTAGAAATTTAAAATATAAAGATTGGGCTATTGGTATCATTGGATTATTTACTTACCCATAATCAACTGTAAAAGGAGTTGTGGCAGTGGGGGGTGCATGACTTCTGAAATAAAAGGGGACTGTGGTAGCCTGCACTGACTACTTTTAAGAATATAAAATGTGTTTAACAAGTAGAAGAAAAGATCCCTCCATGCATACGGTTTATACATTTCCAATTTCCCTATGGCCACAGTGGATTTTATATTTATTTGTACAGTTTATGCTCTGGCTTTCATATATTAAGTTCATTTTGAACAGATACAAATAAAAGGATTTGATCTTAATTGTTTGAGATACTTGGATGCTGCCTTGTGTTTGTGAGGTTAATCATTTACAATTAGGGAATCTAGAATACGGTTGCGTTCTAATGAAATTCAGAGAGTCCAAACCTTCAATGGCCCCTGAAAAGCATCATGGTCCATAAATACTCACCTTTCCTACACAGTGTAATTTGAGTGTAATGTGTAGGGTTTTGGTTGCAGGCTGATAAAACAATTGAAACACATACTAACAAATTTACAATACAACAGGTTTGCACCTTCTCAGAAGAGAAGCCTTCCCTGGAATCCATTCTATTACACACTACAGATGTTTGTCAGAAGTGGATTAACAGGCTACTCCAAGCACCAGGACCACTCCAATTATTCTAAGTGATTATGGTGTCTGGAATGTGCAATGTTTCAGTTTGGAAATAAGATATCCAGGCTGGCTAAAATCAATTCTGTACAGACTGCCATGCACATTGTGCCATTCTTTGGCTCTCAGCTAATAAATGGCAACTGGATCACCTTCCAGCTGCCGCAGCTCTGCAGAAACTAGAGGCGTGTAATCAGTGCAGTATTGAGCATAAAGCCTGGTGGAGGCCCAGGGAAGAGGGCAATCCATTGCTAAACAATTTGCCTCATTGCCAGGCAAGTGTACCAGGGTACTCCTGGCATCCTAACTACTATAGAGGGCTGTAGTGGTTATAATGCTTGGAGTAACCCTATAACACATACAGTGAAATACAATAATATGTGCAACTACTGTTTTCTCCTATTTCTGAAATTTGTGTTTAACTTTCATGATATGCACATTCAGGGAAAAGCTAACATGTCATATTCCTGGTTCTTGGCAATATGTCTCATTTACATACGCCATTAGCTATTTTAGCCAGTATAGCATTACCAACATTTATTTTTGGTTTGGCTACTAGCTGAAAAATTTGATATTGATTTATCATCTGTCAGGGTTATTCACAAAAGTGAGAATTCAAGGGAAATTCATATGGAATTTAAAATTTAAGGCTAAAGTAGCATTGCTGACTAAGAGCATTTTTCAAATTCAGGTATTTTGGCTTTAAATTGAAAATGTGGAACTTTGAATTGTCACTTTAGTGAATAACCCTGTTTGTGTTTGAAGCTGAATAGGAAATACTGTTGCAGTGAGCTGGAGGCAAACACCAAACATAAAATATAGCCATATCAGTATATATACAATGCATGCATAAATCAATAAATCAATAAATATACAGAGAATTAAGCCCTGCGCTCAAACACCCACTATTCTTAGGCAGCAGCAATGGCAAGAGTATCAATCAGCCCACATACATTGAACAAAAAGGTAGAGGAATTGATAGATAGATAGATAGATAGGTAGGTAGATAGATAGATAGATAGATAGATAATAGACAGACATAGATAGACAGACAGATAGATAGACAGACAGACAGACAGACAGACAGACAGATAGATAGATAATAGACAGACATAGATAGACAGACAGATAGATAGACAGACAGACAGACAGATAGACAGACAGACAGATAGATAGATAGATAGATAGATAGACCGATAGATAAGACAGACAGACTGACAGATAGAAAGATATAGATAATAGACAGACATAGATGGACAGACAGACAGATAGATAGACAGATAGATAGACAGACAGACAGACAGACAGATAGATAAATATACCGATAGATAAGACAGACAGACAGACAGACATATAGATAGATATAGATAATAGACAGACAGATAGATAATAGACAGACATAGACAGACAGACAGACAGATATATAGATAATAGACAGACAGATAGATAGATAGACAGATAGATAATAGACAGACAGACAGACAGATATGTAGATAGATAGATAGATAGATAGATAGAAAGATCCATTCACAAAGGTGTCGCGTTGGCATTCCTGGGGAGCAGATAAATCGAGGAGACTAAAGAATCCTTAGGTGGGGATTGTACCACCCATACGCTGTACATCGAGCAGTGGGCCTGCTCAACACACTGTGAATACATTTCATACTTTATATTTCTCTACTACAGTAGGATACAGTGAGCGCTATATATTTTTTTATCCTTTCAACTTTTGGTTGGAATTATACCGCCGTTGGACTGCTTGATTACGGGATACACTCCATATATCCTTGAGTGGGGATTATTCCACTTCACGCACTTCATAGCAGAGCTGGATAGATAGCGAAATTGATTGATTGATAGATAGACAGACAGACAGAGAGGCAGATAAATAGATAAAAAATAAATATGTACCCTCTTGATCAGGCTTCTCCAAACTCTGGCCCTCATATGATTCTTAGCCTATCTATTTAATTCATAGAATCATGGAAGTTGTAGTTCAGCAACATCTGGAGGACCTGAGTTTGGGAGTTTTGGACTTTCTTGTTAAGCAAACCTATGGATGGGGTTTTACTACATGATCAAAAACTACTCAATAAAATCATTTTAGTTGCATGAAGGGTTTACAGATTAATTTCCCTAATAACTGATATGGATACAGTGGTTCTCAAAATTAAAAATGCCTACCTCATGGTCAAATTAACTGCTTACATGCGCAATTTGTTGTCCTTCTTTCAGAAAACCTGGCGCCTCTGGAAATCTTATAGTGGTCACTGGTCAAATCTGATAAACGGGGCTAATCCACTATTTATCCACTGAATCAACTTCTTATCGCTCTTTTCTATCTCTATATCTACTCTTGATATCTTATTTCCCCTCCTCTCCCTCCAATTCTCTTCCTTCTCTAACTCTAGATCTCTAGCTTATCTTTCTGCTCACAATTTATGGTATTATTATACCATGTTATGCTATATTTTTTTAATTTCATATTTCAAAGACAAAACTGTTGGTCTATGGGTGCACCATGAATGCTCTTTTATTCCCAGGATGTTTCTATACTTACTTTATTGTGGTATCTGTTGACTGACAATAAATAAAAAAATTAGAAAAAAATATATATCTATAGCCATATAAATAACTCATTCAAGATCTTTTTTTATACTTTGTTTCTAAAAATGAATTTTAATGTACAAAAAATAAGAAAAAAAAGAAATACAAACGAAAGACTGTTGGTGCAAATTATTTTGCGTAGTTCTATCATCAGAAACCGTTATATGGTAAACCTGTCTTTATCTTTTATAAAATTATTTAAAGGATTTCCAACTATGATGTTAGGGAACCGTTCCTGTTTCCTGCACAGTGGATAGGTGGAAGCTTCTTTGAAAATCACAACATTTTATGGGATACTGACTTCACATGTTCTTTGAGACTTGTGTCTTTTTACTAGTAACTGTGAAAAGTGTGATGCAAATTCAAGATGGCAGCCTCCACATTAACAACTGACTTACTTTACTGTTGCAGCCAAAGGTACTGTAGTTAGGCTAAATAAAAACGATAACTTAGTTTCCTTTTTGCTTTTAATTAAATTATGGGAAGAAATCAACAAGTGACGGTGTCATTTTAAGTTTATCATGCTTCCTCTGCTGATAATATAAAATACAGCGCTGGTATATCCTGACCTGTCCTTTTTTCATTACACAAGAACTAGAGGCATCCATCTGATTATTTTATCAGCTGCTTATCTTTTTATGCCACATGTTATATGCAATTTATAAATTGTAACTATTTTACAGCAGGCGGTAGTTACCACCTGCTGGGCTGTAACCATTATAAGAATGTTTCTTTCAATTTAACTGTATTTACTGTGTAAATTATCATAATTATAAAAAAAAAAAAAAACACCTTATAAACTATTGTTTATTTTCAGTGCAAGTTAGTCTTGTCTTGTAATTATGCATAACATGAAGGTTTGAATAGAATAAAACATTTTTTTGCTTTGTGTTTTGTTTAAGAGAATAAAAAATATGATGCACAGCTCAAGGATATCTTGAGAGTAGTTCTCACTGGTGCCAAACTGCCTGACACCTGATTTTTAGCACCAGTGAGTACTACTCTGAAGATTTCCTTGGTGGGGATTATACTACTCACACCCTATCCATCGAGCAGTTCACCTCCTCTGGTAAATGTGAGTACCTTCTTCATTTATTTTTTAACCTACTATTAGTTTATATAGAAAGCACTATTGTGTTTCCCTTTTTATCTTTTTATATTTTATGATCCTCATACTACAAAGACACTACTCTCACGTATCCTTGCAAGTTAGGATTGTACCACTGTATGCCATTCATACTGCAGCTAGTTACAGCTCCATAAACGTGTGTAGGACTATATCCTATTCCTTTTATGTGCGCTCAGATAGAATATACTACCCTATTATTCCTTCTTTTCTCTGTTGTTACATACGGAACCCACTGCTGAACCCAACCTGGTACTCCCATTGAGGAATCACGCAAACATCCTGTTGCACCAGCACTATCTGCAAGTGAATTCCCATACTATTACTGTGGACTTTCATATATTGGACCTTTGTTTGTACTCCTCTTGGGACTTTATTAAACTCATTTATTTGTGCACTATACTATAGCTTCCCAATTGTTTTTATTTATTTGCTAATTCTATATTTTGTTATACTGTGGCGCTAACCCTACCTTCTTCTGTTTTTTGTCTCTCATTTCCATTAGTAGGACTAGAGGAATTCCTACCTTTGGGGTTAGCTGCTGCTTCTATACAAATAACCTCTCTTAGTCAGATATTTTAGCACTTTTCCTTCCCTTCCATTCAAACGAGCTTACAGTCTATAGGAAATGAGCTACAGTTTAACAGGCGACCATTTCACATTCTCCCCATTAAGGAATGCATTTGCAATAGTCGACAGCCCAAAGTGTTTTGTGACATGTGTTATCTATTATACTCAGGGACATATTTTCTGCAAGGCAAACAAGGCATCTGCCTTGGGCAGCACTTTGCAGGGGGCGGCAGAAAAAGCCACCCCCAAATGCCCAGGCTGGTCCCTTGTTTGCCTTGAGTCCTGGGGGACTCAAGAGCTGGCCGGGTGGCCACTTTTGAGCCCACCAGAGGCGGGCAGCGGGCATCGAGGGAGCATGCTCACCTGAGCTCTTCCTGCTCAGCTCCCTCTGCTCCGCTTAATGAAGCCAGGAGCCGGCATAAGACGTCACTCCGGCTCCCGGCATCACTAAGCGGTGCGCAAGGGAGCTGAGCAGGGAGATTAGAGCTCCCTCGCCACCTACTCAGCCTCTCCACCCCCTGCCTGCCCGACCAGCAGCCCCACTGGATGGCAGGTAAGTAATCCACTCCAGCTCTCCCAGGGAGGCTGGGTGGATTTAAAATAAAATTTTAAAAAATGATAATTTGTGAGTGTTGGTGGAAATGTGTGTGTGTGTGTCTGTGAGTGAATGTGTGTCTGTCTGTAAGTGTGTGTCTGTCTGTAAGTGTGTGTGTCTGTAAGTGTGTGTGTCTGTAAGTGTGTGTGTCTAAGTGAATGTGTGTGTCTAAGTGAATGTGTGTGTGTGTGTGTGAGTGAATGTGTGTGTCTGTAAGTGTACGTGTGTGTGTCTGTAAGTGTGTGTGTCTATGTGAGTGAATGTGTGTGTGTGTGTGTCAGTCAGTGAGAGTGTGCGTCTGTCAGTGAGTGTGAGTCTGTCAGTGTGTGTCTCAGTAATAGTGTGTGTCTGTCAATCAGTGTGTCAAATCAGTGAATGTGTGTATGTCATTGCTTGCCAGTGTATATGAGTGTGTGTCTGTCAATGAGTGTATGCGCTTGTTAGTGAGTGTGCGTCTGTCAGTGAGTGAGCGTCTGTCAGTCAAAGTACGGCCTTGGGCAGCACAAATCCTATATACACCACTTATTATGCTACCATATTGCACTATAGGTCTCCCCTTGTTTGTGTTCTTTTTCATATGCTGCTATTGACCGAAGTTGTCCGACAAGCACTTTATGAATATTGGAAGATGGAATATTTTAAGACTGTGTCTTACTACCTGGTATTTTAATTTTTTTTTTTATTGTTGGACTATATATATATCAAGGAGCATCATCTGGGTATTCTCAAATTTCTACTAAAATTAGTCGTACATTTTTCTGATTTTTTATTTTTTTACAATGATGCTTTATTTTCACTATCGATTCAATCCCTGTATCTGTTTAGCTACATCAACTGAGTACAACTCTCCTACAGGTATTGGTTTCTACATAAAAAAAGTAATAATTAGCACTTTTTGCTTTGTTTTCTGTTTCTGAGGATTTAGCAACTAATATTGTAGGCACATTAATGATCTACTTTCCATTGTACCAAGGTATTCCCATTTTAATTTAACATAATAGTGTGCACACTTCCTGGTTTTGTGTGTGATGTAATTTCACATCGAGAAGGAGCGAATGGTGCCATAATGCATATGACAGCCAGGGCGACCCCTCGACCAAAAAGGATATCCCAATTGAAACAAAAAGAAGTCCAGCCTCTTATATATAAAAAAGGACACACTCTGGTAGCATGAAAAAAGGGTGGTGACCTCATAAATGGTGAACATCAAAGTTGAAATAAAAAAAAGAAAAAGTCTACCAAAATAGTGTTCTCTTAACTTAACTTTTAATCAATATCTTAAATATCATAAAAATAAACTAAAGATGAAAAAGAACCAAATGAGAAGTACAGTCCTCTCTATTAGGGCAAATCTAAGTATTGCAGCAGAAATTTAACATTTGGATCCTAGAAGTAATCTAAGTGTGCAATTGATACATTAAAATGCTTCATATATGCCTAGATCCTCTCCTTTTTAGGGTAGACTAGTTTGTACCATGGGTATATTTTTTGATTCCCTGCTCCTCTGCTATTCCTATGGTGTTCTAGTGTATTTGACGTATCCCCTTATCACATTGTACTATGATGACCTTTGTATTAGACAGAATGTACATTTCGACAAATTTCGTGAAATTCGGACATTCGAATGCTTATGAATGTCCGAAGTTTGAATTGCTGAAGTTCCGAAGTGGGTTAGGGGTAGGGCTAGGGTTAGTGGTAGGGCTAGGGTTAGGGTTAAGGTTTAGGGTTAGGGCCCGAATTGCCGAAGTGCCAAACTGAACCGAATGTCATTGGTCTGAATTGCCGAAGCAGACACATTTTTTTTACTTTCCCGAATTTCCAAACCAAATTTTTTGCCCATGCACATGCCTACTTTATATATATACACACTTTACTTTTCCCCCGCCTCTACTGTTCTCATGTAGCAGATTAGTAATTTTATGTTATGGCATTTAAAGTACTAGATATAGCAGCAAGTGAGATTTCTGGCGCTTGTTTCTTATGTGTACAGCAGCTAAAACTTTACCAAACCAGAGTCTCTTCTTTCTGGTTGTTGATGCAAGTAAAATGGGGGATGTAGGGAAGCAGTGCTTAACAAGTAAAATCCTTGTGTAGAGTCCAATGGAGCCAATATAAGGGAGAAAACAAAATGGACAGGAATACAAATATAGTGTAGTAGGTATATAACAGCAGAGGCAGAATATAAGGAATAAATATATTGCACTTGCACTTTTCTGGAACTCAAGATCAGCTTCAGTTTACAGCGTATGGACGGTACAATCCCCGTCTGTGGGTGTTAGGATGGTCCTGATTACCTCTGGTATCATATCCCTGTGCCAATAATCCACGTGGTGTATTCCAGATGATGCTCCGGTGGTGTATATGGGATATAAAAGAACAGAAATAGTGTTCTCTGTATTAATAAAACAAATAAAATAAAGAGAGATATACTCACAATGGATGAGCAAATAGGGATTGCTCGGCACTTTACAGCATAGGTGGTTTTTCCCCCACCTGGGAATATGAGATACAGCTTCTCCAATAAAAGATGTCCAGTGAAGGTCCAGGGATGCAAATGCTGATTAATTGTATTAAACAAATAAAAAATAAGTAACATACTTACGCGTTTTCACCTATACAGAATGCTTTTTCAAAGTGTTACAGAGTAGGGGACCTTCACTCTTAAATAGCTAAGAAATAAAAAAAAAAAGGTCAGATATTTTTTCTATAGCATAAAACTTTAAAAATGTAGGGTCCTCGTTATGAATTAAAAAATGTTTCGACACTGAATGATTTAAAAACCTTTTGATATATTCCTACAGTAATCAGGACCATCCTAACATCCACAGACAGAGATTGTACGCTGTGATCTGGAGCTGATCTGGAGCTCCAGAAAAGTGTGAGTGCAATATATTTATTCCTTATATTCTGCCTCTGCTGTTATAGACCTAATACACTATATTAGTATTCCTGTCCCATTTTATTTTCTCCCTTGTATTGGCTCCATTGGACTCCACACAAGGATTTTAATTGTTAAGCGCTGCTTCCCTACATCCCCTGTTTGTTTAAAGTACTGTATCATATTTTGATTTATTTTTAACATTATTATATAAATATCAATATATAAATGACACATATCCCGAAACTACAAATGTGGATCAGGCCCCCACTAAATTAGACAACTTCAATTCTAGACCTGTACCTAATACTGTCATTAAGAAACACCTTAATAATCTAAAAATGAAAAACCAGTCTGGACCTGATCAAATCTCAGCAATGCTGTTGAAGCTCAGTGCGCCGGCAATTGCTAAACCTGTCACAACCCTAATCAATGAATCCTTGGTGTCTGGATACATAACCTAACTTTGGAAGACTGCGGGAGTAGTGCCTATCCATAAAAGTGGTGACAATACTTTGGTTTCTATCGCCCAATATCATTGCTCCCAGTATTGTAAAAAATCTTAGAAAAATGCGTCGATATCTGACCCCTGATCAATCGGGTTTTTGCCCGAATCACTCTACTACAACTGCCCTCTTAAAAGTTTACAATGACATCCAAACTGGCATGGAACGAGGGCACCTAGCTGGAGCTATTTTCCTTGATTTTGCAAAGGCCTTTGACACAGTAGACCACGACATTCTACTGCACAAACTAAAAAACTCAGGTATTTGTGATTATCCGCTAACCTGGTTTTGATCATATGTATCAGGTCGCTCACAATATGTTTCCATTTCTGACAGCGACTCCCTCCCTCTTCCAGTCACGTGTGGTGTTCCCCAAGGTTCCATTCTCGGCCCCCTACTATTCCCATTATTTATAAATGATCTGCCTAATGTCTGCAAATCCTCAAATGTACACAAGTACGCAGATGACACAGTAATTTTTGCAAGCAAATCCAATCTACCGTTGCTTGGGGCTGTGCTCCAAGACCAGTTTACAGAGGTAGTAAAGTGGATCACAAAAAACAAACTCTTCCTAAACACTGACAAAACTCTCACAATGATCTTTGGAACAGAACCTAAATTACACAAATTACACAATTCCCACCTATCCATCAAAACAAAATCAAATAGCACACTTACCACGGTCCACTTTTTCAAATACCTGGGTATGTTGTTAGACCCCAATCTATATTTTGGCCTCCACATAGAATAACTTGTGTCTAAACTTTATCCAAAACTAGGTGTCCTGTACAGAAACAAAGCCTGCCTAAGCCCTACAGTAAAGGAAAAGATTGTACAGCAAATGCTGATGCCAATCATTGATTATGGGGATGCAGTATATGCACCTGCCCCGCAAACCCACTTTAATAAACTTAACACATTGTATAACTCGTTCTGCTGCTTTCTGCTACAATGTAATTCCAGGACCCACCATTGTGACATGCTAAAAGAACTAAACTGGCTGTCGCTGGAATCCAGGCGCACCCTTCATCTTTCCAGCCTTGTGTTTAAGAGCTTTTCTGGGAAGCTCCCACCCTACCTAGCAGAATGCTCTCTCCGGCTGTTCCCACCTCCTATAACCTCCGATCCAGTACCAGCACTTTATTTAGTCTACTTCAATACAAAAAGAAAGCAGCCTGATCCTCCTTTTCCTACAGAGCACCGCAATTATGGAACGACCTCCCGCACACTTTCAAATCTTCCCCAAGCCTTAAAGAACCACTATAGGCACCCAGACCACATCAGCTCAATGATGTGGTCTGGGTGCCAGGTCCATCTAGGGTTAACCCTGCAGCTGTAAACATAGCAGCTTCAGAGAAACTGCTATGTTTACACTAGGGTTTAATCCAGCCTCACTGCCAGCCACTAGAGGCACTTCCGCGCTTCTCACTGTAAAAATCACAGTGAGAAGACGCTCGACGTCCATAGGAAAGCATTGAGAAATTCTTTCCTATGGACTGATTGAATGCGTGCGCAACTCTTGCCATGCATGCGCAACTCTTGCCATGCATGCGCATATGGCGCTGATGTCGGAAGAGGGAGGAGAGAGTTTAAGCCCTAATAGAGAGGACTGTACTTCCCATTTTGTTCTTTTTCATCTTTAGTTTATTATTATGAGAGAAAGGTAAGAGTTTAACCCCTTCAGCCCGGCGAGAGTAGGACTCTGAGGGTGGGGGTGACCTAAAGACCCTATAGTGCCAGGAAAAGAGTTTGTTTTCCTGGCACTATAGTGGTCATTTAAGTCTTTAAGTCCTTTAAGAGATCTCCCTCTACATACCTCAAAACAGAATGCACCTGTCATGGTTGTTTATAGATTTCCTACCTGGTCTATGTTTAATTTTGTATATATTGTGTGTTAATATTGTTTTTGTATTTTATTGTACCCTATTGTATCAATGCAATGTTTTGTGGACCCAGGACATACTTGAAAACTAGAGGAATCTCAATGTAAGTTCTTTTATTTTTTGTTTTTAAGCCCTACAACCCCTCTTGTCTGTCCTCTGGCTGTTCTCAGCATTCAGTCAAGGGTATATATATATATATATATATAAATATATATATATACACACACACACACACATTTTTTCATGCTCTCTACAGTCACAAAGGGGTTAAAATACTTCTAATATATACACAGCTTTGTGGCCAGCATCTACTACCTTGTTGCCTCTCACTTTATCAAAAAAAAACCCCGTTCAGCATAACTTATTGAATTTGTTTTTTGTAACTAGCGCATACCATTTAGTGGCAGTACCTTATATAAAGCCACCAACCATTCAAATACATTTTACAATGAACCTAGGAACCCCATTTTTGTAAAACACAGAGAAAGAGAAAAAATGAAAACTTGCTTCTCTTACCTTGAGAAAAGAATACGTTCAATTATTTTGTTTAAGCTATAAGTCTGTTGATTGTGGTGAGTTCAGTGCCGACATAAAATCGAAGCTAAAATAAGCGACTTGGAGAAAAATCTTTACATGCTTGAAAATTACGATACAGCATTTTTCACAGTCGAAACCTTTATTATAGATACTATTTGCAACTATAACTTTTAATTAAGTTTTTTCCAGAAACAGAAATCAAAGGCTGGTCATTGGCAAAACATGGTTTGCTGTGCTTTGATGAACACTGTAAACACTTTTCCGTAATTGTCATTAATTGTAGATTGATATAAAATTTTTTATTTAATCACATTGTGATCGAAAGTTTAGTGCAATTATGTTTTAATTCTGTTTTTGATTAGAAAGCTGTATAGCTGTCACGCACTACTTATTTTCTATCAGCTAAATAACAGTATGTTGTTTATGCATTTTTATGAGCAATGAAGAGGTTAATTCATTTTTTCTCTGGATGTTTACTAAAGATCCTTTAATTGCAACTAGTAGTGAATGTAGGCAAAATGTGTTCTAAACCTTTTTAAGGAACATGGATGGATCTATAAAAATACCTTCACAATTAAGATGCAGAAAAATAAATATGAGAATTTGAGATTTCTCTGGAGTGTGATTTGTTAACATATTTTCAAATCAGTATATATAAATAGCTCAAAATAACAAGTTATAGCAATGTTAGTTTAGTTTATAGGCAACAATACTTTATATGAATATCATATAGTGTTATATTAAATGTTTCCATTCAATTTATGTCTAATACTGATTCCCCTGCATAAGCCATAAACTATATTGTGTTATTCACCATTATGTCATATAACCCCATATATAGTTAAGTCTTGAAATATTTGGATACTGACACAATTTTCAGAATTTTGGCTCCTTATACCACCACAATGGATTTAAAATGAAACAACCAAGATACAATTAAAGTGCAGACTTTCAGCTTTAATTCAAGGGGTTGAACAAAAATATCATATGAAACATTTAGGAATTGCAAACATTTTAATACACAGTCCCCTTATTTCCTGTCACGATTACTGTGTGACCCAACACGTAAAACTACATTAACACAAACCGGACCTTAGAATGCCTTCCCTCCCCTCCCCCCTGTGTCCCCCACACTTTTTATCTAATGCATTGCCTGAATTGATTTTCTGTTACTGAAATTCAAAACTGTAATATAGCCATTTTCTTTTTTTTTTCAGGAATAGTGTTTCGGGTGAACCTGATTTTCTTAGCATGCACAAGTCTAGTGAGTAGCACTCATATTCTGAGAGTAACGGAACACTTACAGGATTATTCACTAAAGTGAGAAATCAAAGTGAATTTCTAATTTAAGGTCAAAATAGCTAAACTGGAAAAAAAGTTATTTCTAATCAGTTCGGCTACTCTGGATTTAAAGTTGAAATTCACTATATATTCACTTTGAATTCTCACTTTAGTGAATAACCCTGTCAGTTTTCCTACAAAGTCTTTTAAAACCACCACTGACTTCTCCTGTAGTGATCTCAGCCACTTCCTGGTCTCTGTTGACATTATATAGGAATAAATACTTAGGTTTGGTCCAAGCAAATACATTTGGGAGTTAGTATCTATAATTTTCCATTTAAAAAAAAAACCAAAGCAACAACAACAACATTATTTGTCATTATATCCATAATGCATTAAAATAGGGTTTCATCTAAAGCCTCAATTGTCTATTTGAATATTTAATTCTTTCTGAGTTCCTATGGCATATTCTGTTATATGGTTTTCTATGTTAAAATCTACCCTTTTCAGATGACAGACATATTCTACCACCGGTAGCATTTTGCCAGTGTTCAATTATTTTTTGTTACTTTATTACAGTGGCCCTTATATATATGTAAACGCCAATCAATTTAACAGAAAATGACGTCATCAAACGTATTTAAGAGCCTCTTATTGGGAGGTGTTTTCAGTTGCATACAAATCTCATGTGTTTTAAACTTTACAGCTCATTTTCTGAGATTGGTAGCATTTAAATAAACTATGAGCTATTGGGAACATGAACAAAATGTCATCAGGATGATCTGGCCAGTTTTTGTGCGTGTTAAGGCATTTGTGACAGTTAATGTTGAATTACTGCTGTTCCTTATACAAAAATAAATAATCAGTTTAATAAGCATTAGGCATCTAGTGAGATCCTGGCAAGTGACTGTCGGTGGAGGTGATTTTACAGCCAACGAGCTGACAATCACAGACAAGAAAACTACTTTTGAACAATGCCAGTTCTCTCCTTTCTGAAAATTTCAAAGGAACATCCTTGCTGGGATGGCAACTCTCCAGAATATCCTCTAAAATATGTTACAAAATATTATATAGCAACAGAGTAAAGATGAAAGTGCGAGTAAGTATTTGTGAAGTGCCAAATTGAAGCAGCCGTGCATAGTAAAGCCTAGATATGGTTTCTAAAGGCATCACTTAGCAACACAGAGTATGTGCTGCAGAGAAGAATTGCCTCTGAGGGATCAATATGATTATTATGAAGAATTAGATCTCATCTGCTATGTGTGGTTTCACTGCAACTAAATCTTTTTCATCCAATTTATTGAATGGTTTTTTTTTTTTGTTTGTTTCAAACTCACAAGAAGGAAGAACGTGAGACAGAAATGGTCAAGCTAAGCATACCCAGCTGTAGTCATGCCATGTGAGATGTCACATTCAGTTAACGCACAGTCACTGCGGCTGGTGACAGAGGTAAAATGTACAGACTGTCCATTCTGCATCAGAAAGTGACCAAAACAATGCATATAATGAGATCATTACATTTACATATACAGACTATACTATAACAATCCTATTATCTCAATAGTAATAATAATAAAATTTAGATCTAGATTTGACCAGAGAGATTTGATTTTAAATCCTTATCCCATCATCTCCAAAAATTGACGTTGCAGAAAGTTGTTTCCAAGCATCTTTGTTTATGTGTGAGTGTTTCTCTGTGTGCTCTGATATGGTAGGCTGATGAGGTTGCATGTGAGTACAGCATGCCTGACATGATCCCTTTCAGGTCTTCCGCTTGATGTACTAATCCTGGTATTGTATCATAGGAGCACCATCTCTTGGTCTACTCCATCACCTTCCCTTTTTTCATACCACTATTTTCTGATCGGAAAATCCAGACATTGCTATTAAAACATGAACTGTTTGTGCAACATTGATGTAACATGGCAACTAAGGAGAGTTGACTGGAATGCGTATGTATGAACAATGATGACTTCACTGTACTACTCAGTGGGGGAGCTAGACACCGTTGAGTGAGCATGTGTACTGTGTGGTTGTTGCATCCAAAATGACTGAGCGAGTAGAGCACCGAATCTGCATCAAAGTTTGCAACTATATGGATGATTCAGAAGGCTTCAAAGATGGTTGAGAATCTGTCAAAAGATTTGGTGCCACTGTGACTTCTGGCTTTTCTCAAAACTATAATCACCTGTGAAAGGCAAGACATACAAGACCGTCAATTAGATTAAGGTAAATATGACGAGGCAGCTGATGGCGATTCCAACAAAGAATTTTGCAGAGTGTTTTGAACAGTGGAAGAGCCCCTGACAGAACTGTGTGAGGTCCCAAGGTGCCTACTTTAAAGGGGACTGAGGCATCATTGTCCTATGTAAAATGTTTCTTGTATCTCCTACGTCTCTATTTTTCATATTAAGTCACTGCATACTTTATGGACAGACCTCGTATTTTGAAAGATAATATTAAAAGCAGCCTGCAGAGCAAGTTCTACGGACAGATTTGCCTCAGAAAGTTGTTTAGCACACATGAATTGTTAGAACATGTCATCCTGAACACTTAAGGCATCTTTGTGATTTTAAGGTTGGACTACTGCAATATTCGTGATAGAATACATGTAAACCTAGATCTACATGCATTGAAATACTAAGAAGAAAAGTATACATTTTGAAACTTGTAAGTGCATTTAGTTTTTAGAAGTTGTTACAATTATGTATTTCATCCTCTGATGAACCCCTGACAACTACTATCATAAACAATTGACCTTATTGAGAATATGAGGAAGGGGCCTGATGATAAAAAAGAGAGAATTCTAGGAAACAAACTATATTTTCAAAATGATTTCAAGATAAATAGCATTGTTACACTCCAATGAACATTTATTAAATCTCTACAGTACATAATACTCCTCTATCATATCTGTAGGGGATGACTTATAATAACGAAAATATATTATTCTGTAAAAAATTGCTAACTAAGAAAAAGAAATCACCATGCAAACTGATAAAACAGCTCACATAATATCTAGCACTTTTCCCTGAAATCCCTGTTTCCCTGTTTTTCAATGTATACATTTCCTCCATACACTATTAAAATTTTATGTGAAATAAATAGAATACTGTATAATTTGGCTTAAAGGACCACTCTAGGCACCCAGACCACTTCAGCTTAATGAAGTGGTCTGGGTGCCAGGTCCTTCTAGGGTTAACCCATTTTTTCATAAACATAGCAGTTTCAGAGAAACTGCTATGTTTATGAATGGGTTAAGCCTTCCCCCTAATCCTCTAGTGGCTGTCTCATTGACAGCCACTAGAGGCGCTTGCGTGCGCACGCCAGCGTCCATAGGAAAGCATTGAGAATGCTTTCCTATGTGACCGGCTGAATGCGCGCGCAGCTCTTGCCGCGCGTGCGCATTCAGCTGACGGGGCGGATCGTAGGAGGAGACGAGGCAGAGAGCTCTCCGCCCAGCGCTGGAAAAAGGTAAGTTTAGCCCCTTTTCCCCTTTCCAGAGCCGGGCGGGAGGGGGACCCTGAGGGTGGGGACACTATTTCCTGGCACTATAGTGGTCCTTTAACAAAAACCCAATACATACTTATAACTAGAAAGATACAGTAAAAACACTCATACCCAGTGTGCACAAGCAAAATGTTTTGTAGCCTAAAATAAAAGTAAATTAAAAAAGGCATACCATATTTTATAGATCACAGCATGATTCATCTGCTATTTAATTTATCAATTTACATTTTGCGGCCCAATAAATATAACACTTAAAAATAAATAAAGTTTGCCCTTCTTCGGTTTATTATACCGATCTCTTAAAATATAAAAGGAATTAAATTGAAGGAACCTACATGTATTTCCTTTTTCACAAATATTTTATATCGAGCAGAAATGTACACATACACCTTCCTAAAAATATGTTCATGAACTCTGTCATTAGGTATTATTTGTGTAATTTTCTATTTTAAAGGATTGACTACAGGAACCATCCTAAGTATAAAATAATTGTTTTTGAAGTTTTATTTAGTTAGGTAAAAAAGTCACACATATAACACTTCTCGTATTTTATAAATCATCTGTACTATTAGCTGTAAAAATGCAGAACAGTTTAATATAATATGAGCTACCAACATATTTAAACCATTAGCTATCCACCTATTTACATTAACATTCAATTGCAAATGACCTCATATCACTGAGTTAAAAAGAAGAAATCTGTTCTGTTCTTCAAAGTTAAACTTGACGCTTCTAAGGTATTGGGATACTGTGACATAGTGGCTGTACTAACATGAAATGACAATGGGGTGTAATTGAATCACCATATTTGTTTGCTAAGAAAGGTGATTTTTAAGTAGCCTTACAAGAAATAATGTTTGTAATGTTTCATTGATAATTAATAAGGGTATTAATAAATTGATTTTAAACTGAAAATTCTAAATGTTGGTCGTTTTATAGCTTACAATTTGAAGCTTGGTAAGAAAACAATTACGGTGAGGTCTGGAATTTTTTTTTAACAAACATATGCATAATGGTAATACGATAAACTAAATACAGAAAAAGTAATGCATATTATAAATATTGTGAATAAAATATAATATACAGTATAACATATGTTAGTGTTCTTGAACAGGATGGCTATGCATAATGAAATGAGTTGTCAAATAAAAATTCAAAGCACAGAAAAACCGAGGCTATTATAACCTTACATATAATAAACTCGGGGGAAATTGAGAACACATGTTAGAAATGGAACATGAATAACTTTCCCTCAGAGAACTAGCAGCAAAGTTATAGAAACGATAACTTAGTCGTCCAAGTAAGTGGAAGCCAAGTCTTGATTAGTGTTCCATGGAAAAGAGCAATTTTCTTCCTTTCTAATGAGATGGTGCCTCTTCAGTTTTTTAACCTGTAAAGGACCAAAAGTTGAGCTATGCCCTGAGAAGAAGCTGGTCTTTAAATGTCCTATTCTAGATGTGACGAAGTGCCCTTCGCCACTTGGTCCTGGAGAGGCCTGCTTGCCAGCCTCCTCCACTGTGACTATGACTCTTTCATGTATTTGGCTTTAAAGCCCCTAGTCTACTTCAGACAGACTATTTATGTAGGCTGCTTTATTTATCTTATGTTTTAGTCACCCTGTACCCATTATAGGTGCAGGGTGTGTGTAATGTAATTGTTTATAGTGTGTGTGTGTGTACTGTGAAATGTATTGCCTGCTCTCCTGTACTGCTGAGGTTTGCTACCAACTAGGTGGGTTTGGCTATGGAGCTTGTCTAGTGCCCTCTGTTGGTAGCAACAGCAATATGCACTACCTGAATTGCAAGACTGGTTCATTTGCATATTCGGGTAGATTTGCATATTGCTAATTCTGCAGGCAGGTGAGATATTTACTGTTAAATATTGTCTCCCCCACCCCTTTAAAAATGTGCCATTGTGTTGTGATAAGTCACTGTGTTTTGCCTGCTATGGTTTGACTGTTTTTGATTTTATTGAGGTTTCACAACAATGTTATTGTGGTGACCCTATGGGCTGGTCCCAAGGGAAAATAAAGGTTTAGACAGTTCTTCTTGATCCCTCTAAATGTAGCCTTGTCTCATTATTGGAGGGAGCTGTGATAATCACACTGGGGATTGCTATGCTCTGCATGCTCCCTTGAGCTTGAATCACTTTGCTCTTTTAAGAGCTTGTTCCTGACACGCTCTCCTTGGAGGAGGGGTCTTCACCACACAGTCCTGGATGCTGGAGGTTCATACAGGGTGGAAGGAAGAGTTCTTTCCCACACAGTCCTGGAGGACAGAAGCTGATCCAGGGTGGAAGGAAGACGGCGAGACTCCAGTCAAGACACAGCGGTTGCGTAGTCTGCGGTGGTTGTGGTGTCTGCTGCACTGGTTGGAGTCCTCAGGAAGCGCTAGGAGCATCCGTCAACAGAGGGTACTCAGTCGGAGTACAAGGAGCTCCGTTACACTAGAAATGCAATATCCCATTCACTTAATGACTGCAGATCTGTGTAGAACTAACAATGCTAATAAAAAGGGCATTCGTTAAAGGCATCTTTTAGGGATGAGATAGTGACATCAGAAAAAAAATTTGTTGGTCTTAAATGGGTTACTGCGGACACCATGATCACTTCAGTGTTTTGAAGTGGTTATGGTGCTTTGAGTCAGTATGTGCAGTGTTTAAGTTAGAAACGCTAAACATACTGATATTCATGTCAGCTTCCAGAGATATACAGGTGATATTTGAAAAATTAGAATATCATGAAAAAGTTTTTATTTAAGTAATGAAACGTAAAAGGGGAAACTAATATGAGATAGACGCATTACATGCAAAGCAAGATAGTTCAAGCCGTGATAAGTGCGATGATTATGGCTTACAGCTCATGAAAACCCCAAATCCACAATCTCAGTAAATTAGAATATTGTGAAATATTCTAGGCTCACAGTGTCCCACTCTAATCAGCTAAGTAAGCCATAACACCTGCAAAGGGTTTCTGAGCCTTTAAAATGTTCTCTCAGTCTGGTTCAGTAGGAATTACAATCATGGGGAAGACTGCTGACCTGACAGTTGTGCAGAAAACCATCATTGACACCCTCCATAAGGAGAGAAAGCCTCAAAAGGTAATTGCGAAGGAAGTTGGGTGTTCCCAAAGTGCTGTATCAAAGCACATTAATAGAAAGTTATGTGGAAGGGAAAAGTGTGGAAGAAAAAGGTGCACAAGCAACAGGGATAACCGCAGCCTGGAGAGGATTGTCAGGAAAAGGCCATTCAAAAGTGTTGGGGACTTTCACAAGGAGTGGACTGAGGCAGTGGCGGATCCAGAGCCTGATCTCGGGAGGGGCACTTGTAGATTATTTAAATAAATAATCCAGACACAATAACCACTACAGCTCAGTGTAGTGGTTATGGTGTCAATAGTGCCGGGACCCCCTCCCAGAGTAAGTAGTCAAACCGTTTAAGAACAGTTTGACACCTTACCTGAGGTCTGCAGGGAAATGGGGCAGTAGTAGGGCATAGGAGCAGCGGTGTGTGTGAGTGGTGCAATGTGTAGGGGTGCAGTGTGTGTGTGTGTGTGTGAGGGGGACAGTGTGTGAGCAGTGTGTGTGTGTGAAGGTTGTAGTGTGTGTGAGGGTGGCAGTGTATGTGTGTAACAGTTGCAGTGTGTGTGAGTATTGCAGTGTATGTGTGTGTATGGGGCGGCAGTGTGTGTGTATGGGGGGCAGTGTGTGTGTATGAGGGGCAGTGTGTGTGTATGAGGGGCAGTGTGTGTGTATGGGGGGCAGTGTGTGTAGAGTGTGTGTGATAAGGGTTGGGGGGGCTTTTACATTTTTTTTTTTATTTAATTCAATATAAATAATCATTATGTCCCCCCTCCCTTCTTACCTTTACTGGGGGGACGGGGGACATTTCCCTGGTGGTCCGGTGGGGGATTCATTGGTGGTCCCAGTGGGGAGAGTGAACTCTAGCCCGCGCTCCAGGGCTAGAGTTCATGCTCGCGAGATTTGGAGCGTTGCCGTGGTAACCGCGGCAATGCTCCAAATCTCACGAGAGGAGGACCCTGAGGAGCTGCAGCCTTAGCTTCCGGGTCCTCCCTCTCACTCCCTCCCTCCCCCGCCGGCCGCTAGCACAGTGCCTGCGGCCCGGGGAGAGAGATCTCTGATCTTCTCCCCGGTCCGCAGGCACATTGCAGGGCTAGCACCTGCATGTGCTGCTGACAGGGGAGGAAGAGGGAGACCAGCGGATTTCTCTGGGGGGCAATTGCCCCGTTGCCCGCCACTGGATCCCCCACTGGACTGAGACTGGATTCAGTGCATCAAGAGTCACCACACACAGACGGATCCTGGACATTGGCTTCAGATGTCGTATTCCTCTTGTCAAGCCGCTCCTGAACAACCAACAACGTCAGAAGTGTCTTACCTGGGCTAAAGAAAAAAAGACCTGGTCTGTTGCTCAGTGGTCCAACGTCCTCTTTTCTGATGAGAGCAACTTTTGCATCTCATTTGGAAACCAAGGACACAGAGTTTGGAGGAAGAATGGAGAGGCACACACTGCAAAATGCTCTTGAAGTCCAGTGTGACGTTTCCACAGTCTGTGTTGATTTGGGGAGCCATGTCATGTGCTGGTGTTGGTCCACTGTGCTTCATTAAGTCCAGGGTCAACACAGCCATCTACCAGGAGATTTTGGAGCACTTCATGCTTCCTTCAGCAGACAAGCTTTATGGGGATGCTGACTTCATTTTCCAGCATGACTTGGCACCTGCCCACACTGCCAAAAACACCAAAGCCTGGTTCAATGACCGTGGGATTAAGGTGCTTGATTGGCCATCAAACTCGCCTGACCTGAACCCCATAGAGAATCTATGGGGCGTTGCCAAGAGAAAGATGAGAAACATGAGACCGAACAATGCAGAAGAGCTGAAGGCCGCTATTGAAGCATCCTGGTCTTCCATAACACCTCAGCAGTGCCACAGGCTGATAGCTTCCATGCCACGCTGCATTGAGGCAGTAATTGCTGCAAAAGGGGCCCAAACCAAGTACTGAGTCCATATGCATGCTTATACTTTTCAGAGGTCCGATATTGTTCTATGTACACTCCTTGTTATATTGATTGCATGTAATATTCTAATTTGCTGAGATTGTGGATTTGGGGTTTTCATGAGCTCTAAGCCATAATCATTGCACTTATGACAAATCACGGCTTGAACTATCTTGCTTTGCATGTAATGCGTCTATCTCACATATTAGTTTCCCCTTTTACATTACATTACTGAAATAAATGAACTTTTGCACGATATTCTAATTTTTCGAGTATCACCTGTAACTCCAAACCTGGCAAGAGTTCCAGGCTGGCTAATGCCAATTCTGTGCAGATTTCTTTACATAGACACTCATTCATTGGCTAAGAATGCTCACCTGATGCTCCCAGCTAATGATGAATGACAGGTTTGGCATCTGGCTTTTGCAGCACTGTAGAAATGGTTAAACCACCATTGGAGGAGACTCTTTGTCTGGTGAGACCCAGGTAAGTGGCAAGCTACTGCTAAATATGTTGCCCTGCTGCTGGTGAATTGTGCCAGGGTACTCTAGGATCAAAACCTTTACAACAGATTATAATGATTGCACAAACAATTTTTTTTTTTGTTTGTTTAAGCAGACTTTCTAGGGTATCTTGCCCTATTTAGTGGTTGTATTTTATAATTATTGTGTTTTGTTTTTGTTGAAAATTTCAAAAACCACATTTTGATGACATAATTAAAAATGTTCTGGTGGAATAATATAAGTTTTAAAGATTAAGACATTTAAAGAAAATTTGTGGAGAAGGAAGGAGACAGAAAAACAAAGCAAAACAAAACAAATAATAGACAAGAGTTATTTTTTTTGCAAGTATGATTACACTGATTTCATTTAAGAAATTTGATTCTTCTAAATGAACTATAATATTAATTAAACAATTGCCAGAGTACATGGAAGATTTGCCAGTTTGAATACAATTGCTTGTATACCACATTGGACTTGATGTGTGATAAACCTTGTGGTTTACAAAGCAAAATCCAATTTTTCATTTGACTGACAGGAGATATAAAACAGCAGTTCTCTCTTCTTATAATATACGAATATTTTCACTTGTCACAATTACTAATTTTATTAATTTTAATTTTAATCTTACTATCAAAATATCTCAGTAATAAACTATTTTATTTGCATGTTGTCTTTCAATATTTTACAACTCTATGTAGCATGTGATTGTAATGTCAGAATTCCTTCTGCCTTACGCAACCACAGAAAAAAGGCTAAGCAACCAGCATTCACACAATAACAGTACACATTATACTGTAGGTGCAGTATAAATCTGGGCCTGCAGCCAGCAGTACTCAATAATCCAAAAGAATGTCTAACTCACAACTAAAAAGCATTCAAACACAATCAAAGTTTCAATCTCAATGTAGGGTAAACATAACTTGTTTGCCCTGGACCATAGTAATAGTTGACGTTCTTTCACATTACTGTGGTGTGCTGGACCTTCGTTTGGATCACATTTATAGGTATGTCCAGTATTCTTGATTTTTTTGGATAATGCAGACAAGTGGTGATGATTATGTCATGAGTGGAAAATATGAAAGTGGATAATGATGAAGAAATGTGAAGGAATAATAAAATTCTACAATGTCTTCATGGTAACTATGTTGACCTTTCACATGATCCCACAGATTGAGTAATGAGCTATGTAGTGGGATTAGCCTATTATGGTTTTCTCTGTGACACCATTATTAAAATTCAAGAAGTCATTTTCAAGTAATTACTTGTAATCCAGTGGGCCTGTTATAAGATTCTGCTATCCAAATACCCTTTTATGTGGATGAAGTGCATTTAAAGTTCAGAGCCAACTTCTAAAGAGCTCCAGTTTACCTCACATTTGCACTTTTGTATATTCAGAGTACACTATGATGTTTTGTATGTTAATATTATACAGGATTTATTCATGAGTCTATTAAAGATATACTGAAAAGGTGATATCATTTTTAAATGCGCTATCACCTTTTTCATTTTGTGGTAATTATTTATGTAGCAACACAATAGCACTGTAAAATTACAACTTGGGACATGGGTTGCATCTACAATAGGTAAGTCTGAAAGATCTGAAAACACATCAACAATGTCTCAATTATAATTTTTTGTTCCTATATTATAAAAAGCATACCTCCATTTTGAACATCACTGCAGAATTTGTTCTAAGATTTTCTGTTTTGACTATAGTTCCATCTCTCTCCTTACTTCCATTGTGTAAAAATCAGGTAGATGGCTCTGCTACACCTAGAGGTGAAATTACTCTCAATTTCTCAACAGAAAGGAATATCTGACCGTCAGAAGATATGGAACACACCTAGAAAGTCATTGCTCTTACAGAATTATAATTACTCTAGACAATAAATTTTAATGTACCGTAAAAACACTTAATTCAACTCTTAAATCAACAAAGAATCATTGACAAAAAGCCAAGTTTGACTTATTGATCGGTGGTCAATAAAAAAAAAAATAAAAAAAAAATTAATTAATAACATATCAACCACATGGCTTACTATTTTCCATATAAAAAAAACCTCATTACTATATCTAAAACAAGGCTTGCAGAAATTATTACAAAAAGGTCAAAATAAATTATTTAATATAGCTATATTTATGCATAACTTTTCACTTATTGTTGTGCAATTATTTTAAACTTATTAGACATAGTGGAAAATTTATTCATACTTACCGTAATTTTCTTTTCCTGGCTATTATTCATGGCAGCATATACACATGGGTTAGCTCCTCCCCTACAGCCGATAGGACAGGAAAACCACCAAGGTTTTAAAAGGAGGCTCCATCCATAAGGTCCTCAGTCAGTTTACAAGCTCTACAGTACATAGAGACATTAATGGGTGGGAAGTATATGCTGCCATGAATAATAGCCAGGAAAAGAAAATTACAGTAAGTATGAATAAATTTTCCACTTTCCTGGCTAATCATGGCAGCATATACACATGGGGAATACCCAAGCTTACAGAGGGAGGGACAGAATAGTCAATCAAATTATCAGATTAATTCAACATAGATAGAAGAATGAACTGAGTTAAGTACTTGAGTACCAAATTGTGCATCATAGACTGTTTTAACGAACAGTATGAAATGCCAGACAAATGTGTCTAAAAGAGGTTCAAATGCTAGCTTACAAAAAGTGTCAGCAGAAGCCATTGCCATGGCAACCCATGATGTTGCAACAGCATGAGAGGAGAGTGCTTTGATACCCTCCAGCACAGGTAAAGAACGGACGTGACATCCAAATTGTGCTTCATTAATTGCTTCAATGTTCAATATGTAATGCAGGACAAACTAGTTCAAATGCCAACTTTACAAAGTTTCAGCAGAGACCATTGCCATGGAAGCCCACGAGATGCTGTAACAGCACTAGTGGAGAATGCCCCAAATCCTTTGCTACAGGTAGAGAACGGCATTGAAAGGCTCTCACTTTAGGCACGATCACTGGTGCTACATGAAAGACAACCATATCCTGTTGAAATTCAGTGAATGGGGGTACACAGGATCAAGCCTGGAGTTCACCCATTTCCCTTGCTGGGGTACCAGCCACCAGCACTTTCTGTGCTACCACCATGGAAGCTCCTTCTAGAGGTTCGAATAATGGTTCAGTCAGGGCCCGTGAGACCAGTGGTACGTCACATATTGGCTTCACCACACTCAGTGGAGGCATGATTTCAATCAATGCCTATATGAAGCAAAGTGCAGCAATTGCACACATTCACCCTGCTGAGGTACCAGTCACCAGCAACAGCAACGTCTGGGCTAACATCATGGAAGCTCCTGCTAGAAGTTCAGTCAGAGTCTGTGAGACCAGTGGTTCGTCACATATTGGTTTCAACAACCTCAGCGGAGGCTTGAGTTCAGTTGTTGCTTACATGAAGCAAAGCACCAGGGGCATCAACGCTCAATCGGTACCCTTCAGTACAGGTAGAGAATGACATAGATAAGCATACACCATTGCCAGGATCTTCAGGTGCCATATGCAAGACGACCATATCTGTTGAAAAGTAGTGAAAGGGGGTTCACAGGATCAAGCCTGGAGTTCACCCATTTTCCTTACTGGGGTACCAGCCACCAGCACTTTCTGTGCTACCACCATGGAAGCTCCTACTAGAGGTTCGAATAATGGTTCAGTCAGGGCCCGTGTGACATATTGGCTTCACCACACTCAGTGGAGGCATGATTTCAATGAATGCCTATATGAAGCAAAGTGCAGCTAAGTGTTCCGCTAGAGTGTTATAACACAGAACCTTTCAGGGCCTGAACGAGGAGTAATTCCAACAGACAAAAGCATGTCAAGATTAGTAAAGCCTGTATAGGATTGTAAGAGGAT